>OZ005648.1:194675303-195275303 GCA_963930645.1 Salticus scenicus | reverse complement strand
CTAGCAATAAAAATAAAATAACTTATGCAAAATAAACAATCTCTACAGTACCATTTATTCTTAAGAACAATAATCAAGTATTCCTTTCCGGCACCAAATGTGGTGTTAATAATTCATTTACCTTTTATGTTTCCATATTTTAAATTAATTTTATTAATATTTTTAATTTTCATAACAACAGAAGTTACTTAGTGAGGATCAAAGAACCTCATGGCGTACATTGCATTCTGGCCACTAACCCTTTTTATTCTTTGGGTCAAAAGGTCAAATATATATATCCAAATAATTTTATTTACATAAGAGAAAAGAGGAATCAATTTACTTATTGGCTAGAATGCTGTAAAAAGAAAAATGCTTACAAAAATAATGTTTGTAAGAAAACTAATCTGCTGCATCAAAATTAATCAATTTTATTTTCCAAACCACACTAGTAATTCCAAATTAAGTAGGATATAAAAATTAATGGTTTTTAAAATTTGAATAAGTATTCATATAAACTAATATATATAGATTTATTATTAATAAGTAGGCACTCTCTCTCCAAATGATAAAATGGTCATTATTTTAAAACAGAAGCAAAACAAATCTTTCTCACCCCATGTTCTTCTCTTGAGAGCTGCTGAAACCCAACTAAATTTAAAACTGCCAGAATAACAGAAGGTGGAGTCAGAACCATCACCCTATTGGTTCTCAGCATGGTGTGATATGACATCACCACTAGGAAAGAAGAACCAATTTTTCTCCTGTGTGTGTGTTGCAGTAAAGCAAACACAACAGGGTGAGTTGAGCCAGCTGAGAGAAACAATGCATTTAAGTGCAGAAAACGATCTTATTTAACATTTAAAAAGAAGTGATTTTTTAACATCACAATACTCTCTCTATCTTATAGGTAAGAGAAAGCAAAAAAATGAAAAAAAAAAAAATGTAACAGTTTTCTAAATATAATATGAGATTTTTCTCATTCATAAAGAAATATAACAAAAAAGTTTCAAACTGTTTTTCAAAAAAAAAAAAAAAAGGCAATTTGGGATATAAAGGGTAAGAACATTAGTAAAAAAATCTCATATGTATATATATATACATATGAGAACGCAACATAATATTCCCCTTGAAAAAGATTTGTTTAGTTTTTGTTTTAATGGAAATTTAATGCTTTTTTTTTTTTTTTTTTTTTTTTACAAAATCATACATTAATAAACAAATTTCACTTTTATTTAAAATCAGTATTCAAACGCATTGCGAATTTTATTCAATAGTCACCGATAATTACGAGAAGTGATATTTGAAATACATAATAGATGATTAATCGTCTATTATGTATATCAAATATCACTTCTCAAAATTATAGGTGACTACTGGATAAAAATATCGCAAAGTTTAAAAACACTGTTCTAACACAACATTTTATTAAACTAAATGCAAAAAACTTCATGTGAAAACAATAAAAACGTAAACTTGAATATATATATATATATATATATATATATATATATATATATATATATATATATATATATATATATATATATATATGTATATATATTAATCACGCTTTTAAGTTTCATTGTAACATTCTTAACATTATTTTGTCTACAGCTTGAATTTTAAATTTTAAAGAACAAATTAACGAGACCATATTTTTAAATATGAAAAAGAACTGCGAAACTTATAACTTTAAAAGTCTTGGAAAATGTAGAGTTTTATGAGAAGAGTAAACAAGTATTTTTATTTGTTTTGCCACAAACTTTTACTGCCCTACGTGAGTAGAAAGTAAATGCAAGAATTGGAGATGACTGTCGTTATTATGCTACAGTGAAAAATGCAAATGCCAGTAATATTTATACCTTTTCTGTTCTATTGGTTGCTTTTTACTTCTCTCTCTCTCTTGTTTTACATGCGCAACAAATGTAATAAAAGTACATATATATATATACGCAAAACAGATTTTTTTTTGTAATTTTATTCTTTAGAAACAAAAACAGGTAATTACAAAGATAATAGAAAAAGTAATTAGTTTTAAGAGATTGATATATTTGGACGCAAGCTAAATATGTAGAATTTGAGAAAAATTATTTAAAGAATACAATAAAATTTAAATTACCTTTTAATTACTAACGCAATACCCTCTCACTTGGCTAAATTTTGAGATAAATGTTTAACGATGTTAGTTCACGTTAGGACACTTCGGTCACATTTTATAATGTCATAAACTTAAAATTGCCATTGTTTGACTTGTATTATTTTTATTTCTGGGTTGCGATAAATACAACTACGCAAACTAACTAACGAACTAACTATATAAATAAATAAAATGAGAGTTAGATCACAAAAAGTTTGATGGCACTGAAATTGTTTAAGACTGTTTGTCTACACATGGAATTTAGATCTGCGGGGATTTCAGGGGGAGAGGTTTTTTAAGCACACAAAATTAGACATCACTATTATTTTTTTTTTTACCGCAATTGATTATCAAAAATAGAAACATGTCTGAAATATTAAAATCTTAAAGTTATTTGATAAGACTTTATTTTAACAAATGAAAAGTTGATTGTAATATTGTAGTAATGATAGATAATAACAAGTTTAGTGAATGTGATTAAACAATAAACATTAATGATATTAATCGGTTATTATTAAAGTTTACCAAGGGAATTCACTTAATGTGATCAATTAGTCATAACTTAGTAATAAAAATTTCTAGTTAAACATGTTGAAAATTATTATATTAAACAAACAACTTTGTTAATTATTAATAATTACCGGCCAATGTGGTAAATTCTCAAAAATTATTCACTTTAATCAAACTTCATGGGTAATTATTGATAATAACCGGTTGATGTGATAAATTCTCATGAAGTATTCACTTTAACTGGCTTATCTTTTTATTACTAATAATCGCCGGTTATTAGTAATAATTACCAATTAATCACATTGTCCGTAACATTGAACATAACACACACACACGTATATATATATATATATATATATATATATACATATATCCGTTCGATTGTTTACGCTTGCGAGTCGTATGCCTAGAAAACTGACAATTCTATTCTCATAAGGAGTACGAATTAAGGATACGCTGTCGCTGAAAAATCGCTGCTCATACTTCTAGACAATTACGTTACTATTTTTTTCTAATTTATATAAAATATAATGAACCTGAGTATGCTTAACAGCATAGAAATTACTGCTGAAACGAAATAAACAGTACTGAATAAATTTGTTGTTAACCTTTGTAAATTTTGAATATAGATCTAGTTTATACATCTGAAATATTTTATAGTTAATGTCATCTTATATTTCAGGTATATGTCAACGCAATTATGTCTTAAACTCTAAAATATAGAGATTAAATTGTATATAGTTATGGCGTCTTATTTTAAAATAAATGCTTTAATATCAACATAAATGGTAGGGAAAACTTTATGAAAGATATACACATTTAAAACTGATTTTTTCGTAATAAAGAACAGAATCGGATCATTATTGTACAGAAATCCTAATACAAATTATCAGATTATAATTCCTAAAGGATCGTTTTCGGTAAACAAAGAATAAATACCGAGAAATTTTAGATATATTATAATAGTTTTATCAGAAGACCGATTGCATATATTACCTTTTTATCACTGAAACGATATGTTTTATGTAAACCTAGATAAAATGTGTTTTTATTTTAAAAAACTAGCTTACTTCCGAAATATTAAGGGAAAACTCTCCCGACATGTAATGAGATGCAAAAATTTCAATTAAATAAATAAATTCTTATATATGTATGTATATGTGTGTGTATATATATATTATCTAAAAGTTAGTTTTAATTTGAATTTTGCAAAATAACTTAAATAATTTAAATTTACTTATAAAATTACACTAATGGATTTTTTTATTTTTTTCTGTAAACCTGACTAATGTTTACATAAATCTTAAAAATTATATTTCTCGTCACAAAAAAAAAAAAAAGGAAAAGGAAAAGGCTCGTAATCGATGCCTGAAACATAATTCTCTACAATTTCAAAATGGACACTTTTTTATTAATATTGTACTATTAAGTAGAAATCCTGAGATTCTACTGTCGAAAGTTCAATTTATTATCCAGGTCCTTATAGCTGAAAAAGAAGGCCGTTGAAACAAAAAGAACTAATAGTTCGCAGTAAAACATATTTATTTTATTTTATAGAGGTTTCATAAGAAAATCAACAGTACATTAATAGTGGAATTTCAGCATGACCATAAATTACGAGAATGCAAAAGATAGGGGTGAGAGAGAGAGCTACGGGGTCACATGTTATACTGTCAACAGTTGTACAGCGAATCTCGAAGTTGACTCTATTGCAATTAAGATCAGACTGTTGAATTACGCCAAGAATTTTGAAAAAGTGCCAAATTTTATAGCCAAAAATATTCCTTTGTTTGTAGAATAATTTAATATAAATATTTTGAATTTAGCAAGTTCGTTGAAAAGAAATAACGCCAATCCTCTATACAAGTTTTATCGCCAGACAGCCGTTAAAAAGCGAGACCAAAAGTCTGCAAATGATTGCACATCCTGTGATAAAAAAAATCTAAATTACCCATTAATGACTTTCGAACATAAACACATTGCTTAATTTATTTATAACAAAGTGGACTCGCGCAATTTAAAAGAAATAAAAAGTAATTATGTATCCAACGGTTTATAAACAAAATAATATTTTTTTTTTAATTTTATTTATTAAATGATTTAGAAGAGCTTATAATTTTGAGAGATGTCATTTAAAAGGAATATGTTTTTGTTCTCAGACGATTTATTAATAGCATAAGGGATAAAGTATTATTAGAATTAAGATATTTATTATAGACAAAAGCGAATAAATAAAAGTGATTTAAAATTTCGTTATATATTTTTATTAGCCATTTAATTTATTGAAAATATAATAATTACTTATTGCCTTTATTTAAAGTTATAATTAAAACTCATATATGTGAAGGAACGACTTCACATGTACCCTTTGTTTTTATTATCGTAAAATCTTGTACTCGAGGACTTTGTTCAAGTGGTGGCGTTGAAAATTAGGGATCCTTATATATATATATATATATATATATATATGTAGTTTAAAAAGTACTATATAAATTACTTTTATTTTTCTCGGTGGATAATCAAAATGATTAAAATTGATTGCAACTGGATGACCTATGATGTAAATGTAAATCATAAAAAAAAGGAAAAATTAGAAATTTTGCAATTTTAAAGTATATACATTTGTATAAGACGGCAAATTCACCAGAATGATAATTAAAACGTACATGTAAAATAATCTGACTTTTTTTTTTTTTGAAACGACACACACACGCACACACACATCTGATGAAATATATTAAAAATTATACAAAATGTGTGAAATTACTCTCCATGGAAATAGCAACACTTAATATCTTAATAGCTAATGCCAGATGAAAAATGGTTAAATTGTATTATGAATTTCCTTTAGTTGTTTTAAAAAAAACTTTATTTATATAAGCACTTGGTATCATACTAAAGATTTTTGAAAAAGAACAAATTATGTTTGAACTTTAAACTATTGATCTATTTAAACTATAATAATTTGCGTAAGCAAATGATAATCTATTAACATGATTGCAATTCGAATAATATCTTAGTTAGTTGAATTTGTAATTTATTTTGCTGGCAAATTATCTATAAAAAAAAGGAAATGTTATTAACATTTTAAATAATGATTATACATGTACGAAAATCCCTATTTTAATATTGCGTTAAAAGATTTTGAAAACAATGTAACCCATTCATGAAGAATGTAACATATAAGCAAGAAATGATTAATCGTAATATGCATATTATTACAGGGCACGAAAGTGGGAGAAAATTATAGAGTTGGAAAAAGTGGGATAAAACAACATAATTATTTAAGAATAATTTTGTTATGTGATTAATTTTCATTGTTTCATACTCAACAAAACTTTTAAATGCTATGTTTATTCTAAACTTTAATGATGGTTCTAGGAAAAGAAACTAACTAACAATATTTGAATTTAACTTTGATTAAGAAAAGGAATATATATATATATATATATGTATTTATAAATGATAATAAAAGGCTTTTCTAGCTTGATATCTATTTTTTTCCACGTAAAAATTACAGGAGTTAGAAATACTTACAAGTTAAATCAAGGAAGTTCAAATAATTATTATACTATTTAAACATTTAAAATATTTCTTTATTACAAAGATTTTATAAAATTTTTGTAACATATAGGAATTTTGATTTTAAGGTACATGGGGCTGTTATTATTATTATTATTATTATTATTATTATTATTAAAATAATAATAATAATAAAAGAAGAGGAAAAAATAATTCATATAATAAAATAAGTAGGATAAAACAATAAAATTCACGAAGAGAGGGAATTGTGCTTTTATATGTATATGTTGTATCTGTTGTATCTTTTTTTTTTTAACCAAAACTATTTTATCGTTTTCGAACGCAACTAGAATTTTGGCAGTTTATTTCTTTATCTGTGGCAGTTTTCATTGTTGGCGCACTATATGAGTACAATTTTATTTCGGTGTGTGTTACGAATTACGATTACCTGTAGAAAAAGTAATAAAAATACACAGGGAAAAAACAGACTTGTTCATCACTGAGTACTCATTAATATAAATAAAAAACAAATTAATGTTGTAATAATAGAAATAATAATAATAATAATATACAGGCTTGTTCATTACTAAGTACTTATTAATATAAAGCAAAAACAAATTAATGTAGTAATAATAATAATAATAATAATAATAATAATAATAATAATAATAATGACGGATGAGAAAAATGCTATTACTCTTTCCAAAAGTTTATTTTAGATAAACATATTATAAACACATAAGTAAAAGAAACAAAAGAAACTAAGGAAAGATTATGTGCTTAACCATTCACGTAATATATGTACTTGTTAATTAAACTAAATAAATTTTCAGAAATAAGGAAAAAGTATTACACTTAAAAGAATAATAACATTATTTAAATAAACATGCGCAATAACGTGTATGTACGGAATGTCTCTAAATTAGAGTTTTATATTTGAAGAAAAATAAAGTGGTCAATAATATAAGTTTAAAATACAAACTCTTTAAAACCAAAATTTACTTTTTGTCATTAAATTGACACTTGTTTTTATTCGAATGTGGAGAACAAAACAGCTAATTTAATTAAAGTGCACTATTTTTGTTATTCAAATTTACATAAAAAGATTGCGCAATATTCCTTACGAGAAAAATTGCTTAGTTTATCAAAAATATCTTTTTGGATAAACAGATGATAAAAATCAGGAGTAAATGCTAAAATATAGATATGATAATAAAAGTTTGTTTTATATTTTATGTTGTAACGTTTGCGAAGTATTATTTTTTTTAAACAAACACATATAGACCCAATTCTCAGAATATTCTGAAATAAACAATACATAAATAAATTTTCTTTGCATCGTATTTTCCAGTGAGTTCTACCCCTATGTTACTACATCATTCTAATTCTTCTTTGTATAACGTACCCTGACAATAAGTTTGTAACTGTGTTACTGAAGTAACACATATATATGTTTGGATTTATACGTATCACTTCGTAATCTAACATTGGAATGGTTTATTTAAAAACACTGTTCTTAAAAAAAATTATATATAACAATTTTTATTTTATTACATAATAATTAAATGATGTTTTTAATTAATTTACAAAATATACACTATGTTGATGTTCCTATGTAATTTATAACAATCATTTATCCACCTTTTGGCCAAAATCCATGTAATTTTCTGACTTTTCAATAGTTTTTCTTTAAATAAAAATTTAAATTCTTTTCTTTTTTTAGGACTGAGGGCCTATTAGTCTCAATCTGGGATTTTTGCGTTGTCGTTTTCGATAGTTGGACATTTGTCGAAATCATTTTTCGATAGTTGGACATTTATCGAAATCTAAAATTTATCGAAAATATGATTGAATAATTTGAAAGCGATGTTATAATTGGGAAGAAAAAAAAAAAAAAAAACTAATAGTCCTCCGTCCTAAACTAAATTCTGCTTTTGCCAGAATTTCACCAAAATCTTTATTATTATTATTATTATTGAAAGAAAAAGAAAAAAATATAATAATAATAATCAGTATCGTTACAAGCGATATCGAAAAGGTTTTTTTTTAATAATTTTGAATTAGGAAATAAAAAGTGCGCGTGAAATAATATGAAATAAAAATAAGTAAAAAAAAAAAAAAAAATGAATTTAATGATTTAATGTTTTTGTTTTCGGGGGCTGCTCATGTATATAAAAAATGCGTATTAAAACGAGTCGAAGAAGGAAGCGAAATAAATAATGAGTTATATTACGATAAATACGATAGATAATATGACACGATATATTAGACCTATCGTCTAGGGTTAGTAGGCATTTTCGTTGAAAGAAATAGTTTGTTCGTTCGGTGCAACTTGCACGTTAGTCCCGTGAGGTACAACTTTCATATTAGTCCCTTAAGGTACAACTTTCACTTTAGTCCCGTCAGGTACAACTTGCACATTAGTCCCTTTAAATATAGTTTTTTTTTTTCTATAGTTTTATTTATTAAGCTGAAATATTCACTCTTTATACAATAATATTTGTTTACAAAAACCTTACAATAGTGCTATTTAAGTGCAATTAGTAATGTTAACAAGTTAATTGTATTTATTATTAATAACAATCTCTCCTATCCGGGATCAGGTCGATTTCCCGACACTCAGTTTCCCGACAAGTCAGTTTCCCGACGCCACTTTCCCGACAGGTACGGTTTCCCGGCAGCTCACTTTCCCGACAGGTACGGTTTCCCGACAGCTCACTTTCCCGACAGGTACGTTTTCCCGACAACTCACTTTCCCGACAGGTACAGTTTCCCGACAACTCACTTTCCCGACAGGTACGTTTTCCCGACAGCTCACTTTCCCGACAGGTACGGTTTCCCGACAGCTCACTTTCCCGACAGGTACGTTTTCCCGACAACTCACTTTCCCGACAGGTACAGTTTCCCGACAACTCACTTTCCCGACAGGTACGTTTTCCCGACAGCTCACTTTCCCGACAGGTACGGTTTCCCGACAGCTCACTTTCCCGACAGGTACGTTTTCTCGACAACTCACTTTCCCGACAGGTACGTTTTCCCGACAACTCACTTTCCCGATAGGTACGTTTTCCCGACAGCTCACTTTCCCGACAGGTACGTTTTCCCGACAGCTCACTTTCCCGACAACTCACTTTCCCGACAGCTCACTTTCCCGACAGCTCACTTTCCCGACAACTCACTTTCCCGACAGATTCGTTTTCCAGAGAGTTTTCTCTCCCGACTGCTTCTTCCTGACAGCTTACTTTCCTGACAACTCATTTGCCGGAAACTCACTTTTTCATTATTTTATTTTATTTTTTTAACCTTTCCAACTATGAATTCTACTTCAATGTAATACATATTAGTATATTGAGAAACTTTGGTCTGTAATATGCGTGTCTGTGAGTGTGTTTGTATCTCACATAAGTCAAAAACGGTTGGACGTAGAACGTTGTAAATTGGTATATAGGTTTGTTATAGCATCTAGTTGTGCACCTCTCTTTTTGGTCTTTCTGTGATTATCCGTTTTGGAGATATTTACGAAAATTATATTTATAATGGAAAATATACAAAGGTTTTGGCCATTATATATGACTTACCAACATAGAGATTTCAAAATAAGCTAATGATAGAGCCAGTAATGCCCGTAATGATATTATTATGTAAGTTGTCAACACGTATGCGTCTAGAAAGTAATTTGTAAAGACATAAGCAGGTTCTAGTCGACGAATGTTTTTTATTTTTAATAGTTTTGTGACTCATTTACAGAACTTTCGAAGAATTTAGTTCTGTGCAATAAACCAATTGATTTTTCCAGAATATTCCAGAACTCTCTTATTATTGCTGTTAGAGCTTACAAACTTCGGCAAACCTAAACTACAAGTTTTCGTCAAATTTCTTCGTCAACTCGCTAAATTCGATGCCAAGACCAAAAATCTACGCTGGATACTAATTTGCAATATGGTGAGATTATCCATAAAATTTTGCGGCAGATTTGTTTTAGGATAGCCAGAAACCGTTTCTCTATTTTAACTGAGTTAATTTTTTTTTTTTTTTTTTGGTAAAGTTTATCTTTTCTTGATACTAATTTTTGCCAGAGAACAAAACTGGGCCATCTACACTCGAACGATTTTCGTTGAACTCCAAGTTGCACATTTGCTAGTGAGAGATTCTGTAACAAGCCGTGGAGTACTATTCCTGAAAAAACTACTATATTTGTCTCGGTGGTATATGTAATCGTATTATCGTGCCTTTTTTGATTGGAGTAGCAGTTTTTTTTCTTGTTTTGTTTTTATTTTAAAGAATGTTCGTGGACTGGAACCTGCCACCTGCCTGTTTATTTATGAATCAGTTACCTCACACAAAACTGTGAATGTTTTCATAAAAATATGTATATTCCTATTATAAGGAAGTCATGTAGTGGCTACATCAGAATTTTTTCTACTGCATTACTGTTTTATTGTCAATAAATATAACAATAATAAAAAAAATAAATAAAAAATAAAAAGATTTCGCCTTCAAATGAATGTGTTAAATAAAAAATAAATAGCATAACAGCCGTTGCTAAGATTCGCAGACGATTACAATGGAAAAATAAATTTATGAAAATTAAACATAGAAGCCAACATTTAAAATCGAAAAAATAAATAAATAAATAAATAAATTTAAAAAAATTCTTATTTGAAATTCGAAAAAATCTCGATAAGATGCACACCTGCAGGGTCCCAAGTACCCACATGCCAAGTTTTGTAGCTCTGCGATCGGTAGGGTGAGTACCAGAGCGCAACTTAATTTTAACCCCTTCCACTCCAGGGACGTACGTGCATACGTCCTAGTGTTAATGGCCATTAATACCATGGACGTACGTGCATACGTCCAAAGAAAGTATACGATACAATAAGCCCAATTTTGTAGTGGTATCAGAGAGAGTTATTTTATTTGTCATATGGTATTTTGAAATTGTATTTTCATTACTGACAACTAGATGATGTTAGTAGTCTCGGTGACCTATTAGTTTTGGCTACGCCAGTTGTTTCGTGATTTCTCGCGGCTGCGCTTGTGTGTAATTTCTTTCCTCGATTTTGTGTGTTTTGCCGGTGTTTCAAACTGTGAATAATGTCTGATTCTAGTGATTCGGATAGTGATTATAGCCCCGATTATGACGAACTTGAAGATTCCAATGATGACTTTACAACAAGTGAAGACGGTGAAAGCGATTACAGTGATGATGAACCACTCACAGCAGTCATTGCTATAAATAATTGAAATACTTTGATATGTATTCATATATACTACCTTCATTAATTAAATATATTTACTTCACAACAAAATGCACATTGTTACTTCGTTATGTATTGCATTATTTCAAAATTATAATCTGGTATTTCACATATTTACACTACAGCTAGCCTGGAGCGGAAGGGGTTAATATATATATTTTTTAACTTGTTACCAAAAGCAAAACCGCTTTCTAGTAATCTATTTTTTCTTAAAGCAATAATCTCATCGTCCTTAAAATAAATAAATAAATCTCATAAAAAAACATTACTATTGTAAAAGTCACCCCGCCCAGCAAAAACTCTTATCTTTCTTAAGCAGCCAGAAAAAGGATTGATATCAAATTTCGCCGCCGCTATTGAATCCCGGGTACTCAATGTCTAGCTTAATGAAGATCTGCTAATAACACTGCATGTATCATTCTAATAAATCCTAATCTCTTTCAACATTCTGTGTTATCTGTTTTAGTTTTTTCGCTGCATTATAAAGTTATAATTTAAAGTATTTTTACGGCGGGGTGCGTAATAATATTTTAATCTTTACTAACTAAATTTTTTATTAATTAAAACTTCTACATAGAGGACGCACCCCGCCGTAAAAATACTTTAAATTATAACTTTATAATGAAAAAAAAAAGTTGGTTTTAAAAATAAAATATTACTTTTTTTAGAACAACGTTTAGCATCATGACAATAGCGACATTAGCACTTACCATTGTGTATAAAATTTTTAAAGTGATAATGACGTCAATTTTTGTGAGATGCATAATTTAACATTTTATAATCATTTAACGTTCACGTTGAATTAAATGTATATATTTTTTTTTATATCGCAATTACATTATAGCTAATATTTTAGTGGCTATTTTATTGCTATTAAGAGTTTATTATTTTCATATTATAATTAAATAAAAGAAAACTATTCAAAAATTTGAAAATCTGACTTCGACTCCGTTGTCTCCGGGTTTTGAGCTACTGTGAAAGTTCCGAATGTCTAGGTAGTAGGAAAGTTAGTTAAAAATAGATTGCAAGATTTGTACCGGACAAACAAACAAACAAGAATGGAAGTTAATAAAAACATGGAAATAATAAATCACACATTCAGCACCATTTTTCTGAACAAATAAATAATTAAATAAAAATAAAACACCTTTCAAATTTTCATATTTGACTACGAAAATCTCTTAATTTCATGCATTCAGAAATATGTTACATAAGTACCCACTTTTGATTCAAATACGGAAAGTAATGTTTCTTTTTTTCTTTAGAAAAACTCATTTTGATATGTCAGACATATATTAAAGAGTGGAAGTTTTATTTTAAAAAGCAAGAAATTGGAAGAGTAATATTTTTATTTATTTATTAGGACTGAGGGCCTATTAGTCTCAGACAGGGATTTTTGGGTTGTCGTTTTCGATAGTTGGACATTTGTCGAAATCTAAAATTTATCGAAAATATAATTGAATAATTTGAAAGCGATGTTATAATTGGGAAGAAAAAAAAACTAATAGTCCTCCGCCCTAAACTAAATTCTGCTTTTGCCAGAATTTCATCAAAATCGTTTCTTTTTTTTTTAAAGAAAAAGAAAAGAAAATTAACAATAATCAGTATCGTTACAAGAAATATCGAAAACGTTTTTTTTTTTTTTAATAATTTTGAAGTAGGAAATAAATAGTGCGCGTGCAATAATATGAAATAAAAATAAATAAAAATATGAATTTAACGATTTGATTTTTATATAAAACACGATCGCGTGCTATCTTAAAAAGTAGATGTAAAATTTAAAGTTTAATTTTCTTGGCAACAATTATAAATTAAAATAAATAATTTAATGAAAGTTTAGGAGTTAGAATTTCTATTTTTTTTTTTTTTTTTTTTTTTTTAATCGGGCCAAGCTTGATTTTATTTATTTATTTTATTTTATTTTTTTTAAATACATGTTGCACATCATAAAATTTTATTCATATAACTTTAACAAAAGACGTGAATTTTTTATAAAAATAAACTTTTTTTTTTTTTTTTTTTTTTTTTTTTTTTTGTCATTCTGCTAACAATCATAGTGATATAGTGACTTGATAATTCTATTCATAAATAAATATGTCTTTAAAATGATATTTAAAATTTCAATTTCAAAATTATCCTTTTCCATTTTGAATTTGTCTAGGTATGTGTGTGAAAAATAGTTAATTTTGAAATTTTTGATTATATATTACTTGGTATATTTTCCGTAATAATTTAGTAATATTTTTCATTTTATGGTCGCATTTCCATATGCAATTTTCATTTAACATAGTGATATATGGTTTATTTTGTAAGGAAATGAAAGGAAGAGAATTTTTTTTATTTATTTTTTGCATTTTGAATAAAAAAGTAAAGCATTATTTAAAATTCATTTTAAATAATAATCAAATAGAATTACGTATTCAGCATTATTTTTATTATTTTTTTAATCAGTCTTATTTCTTATTAAGAAAAATCTGTTAACTAGCGAAATACCAAAATGTCATTGGAGAAAGTCAGCTGTTGGGAAAGTGAGCTGTGGGGAAACCGTACCTGTCGGGAAAGTGAGTTGTCGGGAAAACGTACCTGTCGGGAAAGTGAGTTGTCGGGAAAACGTACCTGTCGGGAAAGTGAGTTGTCGGGAAAACGTACCTGTCGGGAAAGTGAGTTGTCGGGAAACCGTACCTGTCGGGAAAGTGAGCTGTCGGGAAAACGTTGCCGCTCATTTGAAGCGCATAGGTATCTTAAACGACCCTACTTGCCCACTTTGTGATTCTGGACCGGAACCATCTGTCCCGTTATAGGGCTCTTCGATGTTCTACAGAAGATTCGAGATATTGGGAGGCAAGATCGCTCCTTAGGCAATGACTTCGGTCTTCTATGTTATATTGTCTATAATTCGATTCGTATCTTTATAGTCCTCTGTAACTTTTGCCTAGCCATTGGAAAAAAAAAAATTGTTTTTACATACATATTTTCGCATCGTATTTTATTAAGGAACTTCAATTACAATTTTTATGAGATAATTTTTATTCATATATGCATACTTTTTAACTTATCACATATTAGCATGTATGCAGTCATTTTACGCTGATCGACTTTTCTTCCATTAATTTTAAATTGTATATCAATATAGGGTAAGTGCTCCAGTGATTGACATGTTTCAGTAATTGACATCTATCCCGAAATAATTAATAAATAAGAAAAATAATAAAAACATATATTTTACATATTAGAATTTTAACATTTTATGTCAAACACTGGAGCATAGGGAGCTAATAACTGGTAAAATGAATAACTAGCAGTGTCAAACACTGGAACATAGAGGACCAATTGCTGATAAAATGAAAAACTGGCTGTGTCAATTACTGAAACATTGAGTGGGTGTCAAATAAAAATTCATAAAATAAATAAATGAATAAATAAATAAATAAGAATGTCATCAAACGTATATATTTTAAAATATATGTGGTTCTTAATGTCTTTCATGCCATATGTACTAACAAAAAATTTCTAAAAATATTTTCTGATGACAAGAACACTAAAAACATCGCAGATTACTCTAAAAGTGTCAATCACTGGTGTACTTACCCTATAAATAGAATATTTTATTTCAGTACTTTTTTTTTATGTAAATTTTTATTTTGCATTTTATTTGAAAACTTCAATTTCCTTTTTTTGTCTTGATTTTTATATCTATATACTTTTCAACTTAATATATTTTATTTTGATTACATCTGTTTAAATGTCGTGCAATAAAGAAAATTGATGGGATACAGTATGAACTGCTGAAATCCTGTATATCATAAATTGCAATACATTTAAATATTTAAAGTACCTATGGAAAGGAAATAGCATTTATATGATCAGTATTAAAACATATTTGGATTTTTTATTATTGCATTGTATTGTATTTTTTTATATATAATTAGTGTTACTAATATTATTTTTGAAATATTAATGCATGTACGGAAGTAAAAACATATAATAATAAATGTTATTTTAAAAATTAAAAAAATAATATGAAAAGACATTTAAAAAAGTCAGGATTTTTACCTGTTAAAATACAATTTCTTTAATTCAGTTTTTCTAAACATAGTTTTTAATAATTATGAATACTAAACATAAGATACAACAATTTTCGATTGTTTTCAGAAAAATAAAATTCAAGGATTGGAAAAAATTAAAAAAATTAAAAAAGCCGATAAAGAAAAATAAAGAAATCATTTTTCTTCCTTTAAAAAATAACACCTTGGTAAAGACTTTTTTTTAAACATTAAAAAAAAAAAAAAAAATGTTTTTTTAGTTTAAAATATTTAAATAACATACCATTATATATAATCATTCTAAAAGAGTAATTAAATACGTTGCAATTTTACAGTAAAAAGTTTTCGGATGTATTTATGATGTAGGCATTGAGAAAGTGTTGAATTATAGGCGTAACTTTTCTCTTTCTGTCGAACATTTATTTTCAAGATTTATCGCTTCCTCCGTTTAAGTGAAAGGTAGTAATTGCACCCACATATATGACAATATTCTTAAACCTTTTATTATTGAAAATTTATAAGGAGGAGTGTCACGTAAATGCATTTTTGTAAATTATTCTTATAATACCTTATAATAATATTAATTAATTTCCCAGTAGAAGAGGAGGGTAAACTAAATGCATTTTTGTAGAGTTTTATTTTAATATCGTATTCTAATGATAATTCTATTTTAAAAATTGTGAATAATCTAAAAATTAAAAGAGAATTGTTCAAGAATCACAATAAATGTGCGAAATATAATTTATACATGATTTTAAGTGTCATGTATATAATGTATACATGATACTTATTTATATGGATGATGCTAAAGTTATTTTTTGAGCAAAGTTATATTAATAATTTTTTATGCCACATTCGTAAAGATTACGTTACAAGACTAATGTTAAAAAACAGAAGAACGCAAAAATTAAGTAATTATTGGAAAAGTTATCATCTTCATTAGGTTATCTGCATTTATTCATAGTTATCTGCATTTATCCAAAGTTTAAGATTAAGACTTATTCAATTCCTACTATTAGCTCACACTCTCCCTATATAAATCATGTATAAATCTTGCAATCAATTTTTAACTAGCTTCCCGACTAGCTAGAAATTTAAAACTTTCAGAATTGCTCAGAAAACGGTGACAATACATTTTTTATATAATTTTAGCCAACTGCTTCGGGTTCCTGTTGCCTTCGGCAGCGTTACTAGTACAAAGCTTGCAATCAATTTTTAACTAACTTCCGACTAGCTAGGCATTTGAAACTTTCAGGATAGCACAGACAATAATTTTTTGTGACAATAATTTTTGCGACAACGGTGACAATAATTTTTTACTTTCTCTTACCCATAAGGTAGAGAAAGTATTGTTTTTCGGTCAAATTTTTGAATGCGAGATTTTGTTATATTTACACATTTTGAGGTCCCCTGAATACGAAAATCATGTTTTTAGCAAATGGTCTGTGTGTGTGTCTGTGTGTGTGTCTGTGTGTCTCTCTGTGTGTGTGTCTGTTATAAGCATATCTCAAAAACAAATTATCGCAGAAAGTTCAAACTTGGTATTCTAAATGTGTATCATATAGGGATGCTACAGTAAGCTTTTCGTTAAGATCAAGCAAATGGTTCGTGTACAGGGACAATCAAGAGAATTCTAATACATTACGTCTATGGGGGAAATTGCAGGTAAGTAGAGTTTAACGTCTATAGACTGCACAAAACCAAATGAAACGAATATATATTTTTTGTAATAGAGATAGTTAACTGGGGAAAAAATTTTGTGTATGTAGGAGCCTCGCCTCCCCTCTGGGGGGGGGGGAAGTCCCCCCTCGAGGGGAGTAAATTTTCATGATGGGTATCTTTCAAAAGAGCTCGCCAATACCTTTAAAACGAATGGTTGAACCATCGATATGCGATAATTTAAAACAAAGTTATTGATTTTTTTTTTTTTACTTTTAACGAAAAAGAAACTTAGAAAAAAAATCGCATTTTTTTTTATTGAGAATAAAATGGTTAAAAATAGCTATATTCCTGTTTTAAAATGGTCTTTTTTTTAGATATTTGGTGTTATACTACTTCTCTAATATGGAAATCGTCTGATTTATCATAAAAGATATTTTTTTTTTAATTATAATATTAATAAATTAGTTAAAAATTAATTAATTAGTTATAAATTAATTAAAATAATATTAATAAATTATAAAATAGCTATATTCCTGTTTTAAAATGGTCTTTTTTTAGATATTTGGTGTTATACTACTTCTCAAATATGGAAATCGTCTGATTTATCATAAAAGATATTTTTTTTAAATTATAATATTAATAAATTATTTTTTTTAAACAGAATTATTTTTTAATAACCGAATTAAATTCTATATAAATGTAGGTGCATTAATGAAACGGGGGGTTGAGGGGGGCGGTAGCCCCCCTCAAACAGAATTAATTATCATATAAAACTCTTGAGAAGCCTAATATGAATTGTTTAACTCAGGTTTACATAACAGTACTCGTTATCTTACCTTTTAATCTGCAACCTGTATTTATAGTATTAAATTTCAGGGTAAGAGAAAGTCGTGTGAGTGACACACCAGATTATTTTAATACTTTTAGTCAACTGTTTCAGGTCCCTATTGCCTGCGGCAGCGTTTATATGATTCAACATAAAATTTATTTAACTAACTTCCCAACTAGCTAGACATTTGAAACTTTCAGAATACTTTTAGCCAACTGTTTCGGGTTCTTGCTGCCTTCGGCAGAGTTACTAGTACAAAGCTTGCAATCATTTTTTAACTAATTTCTCGACTAGCTAGACATTTGAAACTTTCAGGATAGCTCAGAACATGGTGACAATAAACATTTAAAATACTTTTAGTCATTTGTTTCAGGTCCCTACTGCCTTCGGCAGCGTTTATATGATTCTACAGAAAATTTATTTAACTAACTTCCTGACTAGCTAAACATTTGAAACTTTCAGAATAGTTCAAAATATGGTGAAAATGCACTTTTAATATACTTTTAACCAACTGTTTCGGGTCCCTGCTGCCTCCAACACCGTTACCAGTAGAAAGCTTGCAATCAATTTTTAACTAACTTCCTGGCTGGCTAGCCAACCATTTGAAACTTTTATAATAGCTCAAAACACAAGAGCAATGAAATTTTTTCATACTCTTAGTCAATTGTTCCGGGTTCCCGAGGTAGCGTTTATATGATTCAACAGAAAATTTAATAACATGGTATATAAAAAGTTCTTTTTATCTTGTAATTATTCTTATTATATCACTGAACTGACTCCACGAGCTTAAATATTGTCCATTTATAAATTGTATTTTACTTTTTATTTAATTTTGCACGCGCGCTTTTTATTTCTATTTATTAACAAAATTAAAATTTTTCTTTGTTGACCTAAGTAGGAATTGACATATTTTTTTCTTCTTTTTTTTATATGACTTGTTTTTAATATTTTAACATATTTCTTAATTTCTGCAGGTTAGTGCATCATTTCATGTGCTGATTGCCTCGCACGCATTTTAGTGATGCAAGTAAATGTGCTCATATCTTTTCTTGCTCGTAGTTTATCGGATTTTGTCGTCGGCAGTGTTGTTGCATAATTATTGTAATGGATGAAAATGAATTTTCGTTTGCTATTTTAAAATGATAATAAACAGTGATCGAGCATTATAGTTAGATTTTCTGAGAATGAATTAAGAGGAAAGTTAAATGTGAGCATGTCAATTACTCATCAAGTTATCAGAAAAATAAAAATATTTCAAAAATTATGATTTAAAAGAGATTGAGTTCCAAAAGAAACGAAACATGTGATAATCATGTGATAATAAAAATGGCTCATGGTTTCTAAAACTTTCTGCAATGAGATTGGATTATTTCTGGATCTAAGGGTAAAAGTATCACTTTCAAGACATTGACAAATGATATTGCTTTATTATCCTATAAGCGTGCAAAGGAAACTAAAATTACTCCAAGTATGAAAAAGAAATGACTAACTGTCACCAGACAGTATTAATGTAGCATAGAACAAAGCATAAGTAATGGTGTTATTTCTCGATAAGTTACGTGGGCAACTATTTTTGCACCTGCTACTGGTGTTCGTTACCCATATGGGAAAAATATGATGATATGCACGATATAATTTATTAATCTTCCTTTAAGCCAGTTTATATGGGGTATAATGTGAATGTCTGGTACTGATGCTCTAATTTACTTCTCAGCTAAATGAATTGGGAACTAAAATCAGTAACATAGTCTTGTACAGAACATGTATAGCCTTTACATGGATAGTCATATATGTTCAATTTTCAAATATAAATGAAGTCAATATTCTAGGTCTAAACAGTTAAGAACTAGCTGATAGCAGAAAATATCCAAGTGATTCAATGGTCAGGTAACAAAACATATTTTAGTTCAATCGTAAATCTATCGAGTATCATGAAAAATAAAATTACGGGCATGTTGAAACACTAAAACATGTTTTGTGTACGGTTATTTCAAACGTTTACAGTAATCTGTTAATTACAGCATGCTTACCAGGATTGAAAGCAGAGATTAAAAACAAAAAAGTTTTACAAAATACTTATTTTACTCTTAATGAATTTACTCCTAAAGAACCCTTAAGTCTATTTTATTCTTATATATATATATATATATATATATATATATATATATATATATATATATATATATATATATATAATACACGTTTTAATTATTTATTTTTTTTTTCGTAAAAAGAAAAATGATTTATCGAAATCGCTTCTTATTTTAACCCAGATTTAATGAAACAAAAAAATTTAAAATCTAATCAAATAAAGTAAATTTTATTAAAAAATACTAGTTAATGAACTTACTTCCCAATTACATTAAAATTTGTTCTTTATAGAAAGACAAAAAAAAAAAAGTTTTTCGTTGCAATTCTACCTAATGACAAAAAATGGGACAATGGTAAAGCATCAACGCAGTAATAAATTTAACTTTTTTAAAAAACAAAATATTAAACTCAGTTTATGTTTCATTCACTGGAATGTCAATGGTGTCATATATATGTAATTCTAAAATTATCAGAAAATGCAAAACAAAAATTATATACAATTATTAAAGAAGAAATTAAAATGTTTCTGATCAAAAACTGTAAGTTTCATAAAGTAATAAATAAATTATGAATAGAGAGAAAGAGAGAGGGAACAGCATCCTTCTTATAAAATAATGTTCGGTATATTTAAATTATTATAAAACTTTAAAATCCGTTCGAAGAGAATAAAAAAAAAATAAACGAAAAATAAAATAAGATTGAATAAAATAAAAAAGTAAAATATAGACTTAGGACATTTTATGCGTTAAAAAAATGTTATTATATGAAATATATATATATATAAAGTGACACATAATATTTTACTGAAATTAAATAAAATATAGTGATAAAATGTAGGGAAAAAATATCAAAATATTTTTAGTATTACTTCAGTAAAACTTAGATTGTATCAGTAAAACTTAGATTGCTAGCAGAGATGAAAAGTTAATCTTCGGGATTACTAAACGTCTGCAATACAATGATAAAAGAAAATATTAAGCTGTGTGATAGTAACTGGTAATATATATATATATATGTATATATAAATATATGTATATTTAACCCTTTAACATATAATTTAAGCTTTTAAGTAATTTAATAAATTAACATAAAGAAAGAAAAAGGTAAAAGGTAAAAGGTAAAAGAAAGTTAATAAAATTAAAACAAAATTGTAACTAAAGAAAATTTCAATAGTTTGTTATCTTTACTAAAATAAATAAGATTAATGTATGACTAATATATAAACTAACTAATATATACACTTTAGAATTAAGTAAAAAGTATAAGAAATATAATTTGAAATTCTTGTTTGTCGCAGGGTGGGTAAGAAAACTGTATTTTAGGTATATCAGTTTACATAGTTTATTATTATTATTATTATATATTAATATCTAACGGTGTAAAAAATGCTCCAAACATCCCTAAAAATGTTATATATATATATTAATGTATATAGGTCAAACATATCTTTTTTTTTTTTTTCCAAGATTCCTACATTATTTACAATGCACATTTTAATATTTAACTGCGCTAAGTAACGGAAGACAAAAAAAAAAAAAAAAAAAGAATAAATAAATGTAAAATACAATACTTAGGACACAGCACTTTCACCCACGACATAATTAATATCGAATTTATTATCATTATTTTAATATAAGCTTACATAAAGTCGTAAATTATTCCTTATTTTTGTCACACTTGTGACACTTGGATATATAAATGGATTTCAATCAAATAATAATAATAACAATAACTATTTAAATTTGATATGCTTAATACGCAAATTTTAAACCTCGCTACAAAAGAATTAAAAAACAAATAAATAAAAATAAAAAACAAATCAATCCAATTTGTTTTATTTCACCTTAACTCACACACATTATATAGAACTATATATAACTGCATAGAATTAATATGTATTAACATGTGCTGATAAGTGGGGCTTTGATTATTTTATTCGATTATATAAATTTAAGATTTTAAGAGAAAAGCATAAGCATTGAGACATAATACGAAATTAATAAAACATTGTTAAAACATTTTTTGGTTATTAATCTTTCTTCAACACTCATTTATAACAACAATACTAAAACTATTTGTCAAAGTGCAGAAATGGGTATATAAAAAATGAACTTAGCTACAGTCGGTAACAAAAGTCTCCGAACACTAGCAAAATTTCCTATATAGAAAAATTACACTTAATACAGTTTTGTTAAATAAATCCTAAGGATTTATTTAACAAAACTGATGCATTGATGACAGTGCGCTAAATGATATCGAAACAGCTGTATGAATTTTTCATTAGTTACTCTGGCCTTCTCCTGTGTTACAGACTTCTCCTGTGTTTATATATCTAGAGCCTATTCTTCTTTTAATAATTCATATTATTTTGCGACAAATTAGTTCATATGTTGAATATAGAAAAGAGAAAAAAAGCAGAAATCCCACAATTTTATTTTTATTTTTTATTTATGAATGCCTATTTTCACGTCAGATGAAAGTCCTCTATGAGTGTTAATACTAGCTGTACAGATAATTAGCTACAAAAGTAACTAAATATTTTGTTTATAAGAATTCAAACGCGATAACGCCTTTTACATTTCCATGTGAATTAATAATAATAATAATATTAATAATAATAATAAAATGAAACAGTGAAATATCATATTTTCTCAGTACTAAATAATAAATAAATAAATAAAAAGTAAATAAATATATATATATATTTAATAGTAGAAGCTTTTTATTGTGAAGCCTTAAAAAACGTTTTTTTAAGTTATTCGAGACCATATCCTTATTTATTTTTCTATAAATATTCGTTAAGTCATAAATTTCAAAGGTCTCGAAAGCTTTTTAAAATATTTTTAATTAATTAAAAAAAAAAAAAAAATCAATTTTTGCAAAAGTGAAATATCTAAATTTCTCTAGAATTTCCTCAGTGTTGAAACTTTCATTTCTTTATAGCATGTCCTTGCAAGAATAAATTTTTATTTTACGCTTTTTAAGGCTTCACAGTAAAAAGCTAATACTGTTATTTATTTATTTATTTATGTTTTTTTTTTTCTTTAAGGTCCAATAAAAAGTCTTCTTAAAAAAAAAAAAAAAAAAAAAAAAAAAAAAAAGCAATAATAATCAAAAATTCTTATATGATACTGAATAGGTATGGATTTTTTTTTTTTTTTTTTTTTTTATAAATCAATTTGCACCTTTTCTGTTAATCATCTCCAAAAATTAACTTATTGGCCTTTGGAGGATCGAACCCAGGACCATCGAGTTATCAGTATGACACTATAGCCGAAAGTCATAGAACATGCCAGAAAAATATAAAAAATACATATAAATAAAGAATATTGTGGTCTCTATGACGTATGTCGTGAACATTGTGTCATTGCAGTTCCCACAGATAACAGACAGTGCAGCATGCTGCTTGATGATAGAGCAATTTTCTCTTCTGCGACGATTTCCTTTAAAATTTATTCCTGAATATAGGCACATTTTCGTTTGAATTTTGTTAAACTTAGATGCATGTTTTTGATTTAATTATTTTATTTATTAAACTAACCCTGTAACTTTTCACAAAACGATGAAATAAAAATAAAAGAATTCTTAATTAATTTTATTCTTTACTAAATAAAGTAGAATAATTGGCAAATAAAAATGAATTAGAGAGATTTTAATACTTTGTTATTGTCATATCTTTGTTCGGCTACTGTACGCTCTAGGTCTGTATGCTCGTAGGAACATATGTCGTGTACAATGCGTCATTGCAGTTCCCGCAGAAAGTGGACGGGACAACATGTCATTTTAATAATTTGTTATTGTCCTACCTTTGTTAGGCTACTGTACGCTGTAAGTCTATGACGTATGTCGTGAACGAAGCGTCATTACAGTTGCCGCAGATAATAGACTGGAAAGTATGTCACTTGAAGATCCAGCAATTTTCTCTTCTACGACGAGTTTCCTTTAAAATTTGTTCCTCATGATAGGGACATTTTCGTATGGATTTCGTGAAACTTGAATGTATACTTTTGATATGGTAATTTTATTTGTTAAATTAACCCCGTAATTTTTAACAAACGATGAAAAAAAATCTTAATTAAATTTATTCTTTACAAAATAATGCAAAATATTTGGCAAACTATAAAGAAAAAAATACAACATATAAATTTTGAACGTTTTGTAAAGCGTGTAAAAATTATTTTTGAAGTGTAGTATGTATTATTATATATGTATAATCAATTGATAATAAATCTGGACAATATTTTTTAATACACTCGTTAATCATGCACATTTCTACGTAAATAATTTGAAACTTCCTTATAAAAGTAATTATGATGAAAAATTAAATTAAACTAATAAAAAGGAAGTAGTCAAATAAAGCATTTATCAAAGAGCCGTCAACATTCTTTGCAGATAGCTGACGTAGTCAATAAAATATGGATTGCCAATACAGTTGAAAAGTTAATCTGAAGAATTACACCAGCTTTCCTGCTGAGGAAGAATAATATTATTGAGATTAATGAGAGCATTGATAAGTATTAAGTTCGATTGATTATTTATAAGCTAATCTCGGATTACATTCTGTTTGAGCACATTACATAAAGAAAAAACATATATTATTTTAGGATTTAATTCAGGGAAAATATCTAAACATGCAACTTACCAAAACAATATTTATATATTATTAGGGTAAACCGGGACTAGTAGGTCAGCTTATTATTATTATTTTTTATTTTATTTTTATTTTTTGTAATTACAACTCATCATTTTAAATTTATTTTTATGTTATCACTAACAGTGTACATTCTGGAAGAAATCACCATAATAAAACTTGAAAATATTAACTAGGACTATTAGTTTTGAAATTCAAACTGACACCAAGCCTCTTGGCCCATCCTGTCCTGATAGAAGGGCACGTTAGCCCACACCACTTGTTTAAAGTTCTGGTAGTTAAAGAAATGTACAAAATTCGCATCAAATCTTAATTTTTTATATTGCGTGAATAATAACATAATACAACACAAAGGAAATCATTTATACAACATTCTATAATGAAGCCATAAAATTATAAAAATGTAAAAAAGACTTATATATGTATATATACAGTCGGTAACAAAAGTGTCCGAACACTAGCAAAAATTCCTATGTAAAAAAAGTACACTTCATACAGTCTTGTTAAATAAATCCTTATCGAATCATGTTCTTTCACTGAATAAGAACAGGATTCGACAAGGATTTATTTAACAAAACCGTGTGAAGTGTACTTTATTTACATAGGAATTTTTGCTAGTGTTCGGACACTTTTGTTACCGACTGTATATACACAGTCGGTAACAAAGGTCTCCGAACACTAGCAAAAATTCCTATGTAAAAAAAAGTACACTTAATACAGTTTTGTTAAATAAATCAATGTCGAATCCTGTTTTTAGACTGACTAAGAACAGGGTTCGTAATGGATTTATTTAACAAAACTGTATTAAGTGTACTTTTTTTTTTTATATAGGAATTTTTGCTAGTGTTCGGAGACTTGTTAATGACTGTATATATATATATATATATATATATATATATATATATATATATATATATATATATATATATATATAAATGATTTTATTGATAAAATTTTAAATGAAGACAAGCATAAATATTGTTTCCCTAGTAATTTTATGTGATGCATATGCACAGCATTTTCAAATGGTGCATTGAGTCCTTTGTTTTTCCATTTTTAGTCCGGTCAAATTAGACCAAAAAATAAGAGTGAAGATACATAAAGTTACAACAAGCTGATAATCAGTAAAATTGTTCAAAATATAATTATAAATAAAATTTTGAAACTCCCCACCATTCCGGTGTATGGAAAAAATTTTACTCAAGGTCAAAGGTAAAAAAAATGAGTTTTTCGCGATTTTCAGCAAAACGGTAAGTTTTATCATAAAAATACCTCAGACAAAAACTGTTGATCATAAAATTATCTACAAAAAATGTATCAATAGTTTTTTTCATACGAGCCACCGTTTCTGAGATATTATGATCCAAAAAGTTGTAAAAAGTTGTAATGGTCATAATATGCATGAGTACGCCACGTGTATACATCTCTAGAGTTTTAATATATGTTAAACTATTTTTCTATCAGTCATTGTAACTTACACTTAAAATATAAAATATAAATAAGTTATAACTATAAAAATATCAGGTAAAATGAAACCCAGTCCCTTCATTTATACACCAGTGTAACCTCGAGACATCTGTCCCCTGTTCAATTGTGTGCGTGGCTACTGCTTAGCCAATGATTAAAGACGGGTCATATGAATCGGAGGTGGAGAGAAAACGAATCTATTGAAAAAATAGGATAGGAGGGAAACGATAGGGGGATCATCTTCTGACATTTTATTTGACGAATTCATGACAGTTCCAACCAGTCAACAGAAATTTCTTACAAATACTCACAAAAAGTCTCGGTTCATTTCAATGTTGAAAGAAAAGTTTACTGCTGAAAATATATTGGTAAAACAAGCTAATAATGATGCTGATGTACTGATTATTGAAACAGCAATAGAGCAATTCAATGTGACAAATATAACTGTTGTTGTTGGTGAAGATGTAGACTTACTCGTATTACTCACTGCTCGAACTCCAACTGCAAAAACTATTTTCTTCTTAAAACCAGGAAAAGCTCAACATCAATCGGAAATATATTCTTCAAAAAGTTTATCTACTTTTGCAAAGAGTCAAAATCATGTACTATTTTTACACGCAATAACTGGCTGTGATACGACATCTGCATTTTACAGGAGAGGTAAAACCACAGTTTTCAAAATGTTTGAAAAACAAGATTTAGTTCAATGCGCACAAGTTTTTAAAAACAGTAATTCAACTCAACAAGAAGTCATCACCAAAGGCATTTGCTTTCTTCTTTCTATGTACGAAGCTCCTAAAAAAACTACCTTCTTAGATAAGTATCGATATGCATGTTTCGTTAAAAATACTAAAAATAAAAAACAAGTTGAATTAGCTTGTCTTCCTCCAACCTCAGATGCTGCTCATCAACATCTTTTTCGGGTATATTATCAAGTTCAAGTGTGGCTTGGTTATCAGCTAGACCCTACAAAGTGGGGTTGGAAGTTGGTCAACAATACATTAGAACCAGTTCAAACTTTACTCCCACCTGCGCCGGAAAAACTGCTGAACACAATTTTTTGCAACTGCAAAAAGGGATGCAACGCTAAATGTGGTTGCAAAAAAGTTGGACTGTTTTGTTCTAATGGTCGTGTTCTAATGGTCGTGTTCTCTCTCCGGTCGTGTTCTAATGTTCAATCACCAACAGTGGAGGATTCGTTTGATTCTAACGAGATGACATGCGATACGTCGCTATTAACGCAATTTACTTGCTCTCAAAATGAAGATGAAGAAGAGGAGGAAGAAGAAGAACAAGAACCAGAAGAAGATAAAAAAGAACAAGAAGAATTTGAATCAGACGAATAAGCTTCATTACTTTTTTTTTAATTGACATCGCTTTTATTTATTACAATCTTTGCTAATTTCCGTTATTTTGCAATAGTTACAAATTAAACAGGATCATAATTGATTCGTGGAATAGGCCTACTGGGGAAACCACCTTAAAAAAAACGCGCTAAGTACACTTCGTCATAGGTGGCGTGGAAAAGTATGCATATTATGACAATTACAACTTTTTGGATCATAATATCTCAGAAACGGTGGCTCGTAGGAAAAAAAATATTGATACATTTTTTGTAAATAATTTCATGATCTACAATTTTTGTCTGAGGTATTTTTATGATAAAACTTACCGTTTTGTTGAAAATCGCGAAAAACTCACTTTTTTTACCTTTGACCTTCAGTAAAATTTTTTCCATACACCGGAATGGTGGGGAATTTCAAAATTTTATTTATAATTATATTTTGAACAATTTTACTGATTATCAGCTTGTTGTAACTTTACGTATCACCGAATGTCTAGATTGACCAGACTATTTTACTGTTTTCAAATGATTTAACTCAGCCAGTACACAAATTGTTTTGATCCTCCTCATTTTCGATCACTACATGATTCTTGCTTCTATGATGTCGTTCGGCATTCTTGTTTTTTTTTTCCGGACAAAAGACTTTTTTGAAAAATTTCCCTATTTTTTGTAGCAGTTTCTTTCCTTATACTTTACTTTACTTGCTCTTCTCGAAATGCTGGTTTGACAAATATGTCAGTTAATGCTACAGAAATCCATTTTCTCTCTCTCTGAATTTTTTTTATCCTCTCTGCCATTAGTAAGAGTTCTCACATCGTCTGGAGAAGAAAAAGAATGTCTGTCAAACCTTTATTTGAGGTCTGGTTGATTTCATACTGCCATAGAGAGACAGGTTGAAATTTAGGGGGAGGGTGGGATGCCTATCTCACTAAACCCAAACGTTATATGGTAAATGCTGTTGCTGAAAGCAGAAGGGAAAATTACGAACGATGTAATATAATATCATTGGATGTTTATTCATTGTTATCCGAAATAATCGCAGACTGAATTAATGTACCTTTCAAAATAACATATAAGTTATTACAATGTGTTTTTCTGCAACCGTAAATAACAAAATCTTTCCAACAGTGCAAGTTTTAAGCCCTTCTCCACCTCTTACTAAAACAAGGCTAAAAACGTACGGTAAAGTTCATGTTTACGTAATAAAATAATCTTTCGTTTTACTTATAAATATTCTGATTTATTTCACAGGCAATGCTCATATTTAATATATATATATATACATATGTGTGTGTGTGTGTGTGTGTGTGTGTACATTATTTTTTAATGTTGATCTGAGCATAAATCCATTAAAAATATGCAGATTGGTTGTAGCAAGTGAATGTTTAATAATATTCTTCAATAAATTTTAATCTCTAAAAAATATACAGTAGTATAATATACGTATTTTTTTTTTATCTTACCTGCCGTTAGTAAGAGGTCTCACATCGTCTGGAGAAGAAAAAGAATGTCTGTCAAAGCTTTTATTTGAGGTCTGTGTATAGTTTTTAAAATCCATATATTGTGTAAAAAGTATTAAAAAAAAATATTAAAATACTTTGTCTTAGTGTCATTTAAAATCCATATTCTACCATAGTTGATTATCCAGTACACAACATATATATCCACTATTATATATTTTTTTGTTTTTAATTAAGCAAATAAAAAAGCCTGAAAACAAATATATATATATACAAACAACTTTATTTATAATTATTATAGATAGTTAATTAAAAAATGTTTAAACTTTTTCTTTTCTTTTAATTTATTATTAAACATTTACTACGGTGTAAATTTAATATTTATTCGAAATTTAATGTTACAAATATATCTTAGACAAAAAATAAAAATAATATAAAAATATTTATTATCATTGTTTTTTATTTGGTGTATCTTAATTTTAATCAAGAGGAATTTTTATATCTTTAAGAAATATGATAGGTCCTTATCTATATATATTGTATATACATTTGTAAAGTATTAGAAATTTGAATTTAGTTAAGTTCAAAGAAATATTTTGGCTTTCTCCATGACTTTTTTTTACTTCCATGACTCAACTTCCATGGATAATGGAAGTAATGTATTTGGTTAAAAATTCTATATCGAATTTTTATTTGATTTACAAGTCTTAAGGTCACCTGAAACCAAAAAAGTAGTTTTTGGCAATTGCTCAGTGTGTGTGTGTGTATGTATGTAGGGAATCTTCTGACTATCATATCTCCAAAACTAATAAAGATAGAACTGCGAAAAGAGAAATAAGACTGGTATAGCATACAGATAAATTATTCAAATTTTGGCGAAAATTGGAAAACCGTAAGTGGGACCTTAAGTCCGTATGTCAAAAACGGCTCTAACAATTTTCTTCAAATTTGCTATATAAACACTCTATTAAATGTCTTTTCGAATTATATAGTTGATTAATTCAGGAAAATTGATCGGCGTCCTCTATAAATAGCTCAATTCCAGGTCTCGCAAATGCGTGCCTTTAAAAACGATTATAAGAATTATTTTGAAACTCGCTGTATCAACTCCCTTTCAAATATCCTTTTGTATATAATTATTGTTTTCCAGTCAATAATTGAATATGGAAAGTTTTTGTGAAATTTGGTATCTCAAAAACGGATGTAACGATTTTCTTGAAAATCAGTACATAAATCCATTATAGATATTCTTTTTGCGTTTATTACGTGGTTATTACAGGAAAATGACCATCATCCTTCTTAGGTAGGTCAGTTTTATATCTCGGAAATTAGTGTGTCAAAAAATAACTCTACCGATTTCTTTTTTTTTTTTTTTTCTTATTTTTTAACTCGCTATGTACACTTTATTTTATGTGTCTTTACACGTGTATCAAGCTTCTCTTAACGGAAAAATTTTAGATTTCTACTTCGTAAGATCAATTTTATGATTTAATTAACAACATTATCTCAAAAAAAAAAAAAAAAAAAAAAAAAAAAAAAAAAAATGCATATAATATGTGTAATAGCGTGTAATGAAAGCCGTGTGGTTCTTTCACACCAGATTATTTTATTCGTGCTTCATGTAAATTTAACAAAAAATATATTTCTTAAAACGTCGTTCATGCATTTTTCAATACATATCTGAAAATTACATAACTGCCAACTCCTATTATATTTACGCATATTTGAATAACGATTACTTATGCTGCCTCAGGTAAAATTTTGATTAACATTGAAAAGAAAAAAAAAATTGCCTTAAGAAGATTTTTTAGAAATTTTTTCTGGATATTTCGAAAAGAATATGCTTTAAACTTAAAAACATATTTTAAACAAAAGAAATATTTTATTAAAGGGTGAGTGATCTTCAGTGAACGATTAAAGAAAGAAAATAAATAAAACGTTATTTTTATTTATTTATTTATTTATATTTTAACTTTCCAAATGTCTGTTTGTTCCTAAACCATATTTCTTAATTTATAAAGTTAAACAAGCAAAGCAAAAATTTCATAGTATATATAGATATATATTATTTTTATTTATTTTTAGATTTATTTTTGTATCATATCGCGTCCAATAAATTTTATTTTGAAATATATTATGTTTTAATGAATAAGGAAGACAAAACTATTGTTCATTTAAAGGAGAATTTTGTGTATAAACTTTAGGTAAAGTATGTTAAAATATTATATAATTTAAATGTGCGATGTGTTTTCAAAGCCAGTATTTGGTTTTCTAATATATATATATATATATATATATATATATATATATACATATATATATATAATTCCTTTTTCTGATTTAAGTGGTGTGGAATTTGTATATATATATATATATATATATATATATATATATATATATATATATAGTTTTAAAACCCCGCGTTATTAAAAAAATCGAAGACATTTCTATCTGTGTATAAAGTATTTGTTATTATTTGAATGAGCTACTTAAAGTAAAATAGGTTTTAAAACATCTTCTCATATTACGGTGTTTAATTTTAGTTCCAACTCGTAAATAGTTAGAAATGAAGAACTGTAAAAAAATTTTAGACACGTGTAGGCAGGTTTTATAGGGAAAAAAATGAACAAGTAAAATTATGCACCACTTATAAAATATAAAATATTTTTTTGTTTGAGGCAAAACCTCTAAAATTATTTTAGCACAGATTTTTATTTTACTTGGAGAAAATGCAGGGTACAGTCGGTAAAAAAAGTCTCCGAACACTAGTAAAAATTCCTATATAAAAAAAAAAGTACGCTTAATACAGTTTTGCTAAATAAATCCTTGTCGAATCCTGTTCTTAGTGGACACTTTTGTTACCGACTTTACTTGTCGAAATGGCGAGAATAGAATTTATGGCAATCATGAGAATTGCATTGAGAGGACCAACAAAAACTAAAGAAAGATATGGAGCAAAACACTTAGTAAAACTACATTTAAATAACAAAAATCTTTTAAAGTTGAAATTTAATTTTTTTTTCTTAGTTGTTCAGTACAGGGACTGCCTCCCCACTTTATCTCAATATGTACAATCTATGATATGAGGAGGCATATACTTTGATATTTTTGTTTGTTTTGTAATGGATGTTAAGAACATAAACCTCATGTGTTATGTGTTGAAAGTCTATAAACAGATTACGACCAAATAAACATAAATATAGGCACACCGGATCAACAATTATTTCGTCAAGACTCAAAGTTCAAAGCGGTTAGTCCCCATGATGTAAACATTAAAAAAAGAAGAAAAAAAAATCATGGCCACTAAAGAGCCAATATTTATAACATAACTGGTTATTCTTTTAGAGAATATAATTATCCACGATGTAGCTATAGTGAGACGTTAAACTCACTCAATTCAACTCATACCTTTCAGAGAATAAATAGAGAAAATTGCGTTGTGTACTAGAAACTTTAAAAAAGTGAAAAGTTAACAAACGTAGAATCAAGTGCCCAATAAAAAAGAAAGCTATCAAAACGACTCAGTCAACCCAAAATTTAAGGCAGAAAATCTTAAGCAAGAAATCCAAGTAGTCAACGGGAGCTGGACTATGAAGAAGGCCATGCGAGCCCTGCTAATTATGACAGGCGTGATGTTCAAGTCAACGAGGTACTTCGGAGTATCTGCATTTGGTCGCGACCAATGCTTACAGTCGGTAGAAAAATTATTCGAGCTCTAGCAACAATTGCTATATAAAAATGTGCACTTAAAACTGCTTTGTTAAATAAATCCTTGGCGAGTCATGTTCTTAGTCAGTCTAAGAACGTGATTATACAAGGATTTATTTAACAAAACAGTATTAACTGTACTTTTTTTTACACAGGAATTATTGCTAGTGCTCAAATATTTTTTCTGCCGACTGAATCTCCAACGAAATTAAGTAAAACGTAAAAAAGAAATTACAGAAAATAATAAAAAAAAGACAAAAAGGTTTTAATTTAAAAATTTTGTCTCTGAATAGGTCCTAGAGTAAGCAGAAACATTCCGAGTGGAGCACCAGGAGATGAAATATATATATATATATATATATATATATATATATATATATATATATATATATATATATATATAATAAAATAAAATCTCCTTGAAAAAAACTAAGTGAAACAGTGATTCTGTTTCGTGTGTTGACAAGACAGTCTGGACGGCGAAAAGGAAATAAGGGCTGAAGCAAGGCGTCTCAAACGACAGAGAAAACTGCTCGAGTCCGCAATTAAAAATAAATAAATAAAAGGGGGTTGGCCATACATTTTTTTTTTCTTAAATAATGAAATTCAGAAAAATCTTAAAAGGAGAAAAACACAGAACTTCATTGAGAATTCCTGTGTCCAGCCAGAAACTAGTTCTGAGAAGGATCCACAAACCTGTCAGAAGTCTGTTAAGAAATATCAATCCTCACTGAAAATAGTATGGCAAAAAAAGAAAAAAAAAAGGACCAATCAATTGCCCGGAAAAGAACCAATCAGAACAATTCTAGGAATCCTACCTCAGAAGTCATGGAAAATGACGAAAATTAATAAAATACTAAAAAATGAGCCAAATAATAAAAACAAAAACACCTGGAAATTTTGAGAAAATATTTACATAAAAAATAAGATTTCAATAGTAAGAAAGTTCAAAACTCGCGGTTGACACTAAGGTACAGTTTGTAAAGCAAATACTAGGGTTAGTCAAATCTAGAAGAACTTTGCATTCGATCTAGTGGAAAATATAAATTTGGATAGAAAACAAAACTAAGTGACTCCAGAAGTAATAATTATACGTTTCTTCGAGATGGTGGAAAGAAAGTCGTCACCTCTAGTTAAAATAGCCAGAGGCCGTTTTTTCCACGACCAACTCTAGAATCGTATCGATGAATCGAGTCTAACAGAGGATTTCCTGCATGGGGAAGGGATTTATGGAACTTCAACGCAAGTTTCCTAATTTCAGCATAAATTGGCTTAATTCGGAGTTCCTGGTGAATAGTATTATTAAGGACGTAGCAAGTAGCTTACACATACCTGCGCAATAGCTTGTTTTGAAACAATTGAATTTTTTCCAAAGAGGTTTTCACAGCAGATCCGTAGAGCATGCAACCACAGGTTATGATCAGTGGGACCATATATTTATATAGTAATAATTTATTTTTAATTGACACGCGGTTATTCCATGCCAATAAAGAATTGAGGGCTTTCGTAGTTCTATCAGCTTTAATCAGAGTCTCTGAAATGTGACGAGCTCCCGTTAATTTAGAATCAATATAAACTTCTAAGTATTTATAATATTGCTGTCTGGGTATGAGTTCCTAATTTAAGCGAATGTTTGTGGGGGTGTCATAGTTTCTATTAGCAAAAAAAAAAAAAAAAAAAAAATAGCGGCTCTTTTGGAACTCTATACTTTAATTCTATATTTACGTAACCAAATCGAATATTTGTTCAAATTATTTTGGAGTTCTTGAAACGCAGCGTTTGGAGTGCGTTGTTTACAACAGATGGAACTGTCGTCGGCGACTTAAGTGACGTCAACATCACGTAGTAAGTCATTCGCTAGATGTTGAAAAGAAAGGGCTCATGCAAAGAACCTTGAGGAACTGAACTAAAAATTGGTGAAGGATTAGATAAAGCACTTCCAACTTTAACAGAAAAAGATCTATCGCTTAAATAGTCATAAAGTATTTCTGTTAGTTGGTCAGGTAGACCAGTGGAGATTAATTTATGAATAAGCCAAGCATGCAAGCCCTTATAAAAAGCTTTTTGAACATCTAGAAATATAATTCCCGTTACACCTCCAGATTGGAGGCAGTCATGAATAAATTCACCGACTCTCTACAACTGTTGTAGTATTGAATGGCGTGAACAAAACCCGAATTGTTCGGGAATAATCACACCACGAGTGTTTGTAAATTCATTCAGATATTTAACAAGAATATACTCATAGATTTTAGACATGAATGAGAGAAGAGAAGTAGGTCTAAAATTTTCAGGAAGATGTGGATCAGTGGCGCCAAATTTTGACAGGGGCACAATAATACTTTTTTCCCAACAGTCTGAAAAAATATTTAAGAGGAGCATGCGGTTAATTATTAGAGTGATGTGAAAATAAAGTTAGCAAGAGGATTAATAAGCATGTTAGTGGTTATTCCGTCCTCACTTGGGGATTTATTTTTTTAAGTCCAGAGACGTAGTCCACAACCTCAGTGGATGAGGCAAACGTTAGATTTATAAAAGTATCTTTGTTTATCAAATTTGGAACACTATTATTAACAATTGAGTTAATTCTAGGATTAAAAACATCGTGATGAGGAGTAAACTGACTTCTAAGACCTTCAGCTATCGCCTCAGCCTTTTCAGAATAAGAGACTGCCATCCCATAAGGGCTATTAATAACCAGAATGTTTGTTTTTTTCCCCACGAATACGTGAAGTTGCCTTCAATAAGGTGTTGTCCTTGGTCGATTAGCTCTCGGCAAAATTATTGAAATACGTTTTAGAGTACTCCTGATTTGCAGCTTTTGCCCTTCGCGCAAGTATATTGTACCTGCGTTTAAAATGTGGGAGCTTATAAACCTGCCTGTTTCTACGAGCATGATTCCTCTCCCTGACGATGTCTGATATCATCTGGTAATTGGAAGAATTGACTAGCCTTCTTTCTTGGAAGTGAGCTCTGCTTAAAGGCATCTTGAATGGAATTTTCAAATATGCTAATCGCTCTCTCAGTTTCGAGTTTATTAGATGAAAAAAGTGAGGGACGCCCAGAATCGGTCAAGATCTACATATACAGGCTCCATCTGGTGGTGAGTGACAAAGATAAATCCAAGCTGTAGTTATTCGTCCGCAAACAAGTTTTCACAGGCAGATGATCAGAGTTCAGATCATTCAGCGTTTGAATGCTGTAATGAAACGGGAAATTGTGGATGACAGCGAAATCATAACATAGTTGCTTCTAATGAAGGTGGGTTCAGGAGGAGCTAAATTTTAGCATAATTTAGATTCACCCATCTTCTGATGATATTTCCTTTAACATTGTTAGAGGGACAGTTCCAAGAAATACGCTTTGCATTATAATCACCCGCAATAATAAAATTTGAATAGATATTAGTGACCTAGGATAAATGTCGTATAAGCAGGCTATTCCTTTCGCGATGAAGATGGATATAAACCGCTACAACCAGTAATTTTGATATAGTGGGGAATTACAAGGCAATCGGCGTGACTTCAATGGAATTTAGATTTGGGACTTTAATGAGAGTAGCATTGAGGTCATTTTTTAAATATGTAGCAGTTCCGCCAGAAGAGGGGCCATTATATGGCCTTTCGACATTGTAAATCATATAATTGGCTACCTTAACAGTAAAACTCTCGGAGAAGCGAGTCTCACACTCTAGAACAATATCAAAATTATTACTATAATCCCAATGACGGAACTCAGCTGCCTTATTATGGAAGCCATTGGCGTTCCATAAACCAAGAGAGAAATAATTCAAAGTTCTACTGGGATCGAATGGTAACATAAAGCCTAAATGTACAAAAAAAAAAAAAAAAAAGGAGGAAAAGTCTTAACTGAATTATTCCAAAGATATCAAACCTTCGAGCAGAAAAAATGCTCGTTCAAAACTTGCAGACTCCGTACGCTGCACGAATTTGTGGAAGTGCTTGTTTCCTGGCTTTAACTTTATTTTTTGTCATGATTCTTTTCTAAGACCATGATGTAATTTAGAAACTCGGTGCCTAAACTGGCGTCTTCTGGGATCGAGAAATTTATACGGGAATTTTTGGAAGGGGGAGGGACTTCATTCTCGCTACGACCAATAGCAATTCCCGTAAAATATTGGGAAGATTGAACTTTCTCACTCGTGAATGTTGAAGGTTTTGGAGCCACTGCGACCTGATGCTGACACTTACGCTTGTACTTAGCGTTTTTATTACTTGGATTTTGGTTTGTGAACCTTGGCACTGACGAAAATTTGCCGAGGGAGAGCCACCACAGTGCACACGACTACAAGGGTCTCCGAATGGTTTCATGTAAATTTCGATCATGTGCTCCTCAGCGCATTTCAGATTACACGAAAGAGCTGAGTGAAAAAAAGCCCTAAGAGTTGAAGCACTGTGAGGGGAATTTTTTTCCACGGTAGACTTCGACCTTGACATCAAGTCCCATAAGTTGGGTAATTTGGAATACTGAGTCGACTTCGAATTCAACTTATGTTTACGAATGGCCAAATGGTGTTGATGGAATACCACGAATCACCGCTTTGAAGCACTTTTCTGACTCTAACAGAAAAAATTTGAATTTTGCATTTTCTTTTAAAAGATAAGCTTGAATTTGCCTGTATTCGTCGTTATTACTAACATTCAATTTTAGAAAGCGCCGTTGGGCTTTGTTGACGAGCGTTGGGACAGCATTACTCATTCCCGACAGAATAATCTGCGAATGAGGCGGCGGAATAATAAAAAAGGCCGGAATTTTGTTATTTATAATTTTAGGTTGACTGTTTTCTGTTCTTTAACATTAGAGTTGGAATTATTTTCCTGTAAGATAGCATTTAATAAATTAGATTTTTGTTTTTCTTTCTATACGTCTTAACTTCCCAATTCCCCTCATAATCAGAATCAGGATTACCGGCTTCCTGTTGAGAATGAGAGCGGTTGACCGGGACTGTGTTTTCGACGACTACCATGTCGGTAGATAGCGCCACGAGACTCGGTCTTACGCCCTCAGAATGTTCCTCTATGCTAATTTAATTTTCTAAGTTCAGGGTATTTTCCTTGCCCTTAACATTGATAACTGATTGATTAAGAGGAGATGGGGGTGTAGTAAAGTGAATACTTAGACCACTAACCTGAGAAAGCAGGATATCATACTGCCACACCTGAAAACGCTCCTGGAATTGTGTAATGAGCTTTGCAACGGAAATCGCATCTGTCACATTTTTACTGAGTTTAAAACTGGCAGCGTCAGAGAAAGTGAAGACGGCTCGGAGCTTCACCACCTCAGTCTAAGCACCGTCAGCTGACATTGTCCGGAGGTCCAGACACTTAAAGTATGGACTGTTGATGGGAGCTTCCATTGCATCCCAATCGTTATTATTAACTCGGCTGTAAGACATTATAGTTTAGTTAAGAAAACTAATTGAGTGACAAAAGATATCAAAGAAGAAATGTAGAATTGGTGGTTTCTGTGGGAGATAACCTGATTACGACAATGCAGTATGGAGTTTCTGCGATGCACTCTTTTTAAATAACAAAGTTGATGGCATATCAATTCTACAAATGTGAAAGTTGGATACATTCAGAATGCACTGGAATGAAAAAATAATTAAATTACATATATGATTTTACAGTGAAAAAATAAAAGGAATTCATTTATTTTTTCTAAACTTTCAAGACAGTTAGTTATTAAACATTTACAAAAAAATGTATTGTTATTTTTATTTATTAATATATATATATATATATATTTATTTATTTATTTATTTATATAACTAGCTTATTTTAGATCACCACTCGTAAAACATTCCTTTTGTTATGTTTTATGTTTTCGAAAGCAAATAAACTATTAAAAAATTCAATTTAGTAAAATAAACGTTCTTGAAAATGCTCAAACAATTTGAGAAATATAGTCTTACAAACATATATAACGGGTTAAGTAGAAATAAGCAACATTTTTACCAGAATTAAGATTATCGTTCCATGATTACTAATTTTACACATAGTTTTAAAAACATTAAAATGATCTTCACAATTTTATTAAGAGGTTCCTGTCGCTGCATAGATGACTTAATAAAATGTGTAAATAAAATGTGTAAATGAATGAAAAATTATTAATACAGAAAAAAAAGGAAGAGGATTGTTTCTGTAATCAAAAATTCTTAAAATCCCTTACTTCATAAAATCCCTTAAACATGCTTTAATAAAAATAAATACAGATTGTAAAAATATATCAAGATTTTGAGGATGTAAGAAGAATTTTTATGCTTAAAATTAATGCTAAGGCATCTTATTAATAAAATAAATAAATAAAAACAAAGAATTAAAATTAGAAACAAATTTCGTTTGTATGATATTTAAAATAATTTAAATTACTTTCTCAGCCGAGAACTTACATTCAACTTGCTTATTTTGAACTTATCTTGAGTGAAGCACTCCCCTCCTCCTCATTTGGTGAGGTAGTGGCTAAAAACTTTAAACAATCTTTACTCACCTTGATTTTTTTTTCATTGAACATACCTTGAGTGAACCATTCTTTAATCCCGTCACATGCTGAGGATAATGACTAAAAACTTTAAACACACTCTTTACTAACCTTGAACTTATTTACTTTGAGTAGGGCCCCGCCAGTGGCCGAGTGGTTCTACGCTGAAAGCTGATAGACGGAAAGGGCCGCGTCCAAACCCTGGCTGTACTCGTCGACCTAGTCGTTCGGGTTTTTCCGTGGTTTTCATTGAAATTTGCATAAATATGGGTTAGGCCCCTTTAGAAACCCCCTCCCCCAAGGAGGAATCCATAGGTCTAGGATTCTAGCGTAGTCAATCGGCCTTACCCCCCGCAAACAAACAAACTTACTTTGAGCAAACTACTCTTCATCCCCCCCCCCTCCTGTTTACATGATTTAATTTACTTACATTCTTATAAAATAAAAGTGCAGATGAATGTAAAATTGTTACTAAAAAAAAAGGGGGGGGGAGGCTGTTTTTGCAGTCTTTATATATATATATATATATATATATATATATAATTGAACGATTTAAAAAACATGTAAAACACATTTAATTTAATTTAGCTGTATAAAATCCCTTAAACATGTTTTATGTAACTTAAAGAAATACCCTTATGTAAAAATATATCATAATTTTCAGGTAGTAAAGAAGGATTTATGCATAAAACTAATGTTATAAGGCATTCGTTTTACGCATAATATTCTTATCAATAAAAATAAACATATAAGCAAATAGATAAAATTAGAATATAGTTTTGTTCGTATAATATTTGAAATAACATAATTACTTCAATTTACTAAATATTTACTACTAATTAATCAATTTACTAAATATTTTATTAATAATAGTGACTTTACAACAGTCATTTATTCCACACTCTTCGCTTAATTTTTGTATCGGACGTAAAAATGTTAGGCTTAGGAAAATGTTTATAAATATTTCTGGGTAAATTTCTGTAGGAAAAAAATACATTACAATGGAAATAACGTTAAAATAAACAATAATCATTAGTGAATTTACCATCGATTGCAAGAAGAAAACTCTTGTTGTGAACTTCTAATCTTGTATCTTCATGTACGCCACCAATCAACTCTAGTGATCTGGCTAATCATTCTGCAGGGTGTCTCATTTCATCCTACATGTAGTGCATGTCACCTTATTAGCTCCAACCACCCAGTGAGAGGCCATTTGGCATCCAAATTACATTTCCAAGCCCTAAGGTGCCAAATGGTTCCGATTTGTCGCCTTCAGTTTTAACAGTGTATACCATATATCACGGGTTTTACAAGGTTAGAAGAAAACTCTTTTGTGAAAAATCTTTCAACAATCTTTACGTTTTTACATTTTGCACGTGCATATAAAATCCTTAAAATATACCTTTACGTTCTTACTTTTAGAAAACCTGCATATAAAAACCTAAGAAAGCTTATACTTGTTTATCTTTCAAAAAACTTTAACCAGTTTACCTTGCTGAAACCTTTACATGATTACCTTGTGAAAATTTTCTTGCAAAACCTTATAAGCTACCTGTGTTTTTGCCAACAAGCAAACTTTTAGGATTATTGTTATAACCTTGCATATTGCTGCTGACCTTTAAAAAACCTCGTAACCCTTTCAGTTTTGGGGTTCTAAAAAGGTTTTTAAAAACCTGAAATTGCTATCTGGGTTATCTATTTTAGCAATGTTTCTTTTGTATGCCAAAAACTATAGATGACAATTAATATCCTAGAGAGTGGGATTTACAACACCAAAAGTAAAAACTTCCTATCGTAGAATCAGATTTAGTTTGATTATTTCTGAGCATGATGAAAAGTCTGTGATTTGTAGCTCTCTCCAATTCAAGTTTAGTGAATGTGAAAATTATTTGAAATAAGTTCCAGAAAAAAAAAAAAATATATATATATATACATATATATTAAATTGAATAATTACTGAAAAATGCTATACTTAACTTCTTTAATACGATCATTCTTTCAGCTTCAATAAATCAAACTACGGAAACAATATGGAATATGCTGCAATAGTTTCCAATTTATGTCGGAGTCATTAAACAAACTAATTTCGGATGAAACAAAAAAATAAGTGAATTTTCTACTAAATTCATGTTAAAGTATATTGACATTTCGGTTTTGTGAATTTTACCAAAGAATATGTTTATTGTTACTGTACATACGCAAAATGAGCCTTTTTTTACATGTTCATTTAGCATTTATATGACCACACTTTTATGTAATAAATGCATATGGTGTTCATAAATATGAATTTTTTCTTCCGAAAAAATACTCTTTTAACAAAAACAAAAAAAGAGTTTTTTTTTTTTTCCAGTCATTTTTGCCTTCATAGTCAGTAAGCTTAAAGTGCTTAAATTTTAATTAGCGTAAACTATTTGTGTATGTATATTGTCCCAGAGCTTTATGAGAAATAAAATCTTCTGTTTATATCCAGAAACTCTTAAGTGTGTAAAATAAGTCAGATGTATGCAATATCTAGCATTACTAAATGCATACAATTTTGTATATAAATTGTTTTATTTCGATTCCTCATCTAATTCATCTCAATATTATATTTTTAAATAACCGAAAATAAACCAGTTTATTCTTTAAATAATGCAAATAAAATTTTGCTTATAAAATATTTAAAATGCTGAATAATAATAATAATAATAATAATAATAATAATAAAGTAATAGAAATAAAATGAAAACGTCTTATGGTCATCATGTAGAACATTTAAATTTCTCTTTAAAGTAATTTAAATTATGAAATTACAGTAAGTTTTGCTACTACTATTTGAAGATAAATTAAGAATATATAATTATGAGATGTAGTAATATTTTGTTAAATGGTAATAGTCCTCTACTTCCCTGTTTTTTTCTTGTAATAAATATTGATTAAAAATCCATCAAAAATTTACAGGAAATTTATTTAATATCAATCCTTTCGGCATTAAATAAAATTATTTAAATTTATCGTAAATTTCTTTCTCATTTAAAACAGATTTCTATTGTTGAAACGTTTTGAACATCTGAACATTTCATTAAATTCTTTAGCTATTATTTTGCATTCTTTTACCTGCAATTATATAATACGTATGCAACACTGAATCTGTCTTAAAAAATTTATTCTAAACTATATGCTAAATTATGTATATAAAATGCATAATGTATATATTTATTTTTTAAAGAATTACTCCATTAAATATAAAATTTTACTTTATTTCTGATCATGATTAAATACTTTTATAGAACATAAATTATTTATAACATCAAGTCCCACCATTCATTTTGAATGTCTTCCGGAGAATAATGTGAAAGTATCAGCAGCATTTTTATGGTAATGTTTGTTTCAGAATAATTTCTATGATCTGACGTATTACGAAATATTTCTGATAAACATAATAAATTACTCATAATACACAATGTAAAAGGAAGACAAAATATGATACTTGTAAAAATAATAGCATCAAAAATTGTAACTGTATAAACATCCATTATTATGCTTCAATAATAAATATTTGTCCCAATTAACCTAGTCCCGCATGTTATTATAGAGTATATGTTTTTAATATACATAGACATAATCTATTAGATCACAAATTAGTAGTGTAAAAAATGAATTTAAAACTATTTTAAAAGACTTTTGTCATTTATAAATGAAAAAAAAATAATAATAGTAATAAAAATAAAAATGGGTGAAACTTACATTCTTGTAATTTCGACAATAACAAGAATGTATATATCTTATGAGTGGGGTATTATGGCCAATTTCATTCATAATATTTCTTCTAGGAGAAATTTACGATATTTAACTATTTCAGAGAATATCGTATTAAAGAACAACACAATTTAAAAATAAAAAATACCCCCCATAATTTGAAATAAATTGAAAATAGCGATTGTTTTAAGAAAACTTATATTAGGCCACGTATTTACTACAGGCATCAGGAGAAACTTTTTCACGTAGCAAAATATGCATAAATTTGTTCATTTCATAAAACGATTCACTTACAAATACTTTTTTAAACTCTTATGCCTGATTTTTTTTTTTTTTTTTTTTTTTAATATATATATTCGGCTATTTAAAGATAAATGCGGATTTGATATATTATATATATATACATATATATATAATCTTATCGAAAATATTTTGTGTAATCACATGTTATTCTGCTTATGATTTAGAATCTAAAGCAAAATTGGTTATTAATCAGTTTTAGTTGTTAAAAATGATTTGAAAAGGTTTTATCACAATATTGGTAACATTTGGCATTTAAGAGTTAAGGAAACCTCTTTTTAATATATTTTTATTTATTTATTTATTTAATTGGTGTATTGAACGTTATTGTAATGAAACTCAATTAACATTTACAGGTTTTATTTTAGATTATTTTGCTAGTTGTGGTAAATCATAGCTGCTTTTAAATTAAGTAGCACATGTGCTTAAGAAAAATATTTAATGAATATTTAAATAAGAAGTATTTTTATTTTACATCTTTCAGTACATTTATTTAAATTTCAAAACCTATCTATAAAGCAACTATGACCTACAAAACTTCGTCATTTTCCTCTTTCATACAACAGTTACAAATTTAGTTATATTTTGGGAAAACGTTACAATGTCAAATCAAATTCTATCTGCATTTTTTTTTTTTTTTTTTTAATTCTGGAATGGAAAATTCCTCTCTCAAAATAATAATAATAAATGGAAAAATCTTTATTTTCAATAAAATAGATATATTTTCACACTTTCTTTAATGTGAATGGATTCACGGATGTATTTTAAGTGAAAAATATGTTTTCTTCTCTTAATATCTGTGAACTAGTTTTTTGCTCAAATCAACCCTATTCATTGACTTTTACTAAAACATATCATATAAACCTTTTGCTTAATGTAAAGTTTATTCCTGATACTTAACTGAACATCAATTGAAAAAAAAGGATAGCAATAATCTCCACTTTTGAAATTTAACTCTAAAATTAATATATTCTAATCAATACCTTGCTAAGAAATTTTTAATTTATATTTTTATTAAATAGGATTTATACGTCATGCATAGATTCTCTCCGAATTCAATCTTGGTGTTACAACTCCTTACTACTACCTCTGTCACTACCTCTGTATGGACTTAGTATTGTGCATTCAAAATCTAATTACAAAGTAATACATTTCAAATGTGACAAAAAAAAAAAAAAAAAAAAAAAAAAACTATTATATTTTTAATTTAAATGAATAAATGCGTTTATCGTGCAATTTATTGATAAGTTGATTTATATAAAAACACCCTATAATGAGTTTGATATTTTACTAAATTTTGTGCGGAAAAAAAATAGAATCACATCTATTCAGAAATAAATAAATAAAAAAATAAATAAATAATATATATATATATATATATATATATATATATATATATATATATATATATATATTTTTTTTTTTTTTTTGGAATAGCTAGATTGTTTATGGAAATTTCCATACTTCAAAATTCACTGACTGTTGCATTAACAGTTCCACTTGGGTACGTATGAATATATAAATACAAGTATGAATATTATGTGTAAGAAAAATAGGGCTTATTCAAAATAAATATTTGCACAACGTTCAAAACTGGAATGTAAAACATGTTAAGAAAGCAAACTGCAGTTTCGGTAGCGTTAAGCGTACTTTCATCAGTACAGATTGACACGACGGATTTTTCATTCTATATGTAGATAGGGATCGGATTTTACAGTTGGAGTAGCACCTGATAGGAATTTAAGAAAATGGAGGTGTTTGCTATTAGGAGAATGGGATGCAAAAAACTGTGTAAATGGAAGGAGAAAATCAAGAATATGTAGATTTCATGTAATATTTTTAATAATCAGAGATGAGGTACAGTAAAATCACCTACCGGTATAAATTTAGTACTGCAAAATTGCCTAAGCTAGAGTCGCCGGTAATCAACTTTTTATCTACCATTTACATAGCTTTGTATATCAGAATTACCTATTAGTTAACACCACCAGTTTCTAAAATTCCTATTGGCTGCTATTCCAATTCTACAATCCGCTTACCTTTCTGCATTTAGGAGCATAATCCGTCTTGTCATTTTGCACTGAAGACGGTACTATTAACGCTAGCGAAAGTGCAGTTTGCTTTCTTAATAATTTTTACGTTCGTGTTTTCAACGTTGTGTAATATTCATTATACGTATAAAAATAAGGCTTACTTTACACAAGTGGGTGATATTGCACCGGCGAGAAAGTGGGAATTATAAGTTAAATATCCTTTTGTTAATCAGCTGAAAAAGGGAAAGTTTGAAAGAAAATAGTATTGGCATTTTCTAGCTTTGATTCTAATGTGTCGAGAAAGTTAATTGGTTCTAAAAGTGTGAAAAAAATTAGCATCTTTTATCAGACTGCGTTGAACATCAACATGCCAGAGCCGTTGTTTATCAAAAATATGGAAGTATAAGAAATAAGTGATATGGATTTTCAATATAAGAACATTTCAAGATCAACGTATCAAACAGAAATTTATAGAATACATGAAATGCAGCTCTCTATCAGAAAGTTAAGATCCTAACCTGTCAAACAAGAAAGAATATTCTGGTCTGTAGAATACTAGTATTGATCCATTGATGATTGGGGAAATGTGGCTTTTAATAATGAATCCAGAAGTTTTATTGGTGCAGGTAACGATGGAAAATAATTTGTTTGGAGGTTGCAAAATTAAGACAGAGATGCAAATATTCACATTTTTGCGTAAAATTCTCTGATTAAGTTACGATTTGAAGCTACGAATCTTACAAAAATATCGGCATGCATGTTTGATAACTTGAAATATAAATCCTCGTAAATGTGTTTTAATTTTTAAAAAAATACATGTTCCTTAATTCAGAATATCGATTTGGTGTTGGTAACGTTCTATATATGGATGCCAATGCTTCATAACACAGAGATTGGAAAGTAAAAAATTTCTTCTGTGAGTAAGTTATACAAAATCATCATGTGGTCTATATATCAATCTAAATGAAAACATACATTGTAGAAAAAGTAACTTTAATCTCAAACCAAAGTTAATGGCAAATTTAAAGAAATCTCTGGGAAAAGCTTACGCAACAATCAACGCAAATACGTGTGAACCTTTTTTAAATCACTTTCTGATATAATCAAGTCTATTTTAAATATATAAAGGTATACAAGGTATGAATTATACATTTTCAGAAATTATTTTAATTGTTTTGTCAGAGAAGGTATAATTTCATCTTCTTTACATCATAAAGAGAAATAAAATGGTGAAAAATAATTATGTTGTCCTATTGGATTTTTTTAAACCCATATAAGAGCCTATTTTTAAACCTGTTATAAGAAATAAAATTTCACGAATTTTACAGTTTATCATAAGAAATATCTGCATCTCAGTTTTTGTCAAAAAAAAAAAAAAAAAAATAGATGCAGGTTCCACTCCTTTTTTTTTTTTTTTTTTCTGAGTGATAGTACGAGTATATTGCATACACTTCTAAATTACAGCTAGTATTTGTAACGTAGCGTTTCCGACATCAAACCAATCACAGTAAGATTAAATGTAAAGGAAGTGGTAGAACATAACCAGATGTCTACATAAAAGATGGTTACACTATAGCTTTTACTTGATTCAAATGTTCATGCAATTTGATGCTTGACAAAAATAACGCAATAGGTCGTTGAACATATTTCTGTAAAATTCCGTATAGTGGATTAATAATTAAGAACAAAATGTCTCTATGTTACTTAATTTCTTGCGATCGTGGGTACGAAGTTGGACTGATTGAAACGGGGAAAATTATTACTATTTATGTAATCGGAATTACTACATCGGATTAGAACAATCGGAATTACTACTAAATTAGTGACTACTTTGGTAATTCCAAAGTAATCGAAATGCCAAAAAGCGGCATGTTGCAATTAAGAAAAGGCCACTGGTCGTAGAAATGTTATGAGAAAACAAGCTGGTGGTCGTTGAAGAAACACTGCTCAACAAGAGGATCGATATGTATCCATAGTCGCAAAAAATAATAAACATTTCACTGTTAGTCAGAGAGCTGAAAATTATGTAACCACTTCTCTTCAAATAAATCAAATTGATTTTTATTAACCAAAGCCTCATCTATGCATCCCTCTTCAACTCTACCACTGTATAAAGAGATTGTGTTTGTAGGCCTATATTCGTTGGGGTCAGCAACAGTGGTCCATAGTGATGTTCTCCGAGGAATGCCGTTTCACTATGACAAGAGATGTGTCAGTAGATGAGGTAAAGATAGAGGGGATTATGTTACACCTGACAGAATGTTTATGAACGTGATTCGTATGATCATAGTTCGATGGTGTGGGCAGAAATCATGCACAATGGCAGAACAAGGCTTCACATCTTTAAGCATGGGATATTCTAAGGATGCACGTTACAGAATAAAGAGTATATTACAATTTATCCACTCCAATGTCTCAGGGCGATTATAAACATCTTTAGTAGGAGGACATAGACATGTACACTTCTTTAGAGAATGATTACAGTCGATTCACATTCATTTACGGGAACTATCTAAGAAGATTGAACTATTTGAAAAGATTAAAAATATATTTCCATACTCAAAAAAATATTTTTTAAAAGGCAAGAACCTCTTAAGGTCTTAGGGTAAAAACATCTTTAGTCAGACTGTTAGAAGCAAGTTTACCTAATAATTTTGGAGGAGTTGCAATAATGACAACATTCTGTATACAAAATCGCCTACCAACAAAAGCAAATAACAAAAAAACATATGGATTGTGAAATGATAAAAAGCCCTATTTATTAAACTTAAAATTTTTGGTTGCAGAACTTATGCATATCTAGACTATATTTTCAACACTTAATGACCGCGACAAAAACATTTGCTTTAAGGTTTTATTGAAGAAAAGCTTAAGCAGTCCTTAAATAATAACAAAGTTTTATATTTTTGCAAATAAATATCTGTACTGATAAGTACAAAGGATTTAAGTCCAAAAATGTCGATTTTGAGTTAAGTACATAGTCAGACTCAGAAAAAAATTCTCTATCGATTGGTATAAAGGATTTAATTCTATGTCATTTTGTCTTTGAGAAAATCCATTGGTAGAAAAAGGAACAATTTAGAAATTTACCATTCATGTATGGTATAAAATATTTAATTCAATTTTTCCCGTTATTAAATGAAGGTTGACAACCACTGAATGGTATAAAGGGTAAAAATCAACGAAATACCTTTTCCCTAATCTATTCTTCTGATTTGTTTTTAGCTAGTTAAACTTTTTTTTTCGTCTCCTGAAAAATCAAGAATATGGACTTAAATCCTTTATACTTATCACTACAGATATGTTAGTTAAAGAAAAAAAAAGAGTACCTTTATATGATTAATTAAAAATTTTACTTACAGTTGTAGTTAAAATTTAGTTATTATTAAAAAAAAATGTGATTCAAGAAAATAAATTAAAAAATATTAGCTTTTATTTATTTTTTTCTTAATTATTCGGGTAAATATTTTATTTTAGGTAAAGTTCTTTTAAGTAATGGAAAATATTTAATTTTTAATTAATTTCTCTTTAAAAGTATTTAAATTTATACTCTAATACACATTATACCTTTCACTTATACACTTTTTCCTAAAATATATTTATCCATTCTCATGCTTTCTAAGTTGTATATGTATTAAAATAAGCAAAAGGATATAAGTTATACAAGAACAAAATATAAAATGTCCATACAAAAAAAACATAAATTTTATCAATAAATGTACAAGAGTTATCTCTTTTTTCGTTTACGTATTTTTGACAAAATACGAAACTCTCCAGATAAGAAAAGAAAAAAAAAAAAAGAAGAAGAAGAAGAAGAAGAAGAAATTACTCTCGGGAATATTTGTTTCTAAACCTTGTCAGTGTTTTAAATAAAGTATAAGTACAATGTAATCTATATCTATAATATTATATATATACATATTTATTTATTCTGCCATGTTACTAAGTAGTCTCTTTAAAAGAATTTCCAGTTCTTGTGACTTGGTGACTTAAATTTTCGTGTGACAGAGGTATACATGTTTCACGATTTTTAGCTGAGTTCTATTATGAAATGATCATTATGTTCACAAAATATTTAATAACAGCTCCTTTAATGCCTTTCACTAAATGCATGAATTTATTATTAATCACAGGATTTTGCATACATTATTAATAGGTTATGTTGGAATGTCTTCCTTCTCAATTATTAAGACTGATAAATTATTAGAAACGTGTAATGATACAAAATTTAATATATATATATATATATAAATTTGGTGTTTATGCATATTTCAAATTAATTTAACTTTCTCTTTGAATTCAAATTGATGAGAAAAAGGTATTTTAGTAACTTTCTTTTTTTGGTAGCATGATTGTAAAATAAATAAATAAATAAATAAATGTTTTAAATAATGTATGAAAATTATATACTGAAAATGTTCGGAAATTATGGTCTCGTTTTTATTCATTTTTTGTTGCGATAAAACATGAATGAAAATTTTCAAGCTACTAAGTATCTTATTAACAATAAAAAAAGATAATTTGTCATTAAAGCAAATAATAGAAAAAAGCACAATTGAAGTAACTTCTCTTACTCTTAACTTATTTTATTATTATTATTATTTTTAATGTATGAGTCACAATGAAGTAAAATATATTACAATCAAAATAATTTATTAAAATAAATTAAAGGTAAGTTACACAAAATACTATGATATATTCATATATTATGGGCCCACCAGCGGCCGAGCGGTTCTGCGCTCAAAGCTGGTAGATGGGAGGTGCCGGGTTCGATCCCAGGTCGCGCTCATCGACCTAGCCGTTCGGAGTTTTCCGTGGTTTCCTCCGAAACTTGCGTAAATACGGGCTAGGACCCCTTAGAAAGACCCCCACGGAGGGCATTCCCCCTCTAGGCCTAGGACACATCAGGAGTCAATCGGCCTTAAATCCAACAACCAACCAACCAACCAACCATATATTATGTCTGCAATTGCATCTCATATTTCAAAAATTAAACGATTTTTTATAATCTCTATAATAATAATATACAAAGTTATACGATCAGCTTTAAAAATAAGAATTGAAACACATGTAGAGTGAAACATGATGTTCACCGCCTAATATCAAAAATACATTTTTACAAGAGAGATTTATGAGCGGATATTTATATAAAAAGTATTTGAACGGTTAAAATTTGAACGTGTTTCAATGGACTCTATATATTTATCAGACTTAAATATAACGAATAAAGAAGAAAAATAATCTAAATGTTAATTAAAACGACTTTATATTTATCGTCGTCGAAGCCAAAGTCAATGTTATTCATTTGGGGTAAATATCTCCATTATAACTTATTAAATAATACACATTTTTAAATTTCTTTTTTGTATTTAGATAATTAAATCTGATATATTTTCCAAAAATACTCATTTTCTTTTATATATACTTTAAATCCGGAAAATACAATGTTCTACTTAGGGAAAATTCCCATTTAATATTTATAGAATAAAACATTAAAAAAATAATTTAAAATAGATGATAATAATAATAACAGTTTTAAATTTTTTGAATGTGAAAACGGAATTTGAAAATATGTATTAATTACCTAATCATAACGGGGAATATTATCCCACAGAATAACAGAAGCTTTGGCTTACGGCGGCGAAATTTAGAAATAGGAGATATCAATGAAAACTTTCATCAATATTTTATAGTTATTTCTAATATTCAGAAGCTAAAATAAATAAATAAATAAATAAATAAGGAGTTTAGAATCATTGTGAATTGAAATGGTTTACGGAAGAGGCTGGAAAATTGATTTTTAAAAAGATCTGCCAATTTCAAGTAAAGATAAAGTTTTTGGCTAAGTTGGCCCGAGATATTAAATTTCAGAAGATTTGAGAGTGCTTTATAACTGTTAAGTGAAATGAAAATTGCTCATTATTTCTTCAGCATATTATATAGTATTTATATAAGGAACCTAAAGTATCCAGTATATTTCTCCATAATATATATAAGAAATATAAAGTATCCAGTACATTTCTCCAGAATTTATATAAGGAATCTAATTTTTTTAATTCGAAAAGCATGTTATTAGAAAAGAGTACAGTAAAAACTGTAAGTAGTTTGATCGCCGCAATATTTTATTGCATAAAAATACGAATCACAATTTTTCACTAGCATATCAAACGAATGAATATTTTTTCAATTATCCTTTTTTATCAGATGCAAATTTAAAAGCTGATTTTTTTTTTTTTACTATTTTTTATTATTTCCATTAACTTACTACCGTAGGTAATGGATATTCTGTCCAAATATTCGATATCGAGATTTTACCTGATTTACACGTTTTAATGTGCCGTGAGTCAAAAAAGTGGTTTTTGGCAATTGGTCAGCGTGTCTGTGTATGTATGTATGTGTGTATGTATGGAATCTACTGGCTATCATATCTCCGAAACTAATAAAGATAGAACTAAAAAACTTTAGAATTGAAACAGATCTAGTACACAAATGAATTTTCCAAATTTTGGTGAAGATTGAAAAACAGGAAGTAGGACTTCGGATACCGGAAGTGGAACCGTAAGTCTGTACCTCAAAAACGGCTCATACGATTTTTTTCAAAGTTGCTATATAAATACTCTATTAGATGTCCTTCCGAATGATATAGTTGGTTAGTACAAGAAAATCGATAGGCGTCCTGTATAAACAGCTTAATTTCAGGTCTCGGAAGCGCGTTCCTTTAAAAATGGCTGTACGGATTTTTTTCAAACTCGCCAAATTAACTCCCTTATAAATATCCTTTTGTATGTAATTATTGTTTTTTGGTCAGTAATTTAGTATACCAAGTTTCAGTAAAAGTTGGTATCTGAAAATCGGCTTTAACGATTTTCTTGCAAATTGTTTCATTAATCCATTTTAGATATCCTTTCCCATGTATTACGTGGCTATTAGAGGAAAATTAAGTCATCCTGCTTAGGTAGGTCAGTTTTAGATCTCGGAAATTGGTGTTTCAAAAAAAAAACTCTACCTTTTTTTCTTTTCTTTTTTTTTTTTTTTTTTTACCTCGCAATATGTAACCTTCGTTTTGTATGTGTTTACATGTGTATAAAGTTTCTCTTACTGAAAAAAAAAATTATGTTTCTACATCTTTAGGTCACACTTATGTCTTCTGATCACATTATCTCCAAAAAACGCATATAATACTTGTAATAGTGGGTAATGGAAGTCGTGTGGTTGTTTCACAACAGTTTTTTTTTTCTTTTTTTTAATGTATTCTAGAAACAAATGAAAAATCATCGGAAGATGTAGAATCTAAAGGAAAAAAAATAGTTTTATTCCTCTTTGACATGTTGGTGACATAATAAGTAGATTTTTAAAATTGATTATAATATGAAATCCCTGTAGTTTTACTATACAACACATTCCCATTTTCAGTATACTGGGTGATTCAAAATAGATATCACTACGATTATATTTTAAACCAACAGTCATAAAGACATACTTACTCTTACAAAATTGGTGGAAATTAAAAGTAGATATAAGGTATGGCATTTCTTGTACAAAAGGCTTATACATATTAAGATACGAAAATAGGCAATTTTCCTAAAGTGAACGCCCATGGATATAGAAAAGTCTAATACAAGATATCGACCTGACCGTTTTACATTCAATGGCCAAACATGGTAATTTTGTACTGCAGTATTTGGTGTCATTTGCAGCGGCGGGTGATGTGTGATAGTGGAAAATCGGAGCAATATTAATCATAAAAAATAAATTTTATTTTCGAAAACAGTCTATTTCCTAAGTTTTCTGGTGGTTTTAAAAAAAAAAAAAAAAAAAAAAAAAACGCCTCCATTTTTTTTTTTTTTTTTTAATGTAGAATAGAGTTTTGTGCAAATGTGTGAAAAACTCCCAAACATAGCCTTGGGAAATATTGAATCTAGAAACCTTCATGTTTTACTTACAAGGAAACATTCAAAAGGTGTCGTCTTAAAAAATATTGAAAAAAATATATATATGTGATTGTGCTCTTCCTAAAACAAAAGGAAATTCTACTCTTCATAAAACAACAGGAAATGAAAAAATCATCGGCTGAAATAAATTACAGCGACAAGAATTTTTTTTTTATATTAATTATTTTTTTAATATTATAACTAGTCGTTCAGTTCGCTAGCACCAAGATTGCCGTGTACGAACAGAAGATTTTTTTATTTCTCCGCCAAGTACTCAAAACCAATCCCCTAACAATGTGAAATCGCCAAATACGCTAAATTTTGATAATTTTTTTTGTGGTCGCTTAATTAATTTCAGCCGATATTTTTTTCACTTTCTGATGTTTTAGGAAGAACACAATCACATATTTTTTTTTTTCAATATTTTTTGAAGACGACATCTTTTGAATGTTTCCTTGTTAGTTCTGTTTTAAGTATTTGTTTTCTTTCAGGCGAGGTTGAAGATCGTGTAAGTCTTTGTATCAACCGAAAAGGAATCACTCTTTTTTTTTGTGTATAAGAGGGGGGGGGGGGGTTATTAAGTTTCTAAGCTTTAGTATAATTACATTTTATTAATATTTGATAATGTTTATTTAAATTTAAAATTTTTATGCATTTTAGATTCGATTACTGTTTATTATGGGATTTCCTTTTCAAAATGTTGTTACAAAGAAAGATTTTATGTATAAAGTCCAAAATTCTTTTGTAAATTTCTCATAATTATTTCCCTCATATGATGGCACTCTTCTCTGAAGAAGAACTCCGTGTACTTTAGGATAACGTTATGTTCATAAAGTTAATATTTTCTTCTTTTATTTTTCCTGTTGCTGCAATTTGCGAATTGATTCTCAAATTTTCGATTTAGCCTTTTGATTTAGAAGAAAATGCTTTACAAAATGAAATAAAATGTATTATAAAAATGTCATTTTGCCACTAGATATGTTTTATTTATAAAATTTTATTTATTAAATTCCTTTTTTAGCAACATTATTAATAATTATATATAAATATATTGGTTGATCTTTTTATTTTATTTGTGAATAAAATATTTTGTTACCCGACAAATGTTAGCTAATATTTTTGAAAAACATAAACTACATGATATTCTACAGACTTCAAATTTATATCATTAAATGTTTAAAAAATGTAAAGTTATCTTTTTAGTCTTTTATCTATATTTAATGTACGGTAGCATAAGTTTCCTTAAAACAACAGCCGCATTTACTTAAAGATGCATGCTGTGTCATTCCCATTCAAGCATTATCAATATAGAAAAAATCTGATGTGGGCACCACATGACTTCCTTATACACTTTTAGAAATATACATAATGTTAAAAAACATTGACACTTGACACGAAACAGTTGGCTAAAAATATTTAAAAAAAATAATAATAATAATTATCACCGTGTCTGAGCGTTTCTGAAAGTTAGTTAAAAACTGATTGCAAGATTTGTACTAGTAACGCTGACGAAAGCAGCAGGGACCCGAAAAAATTGGCTAAAAGTATTTAAAAAGGCATTTTCACCGTGCTCTGAACTATTCTGAAAGTTTCAAATGTCTAGCTAGTCGGGAAGTTAGTTAAATAAAGTTTCTGTTGAACCATATAAACGCTGCCGAAGGCCGCAGGGACCTGAAACAGTTGGCTAAAAGTATTAAAAAGATGCATATCCACCGTGTTCTGAACTATTCTGAAAGTTTCAAGTGTCTAGCTAGTCGGGAAGTTAGTTAAATAAATTTTCTGTTGAACCATATAAACGCTGCCGAAGGAAGCAGTGACCCGAAACAAATGGCTAAAAATATTTACAAAAATGCATTGTCACAGTGTTCTGAGCTTTTCCGGAAGTTTTAAATGTCTAGCTACTCGGGAAGTTAGTTAAAAATCGATTCCAAGATTTGCACTGGTAAAGCTACCGAAGGCAGCAGGGACCCTACACAGTTGGCTAAAAGTATTAAAAAAATTTATTTTCACTGTGTTCTGATCTAGTCTAAAAGTTTCAAATGTTCTAGTCGGGAAGTTAGTTAAATAAATTTTCTGTTGAATCGCATAAACGCTGCTGAAGGCAGCAGGTATCGGAAACAGTTGGCTAAAAATATTAAAACAATGCATTCTCAACGTGTTCTAAGCTTTTCTGAAATTTTCAAATGTCTAGCTAGTCGGGAAGTCTCTTAAGTTGCAAAATTTGTCTATACCGTTTTTTGATACATTATGGCCAAAACCTATGTATTTTTATCATTATGAACCTAATTTTCCAAAATATCTCCAAAACTGAAAATCATACAAAGTCCAAAAAGGGAGGTGCACAACTAGATGTTATAACAAACCTATGTACCAATTCGCAACTTTCTACGTCCAACCGTTTTTGAGTTATGCGACACACACACACACACATATAGACGTCACGAAAAATCGTGTAAAATCCCTTATATCTCTAAAGCGAGAGCTCGTGTTAAGACGACACTTGCAGGTGTGTAACTAGATATCATGACAGTCACATGTATAAATTGGCAACATTCAGCGATTATTCGTTTTCGAGCAATGTGAAATACAAAATCCATTTCGCAAATCGGGATTACTATACTTCCTTATACTTTGTATAAGGAAGTAAAAATCAAAAAGGAATTTTACTATAAATTTATCTTACAAAAAATATAGATATCATACAATTTTAAACTCATAGAAAAAGTTAAAAAATGATCGAACACTGTGTGACATCACATTTCATAAAATATTCGGTAATACCAAGTTCTCTTCTACAAGTATATTTACCTTCCATTTTGTTCGCAGAAATGGAGATTTCATTTTGGAAGCTTATACAACTTCTATTTTTCGACAGGCAATAAAATAATTTGAACAAAAATGTTATCGGACTATTTATTTCAAAGGCAATAGCTATTTCCAAGTATCTTTTTTTAAAATGGCTTTCAAATATGAAATGCAATTTTATGTGAGATTACTTTGTCACATAAGTTTCTAAGACATTTTACTATATTTACTACTATTTATAGAAAAAAGAAATTACAAATACAAAATTCTATAATAAATTGTATATTCATGTTCAGATCACATGTAAAATTGTATTTTGGAAGAAATATTCTGTCAGTTTTTTTGCTATGAATTTTACTATTTAAATATCGTTCAAATAATTTAACAAAGATTAATTAGTAAATACTCTTTTAATTAAAATTATGTTAATGCCTTTCTAACAAGCTTATTTGATTTAAGCAAAAAATAAAAATAAATACATAAAATAAATAAACAAATAATATATATATATACATATGAGAGCAAGGTTTAAAAAAAAAAAAAAAAAAAAAAAACTACTTGGCATAGGTGGACTCTGCTCAGTTCCCCATCATATTTATGTTCTCATAAATTTCTAGTACCTGACATATTACAATCATGTTAAAAGAAATGAATTTGACCAAAGCTTGATACAGTGACAGAATGAAATCCCCGCCTAATAGGCTATCCACCATTCAATTCGATATATTTATCTTATTCTAATCTATTAATTTATTTTATCAAGGTCAATTCCGTTGTTTAGTTTTCATGCTGCTATTTCCAATGCAATAATCCTCAAAATTCATATTGATATGAAAAATTTACAATTTCGCTATGTTGATAAAATCGTAAAATAACAATAATTTACGAAATTTTCCTATTAGAATATTTGTATTCAATCATGTTCAAACAAATATCATAAATGTAATTTTGAAGTTGTCTAATGTGTTTATGATCCTCAAAATGGACGTTTATGCTCAATTTTGCCTTTTTCTGCCATGTTAAGTAAATCGTAAATTCTAAATAACTTACGAATTTTTTAAATTGGAAAAATCATAGTCTATGATGTTCATGCCAGTATCCTAAATAATATTTCGAAAGTGTTTTGACATCTTTACGATGAAAATATCCCTCAAGATTGACGTTTATGTGAAATTTTGCTCTATTCTGTCCTGTTAAGAAATTCGTAAATTTTCAATAACTTACGAAATTTTTGTATGGGAAAAATTCATAGTCATTAATATTCATGCCAGTGTCCTAAATAATATTTCAAAAGTAGTCTGACATCTTTACGATGAAAATATCTCTCCAAATTGACGTTTATGTGAAATTTTGCCCTATACTGCCATGTTAAGAAATTCGTAAATTTCCAATAACTTGCGAAATTTTCACAGTAGCATATTTCTAGTTACTGATGTTCATTCCGGCATCAAAACTGATATTTAAAAATTGGTCTGACATTTTTACAGTAAAAAGTTTGCGTTTAATGCTGGTTTAAGTGAATTTTTGTCCTATTCTCCCATGTTAAGAAAATCGTAAATTTCTAATAACTTACGAAGTTTTTAAATTCGAATGTTGCAAATGAATAGGGTTCTTGCCAGTGTCGAAAGTAATATTTTAAAACTTCTGACCTCTCTGCGACAATCTGTTCTTGAGATATCGTGTTAACAGACTAACAAACTAACGGACTAACGGACTAACACACTAAGAGACTAACACACTAACAGACACCCTACAGACAGACACCATACAAATTTTGTCATTTTCGGATTCCTCACACCTGAAAACGTGTACAAAAGTCAAAAAATCGAGATCAAAAATTTTCACGATTACCTAAGTTCCCCATACCTATAGTATGATGGGGAACTAAAAGGATTAACTCAAAACTAAAATATAGTTAATATTAAATCTGTTATGCGACTTTAAGGCTTTAAATGGAAAATTATCTAATTAGTATTCATTTTTTAATGTATTTGTGTTAAAATAAATAGTTAATCCTTTCTCGATTTTTTTCTATTTCACATATGCTTATATCAAACTGAAGAATTATTATGTGATCTAGAGAATTAATTATAATCATTATTATAAAGTATTTTTCTTTGTTATGAATTAGAGCTATCTTATTTTTTTCCTTTTTAATTTAGAAATTATATTATAACAAGTATTATATGTATTCCTATTTAAATTTGATGAAATTTTTAGTGTAAATATTCATATAAGGCGCATATCTTATACATGCATGCGTTTTTAACATAAAATAAAATTTATGTAATATGTTTAATATTAGCCTGATCAATAATTTTGTGTTTATTTATTTATTTTTTTAAATACGAATAAATCAATAAATAAATGTATACATACATATATATATATATATATATATACTAGCAGACCCGGCCACGCGTTGCTGTGACTAAGTTATACGTTGAATTATACGGCTGTAAACTATTTAGTACAGTCAAATTATTATTTACGAACAAAGACGAAAACGTTGTAGCCGATGTAAAAACCCACAGGGTTGTGATTTGAAACTTAGGTCAAAATTTGGAAGCGATTGATAAAAATTTTCGTAGTGTTGATATTAAACACAAATTAATTTTATTGCAGGGTCCTCTAAATTTTAATGGAGAAGTGATATATATTATTTCTAATGCTACTTTAGATAAAATTGCTAAAATGACTAATATATAAATTAAATTCTATTAAAATTCTATTAAAATAAAAGTATAAAAGAAACAGACGATTTTAAAATCAATTTTTATGGAGGAGTGAAATATAATATATGCTATAATGGATAATTTTACTATTAAATGACCTCATCTTTTTAAATATTTTAAAGAGGGAAACAGCTGTAGTTATAAAAGGGAAAACAATAAGGCTAAACCAGAAAAATAAGTAAATTTGATAAATATTTTAAAACTTTAAAATTGGAAATCTTATGAAATATTGGACATTTAAAGTAAATACATGTATCATTTTAAATACAAAAAGATTTTGGAAAAGTTTAGTGTATTTTAACGAAGTGATGAGAAGTTTTTGAGTATGTTAAAATTTTAATAGTAAATTCAAGTCAATAAAGATGGGAAACATTGAGGATTAAGATAAGAATAATTATAAGATTTAAAAAAAAAAAAAAAAAAAAAAAAAAAAAAAAAACTTTTTATATACCATGCTTTTAAATTTTAATATACTAATAATATACAAATTAAAAGGAAAATGATAAATATTCTATCATAGTTTGAAGTCAAATTTGTTTTCAAATGTCTAAATAAAATATCTGATGTAAGATACTAATATTTTGCAGCGGAATAGATTTCATTTCTGTCATCCTTGGCGAAAAAAAAAGAATATCGCCAAATTATCTGGCGAAAATATTTAATTCCTTTCAAAAATCATGGTTATTTTAACAACTTATATTAAAAGAGTAATGAATAATATGAAACAATATTTCGTACAATACATATTACATGTCATACATACGTACAATGAATAATACATATTACATTTCGTACAATGCATACATCTGGCATGTATATTTTCGTGTTACGCTTTTGATCGCCAAATAATAATAATAATAATAAAAAAAGCCAAGGGCGACAGAGTTTAAAAATTTAAAATTAAAATTTTGTCAATTTGACAGCAAAATAATTCAATCTAACACCCGCGATAACTAATACATATCTATACCCAAATATAAGGATTAAAATCGGGAAATAAATTTCCTCGATTTTTAATAATTTCTTACAAAAAATCCAGTGGGCAATTAACATAGGAAATCTTTTTCTTGGCTGCACAGACGGTCAGTGAGTCACACTTCGCTTGCGTATAGAACTCATAGATATAGTATAGCATATATAGAATAGAGTGATCATTGGGGAGAAAAAAGTTATTTCTTTTCATTTGGGAAAAGACGACGTTTTTACCAAAATATGGCCGTCTTTCCCCGAGTGAATACACACGGGAATACATACTAATATTTTAGCAAATAAAATTTATGAATAATTTATTTGCTAAAGGGGAATGGAAGACTCCAGATACAGTTTCAAATTCATATTTCTTTCTTTCTTTTCTTTTTCTTTTTTTTTTTTTTTTTTTTTTTTTCAATACCACTTAATGGCTGTTTCCAAAGCTTTTATTTTTTATCTTTTTTCGGCATCAAAAATCTTTCTACGATAACATGGGGATGAGAGATCTATATATATTACTATATCTATGATAGAACTACATTAGCACTTTATCAATGTGTATAAAATCTTTAAATTGATTATGACGTCAATTTTCGTGAGATGCATAATTTAACTTTTTATAATTTTTTAACGTTCACGTTTGATTAAATGTATTTATTTTTATGTCGAAAGAAAATGAACTCGTATTTTTTTTTTTTTTTTTTTTTTTTTTGGCAACAATTAAATTAATGGAACTCACAGATATTTTGGAGCAACTTTAATAAAGGTCTATAATTAACAAATAATTGCAATAAAACAATATTGTGACAATAAATTGAGATAAAAACTATCCTATCTCTCAAGTTGGATCAAACTGCACACAGTGTGCAAAATTTCATCAAAATCAGTTCCTTAGTTTAGGAGTTTACCCCGGACAAACATCGTGACACGTAATTTATATATATATACAGATTAAATTATAAAGTTTTGATCAATGAAGCACAAATAAGTAAAAAACAGGATTAATTTCACTGTATTATCTTCATTATAATATGAATTCAATTTACACTTCAGTCTAAGTAACACGTGGCCGGCTATGCTAACACCAAAAATTTAAAAAGTGGAAATAATTGAATTATACGAAATTTATTAATAGGTTAAAAAGTTGAAGATTCTTTGTGTAGATGGCAGCACCAAATATATTTCAGCTTTCATTTCAACCCAGTCGAAAGGTATCGACATCTGTTAGAATCATTTGGAGTTAACAGATAATTGTTACTGTCAAATAATAACAGACAAATAATTAGCAATAAATTAAAATTGCGACTATAATTTGAGATTTAAACTATCCTATCTCTCAAGTTGGATCGAACTGCACATGGTGTGCGAATTTTATTATAATCGGTTAAGTGGTTTAGGAGTCCATTGAGGACAAACATTGTGACACGAGATTTATATATATTAAGATATGCTGTGTAAAATTGAAGTTTTTTTCTTGTTTAAATACGTACATAAACTTAATTCCCATTTGTTAACTTTATCGTTCCCTATTTATCTTAAGTAAATTTTTCAAAGATTATTAAAACCATGAAAATATAATTATTATATTTTTTATCATATTATACCATAATCATCTGGAAGTTTTTAATTAATCTACGATATTAAAATTCTTAAGATCATTCATTTAGGATATTAAATTTTATGTTTAAACTACAAACTTGGTATAAAAATTAATATATAAAACTTACTAACTCTACTTCTTAATTTAGTTCGTTTTACTTTCCTCCAATTTGTTTTCTGGTACTTATTAATTCAAGAAACAGTACTTCAATAAGCTTTAAAATTGGCAAATTTAAATATAAAAATATTTTAATAAATATTAACATTTATTTAAACTATCGTTTTAATAACTCTCCAAGAAAAGTGAAAAGGGCAGATTTTTATTAAGGTCATATTTAATAAAACAGCTGAGTGAAATAAATATTTATGCTATTTAATAAATATATTTCAGTGTGACAAAAAACAAAAAATATATCATTTGACTATTATCGTGTTCCTCTATATGATATTCATCTGCATCAAAAGAGATAGAGAAAATTAAAATTGAATATTGGATTTTTGGTCTTAATATGTAAAAGTTTAAATAATTTGAAATTCAGTTTAATCTAAATTAATAAAAAGTTGATTTATGAACTGTCTAACATTAAATAAAAGGAGGAAAATCATCAGTGGTGCAATTAAGTAATATGCAATTCGAAATATATGCACCTTAATCAATATTAATAAAATGGTGATTGAATCACAAGTCATGTTCTTTAAAGATGTATTCTCTTTTTTGAAAATTAAGATATATTGAATAAAAATATGTGAATGTAACTTTGATGAATCTAAATTGACTTTTTTAAAATGATTACAGAAAGTTACAGAAGTTTTCTAAAGTAAGAAATTATGTAAATTTGTGTTTATGAGATTTATGTGAAAATTCCCTTAAACAGATGTTATTAGAAAAATCTAATATTAAACAAATCTAACGATTCTGATATTAAACAAAAAATAAATATATTAAAGAATAATGAATATTATTGTCTAATATTAAAGAATAATGAATAACTTTTTAAAAAATTATCAGGTTTGAAGTTCTAAGAGCTGCAATTTTTAAATTATTTCCCATACATAATATAATAAATTTGTAAACAAATGTTGACTCATTATTGAGAATCATTCACATAAGACTGAATTCAGTGGAGGTTTCACGAGAAGCCGAGCGATTTTGTGCTCAAATCTGGTTGACAGGAAGTACCGGATTCGATCCAACTCGTACCCGTAGACATAATATTCAGATGGATTTTTTTTTTCCTTCAAAAATTAGCATAAATACGGGCTAGGAGCACTGTTGCAAAACGAGTGGAAAAAGGAAGAAATATTTAATTTAATCTAATTTGTAATATGTTATTTTGACTTTTTGACCTTAAAAGAAATTTTTAATTATGTTACAAAGTCCAAAATGCAATATAAAAAAAAATAGTGTTTCAGTTCTTCCGAAAGTAACTTTAAATTTAGTGACCAGCGAAGCAGGCGTAGACTGCTAGTATTACAAATATTGGATTAAAACAGTCCTCAATGGCTACAATTATATGGAATTTCGACTTATGCTGTTGTATTAAATTTACGGTGAAACAAGACTACAGCGCCCTCTGCTGTGCAATATTCAACAAATGTTGGCAAACATCAATTTTTGCCGATATAACTATAATACATTTTTTTATACATATATGAATTCTGTGTATTAGTTCTACAAATAAAGTTCGTCGAAAATTTCCTTCACATACAGACACAGACAGACATTTTCTAAAATTATTATGTTCCCGATAATTTTTATACTCTCGATAAACTGTTATATATTTGTCGAAGACAACTTACATCTGAATAAAATCGAGCTGCCCTGTTAAAACTGTAAGTTGTTTTACTAACAGCAGTGAATTATTTGTAAAGTAGTCGCTGTTAGCGACCAATAAACTTAAAGAGACGTAGAATATACAATAAAAATTGAAACAATCATACACTAAAATAAGGAAAAAGAAATTTTAGAATATATATATATATGCATTAAATATATATATGCATTAAATTTATAGATGTATATGTACACTGATGGAAAAAAATCCCAACACCAAGAAAAAATCATTGTACAGTAATGAAATTTCAGCAATACATTTGTCTAGGTAACATATTTAATTGATTAAAGTTTCAAGATCACAGGTAGAGCCATTGGCGAGAAGAGCCATTTCAAATGTGAAATGTTGGTACATTAGTAACCGGTGTAACCGCCAGAATTTTGAATGCAAGCATGCAAACGTGCATGTATTGTGTCGTACAGGTGTCGGATATCAGTTTGTGGGATGGAGTTCCATGCCTGTTGCACTTGGGCGGTCAATGCAGGGACGGTTAATGCTGGTTGTGGATGACGCTGGAGATGTCGTCCAATGATGTCCCATACGTGCTCGATTGGAGAAAGATCTGGTGATCTAGCAGGCCAAGGCAACATGTCGACACTCTGTAGAGCATGTTGGGTTACAACAGCGGTATGAGGGCGAGCGTTATCCTGTTGGAAAACACCCCCTTGAATGCTGTTCATGAATGGCAGCACAACAGGTTGTATCACTAGACTGACGTACAAATTTGCAGTCAGGGTGTGTGGGATAACTACGAAAGTGCTCCTGCTGTCATACGAAATTGCTCCCCAAACCATAACTCCAGGAGTAGGCCCTGTGTGTCTTGGCCGCAGACAGGTCGCTAGCAGGCGTTCACCTGGCCTTCTTCTAACCAACACACGGCTATCACTGCGACCAAGGCAGAACCGGCTTTCATCAGAAAACACAACAGATCTCCACTCCGTCCTCCAATGAGCTCTAGCTTGACACCACTCACGTCGCAAACGGCAGTGGTTTGGAGTCAGTGGAATGCACGCTACAGGGCGTCTGGCTCGGAGCTGTCCTTGAAGTAACCGATTTGTAACAGTTCGTTGTGTCACTGTGGTGCCAACTGCAGCTCGAATTTCAGCTGCAGACGCAGTACGATTAGCCACAGCTATACGCCGAACACGGAGGTCTTTCCTCTCAGTAGTGCCACGTGGCCGCCCGGAACCCGGTCTTCTTGAGGCAGTACCTTACCTTGACCACTGCTGCCAACACTCATGCACAGTGGATACATTCCTGCCAAGTCTTTCTGCATTATCGCGGAAAGAAAACCCATCTTCTCGTAGCCTTACTACACGACCTCGTTCAAACTCAGTGAGCTGTTGATAATGGCTTCTTCGTCTTCTTAGAGGCATCCTTGACTAACATTAACCCACTACGTCATATCTCAACTGTAAATAACGATCATGAACCTTACAGCGCTTATTTAAAGCAAACCTCATTTGCATGTTCATAGTGTGGCTACTAGCGCCACACTTATGCGCGTAGCTCGAAATTTGAATCGACGTCATCTTTCAGATGTATAAACACGCCTACCGAATTTCGTTTATCTAGCACAGCTCCTTCCTGGTGTTGGGATTTTTTTTTCCATCAGTGTATATACATTTTTAAATAATAATTTTAATAAATTATTTTTTAGAAAGAGAATTATTTTTTAATAACCGAATAAAGTTCTATATACATGTAGGTGCATTAATGAAACGGAGGGTTGAGGGGAGCGATTGCCACCTCACACAGAACAAATTATCATATAAAACTCTTCTGAAGCCTAATTTGAATTTTTTAACATATGTTTACACTACAGTACTCGTCATCTTACCTCTTAATCTCCAACCTGTATTTATAGTATTAAATTTCAGGGTAAGGGAAAGTCGTTTGAGTAACCCACCAGATTATTATTTTTATTTTATATTTATATGTTTATTTATTTATTTATTTATTTTAATTTTTAGAGACATGTAGTATGTCAGGATAGAGCACGGAAAAAGTTATACAAAACGAGTAACTTCACAATATGGATAACATTCTGCATTTAACGAAAGTAAGACATTGATATCACTTTGCAGAAGAATTTATATAATTTTTAACAGATTAAATCAAAGTGAAATATATTAAATTTTTATAATATATTAAATTATAGCAGTGGATTCATATATAATACTATAGGATGGCCAATAAAAATACTTTGATAATAACGCAATCTATTGTTCTTAATCATGTTAAAGAGAGATTGGACGAATTGTTTTGATAAATTCTATTCACTTTTATTAATTCGGAGAATTTTAAATTTTTAAGAAAAATATGTATATATATGTATATATTAATAAATTATTTAATTTTGATAGTGAATTAAAATAAATAAATATCCCTTTCTTAAAATAATAAAAAGTGTTTATATTACCAAAATTAAAAAATTGTTAATTATATAAAGCCAATTTATATAGTCAATATCTGAAGTTTTGCAAAATACTAAAAACTTAAATTTATACCATTGTAATATTAAAGAAAACACTGACAATATATTAGAAAAAAAATTGATGCTCAGAAGATAAAATTTACCAGCTAATAATAATAATAATAATAATAATAATAATAATAATAAAGAAGAAGAATGTGTTTGCCCCCTTATAACACTGATGCAAGGTATTATTCGGCTGGACAATTGCTAGAAGAAATTGTGAGCTTCTACCTGCGAGATTCCATCAAGTACGCATTCCATCTGGCAACTTAGATCGGAACAATCAATGGACGATTGTAAATGTCTGCTAATCAAACACTAAATATGCTGTATTGGTAAGAAATCTGGCGATAGCACCGGCTGGAGGAGTAATGGCGAAATGCAAAGCCAAGCAGTATTCTGTATATACTTATTTCAAGGAACTCTTGGAAGGAAAGAAACACAAATAGGCTTAAATTCTCGTTGAAGTATTACTGTTGCGTAAAGCTGTCAATGATATCAACAAAAGACAACCACCTACCAAATGAAATTTTACCGCATACCATAACTCTTTGTTGTCTTGGTGTGCTTCGAAACATATTCAGATGAGTTTCCTTCTTTTTCCTAACACGTCTTCGAAAGTTCGAAACGGGGCTCATCGCTTAAACAATTCTGCTCTAGTTCGAAGTCAAATGCCTTCTTGCCTTTGTCACTTTAGTATTTATTTATTAATTACCTTTGAGTGATGGTATGGTCAATGCACTTTGTGGTTACATTGGTTACATCTTGGTTACATTTTGTACCACTCATAGAGATGCATCAATTGCTGCGAGTCTCTATTGTCAATCTCGGTCAGCCAGTACCTTCTTGTTTCTCCGTACGATAAAAATAAACCCTTTTATGAAACATTATTTTCTAATATTATTTTATAATACAATTAACTTTTGAAAATTATTGGGAAATTTTTCTATAAATTTCGGTTACAATTTAGTGGTAAACACCTTCCAAGAAAGCCTGAAGATTTTGAAACCATTTAATTTTAACCCGTTAGTAGCCCTGTATTGGTCTTTTCGCAGCCCATCACTTATTAATTCATCCTACGGATCACCCCTTAAAGGTAAAGTGGGGAAACTCTGTGTAACTGAACTTGGGTGAGTGTCCATAACATAGTATGTTTTCAAGCCATTCCAACTATTTTTGGAGCAGTTAATAACATTTTACTTCTAAAATCGGTATATTTCACCGCGACGCGACCAGTAAAATTGATTCTTTTTATTTTTTTTTTTTTGCACCTCTTCTGGTTTTTCAGACAGGTTAGTGTTTTGATGATAAAGCTTAGTGTGAAATAGGTGCACTTTCTGTACTTTCTGTACTGTTTTTTTTTTTTTTCGGCTTTCCCACAAGAGTACGTCCGGCGATGAAAAGTCCGAGACGCGACCACTAGCGTTACAAAAAAATGACGCGGCAACTCTCGGGTTAATATTATAAAGAGTATATATTTAGATAATTATGTATATAATGATAGGTTCTTATCCTGTTTTGTTGTTCATTCATACGATATTTTAAATAAGTATGCTTATTAAAACTTATTAATTTCATTATTATTATAATTATTTGAGTTGATAAAAAATAATCTCAACAATCTATAGAAAAAAAAAAAAAATAAAAAACTAGAAGAAATCTAAAGTTAAACTTAACCATATTAATAAATAAATAGATTATTTTGTAAAGTTACAGTATTTATATTTTATAAAAATATTCGTTTCAAAAATAAATCAGACATTGATGAATGACTTTTCTGCTCCAGACAATTTGTGTGGCACCAAGCTGAATAAGAACAAATCTAAAGAATCGCAAAAAAGACTAAGCTGGTTAAATTATAAAGCGGAAGCATGATAAATTTATGAATACACATAAAAAAATGATTGTAAGCGATATTCAAAAGAGTGATTAGCTGTATAAATTACACTAGCGGAAGAAACCTAGATTTATGAATATCTATGCAAAACAATGACTTTTATAATTAATGTTTTTTTTTTTTTTTTTTTTTTTTTTTTTTTATTCCGTGATTTATTTAATGCGTAATATAAATTTTTTATCTTGAAAAAAAAAAAATGTTTTATTGAATTATGTTTTTGAATAATTTCAACGTGACAGGATTTTATCGTCAAACGTAAATTAATGGATATTTCATTCAAAAAGTTTCATATTACGCAATCTATTTCTTATAAAATAATCATTTTATGTTTTATATTTATGATATTTTTACTTATATATATATATATTTATTAGACTGTTTATAGTTTTAATAAAGCACAGAGTTTCTTATATCGTACTACTTACACATCTGTGGGATAGTGTGGATTTTTATTATTTACTGCAAAAATTGTATTTCAAAAATGTTTAGGGTAGCTGAATAAGAAGGGGAGAGTGGGGGAATTGGGTGGAAATTTGGAATGTGTTTAATTTCTGGCAAATGGCTGCAACTACGATTTAAACAGTGATACCCAGTCACAGGTATGTCAAATACCTACTGAATGTGCCAAATACCTACTTATGATTATTGTTATAGTTCAACATGCTTGGTGTATTGTTGCAACAAAGTGCCACTAATATATAATTTTATAGCGAAATCATTTTGAAACTTCAGTTTCATCTTCTTCACAAGTATTTTTGTTCAAAAGTACTGGAACAAATCCTTTTGTTTACTTTTTCCTCTGAAGTATGCATCTTAAGCAACTCCTATATAAGGTTATGTTTTTGTACACTTAAGTGACAGATCTTGGTACTGATTTTTTTTTTCTCCCATTTACCCTATGTAAGAAATTAGGTGGAAAATTTATTTATATTGTTTCTCTCTCATTAATAGAAGCAGATGTAATGCAACAAATGAAAGAGGTAAAAGAAGCAATCGAAATAAAAAAAAATAGATAAAAGAAGATTCAAAATAAAAGTAAGTATAAATATAAAAAGGTAAGTAAAATAACACCAGCAAAATCTAAGCAAACAAAGCAAGAAAAGCTGCAGCGTAAAGAAAATATTCCTGTAGATGATTCATCTGACACATGTAATGACAGTCTACCAGAGAGTATGGGTTCACCAATAGACAGCCCTGTTGAATATACTACTATAGTGAGGAAGAAAATTTGGATAGGCCTAGATCAATAAATGAAGATATTCACAAGTACCTAAGAATGGTGGTTTTGTAAGAGGCATATATGATGGAATGTGGTATATTGCAAGTTTAGAAGATGTTGAAAACGATGGAAAAGAGCCTCTGGTTACATTCAAGTTTACAGCATGAAAGGTTATCAACAAATTCGTGTGCCCAGATAAGGGTGACATTTTAGATGTCCAAAGGGGAAATTCCGTTAAAAAAATGTTCAGTTCCTGTTTTTACAAGATAATTAGAACTTCAACAATAATGCCTTAAAAAGACATTACACTTATAGTCAGAATATCAGGAGAAATAAATGTAAAAATTTTCACCAAATTTGCCTCTTTTTTAAACTTTAATATGTGCAATGTAATTTCTCACGTTCGTTCTTCATGAAAAATATGTGTCATTTGAAAAGTTTTTGCTGTTCTTTGTTTTCTGTTAAAATGAAATATATTTAATGATCTCAAAACTACAGCTAGTACACTGCAAACGCTCACGCACAAAAATAAACACATTTAAGAACACTTTTTGTCCTCAAATTAACATCACTTTATGGCGTTGTTATCTAGAACACTTCATAAGAAACACAATCGCAACACCTTATTGTGTTGCGATAGTGTTTTGAATATGTTAGAAAAGTGTTGCTCTTTAGAAATATGTTCTAAAAATAGTGTTGTAAAATGTGTTGTGAAAAAAACATGTTCTTACAGTAGTGTGCTCCAGTGCAACACTTTGTTCCCAAATTAACAACACATTTTAAGCATCACGCACAATTTAAAACACTATAAATTAACACATTCAACACACTTCCCTTTTTTTTTTTCATTTTAAATAAACATAAATACTGTAAATTATGTTCAGCAGAAGCTTTTTGGTTAGGGCTCCAGCCAATGCAATGCCTAAATAATACTCCAGTACAGAGGCGGTTTCTTTTCTTGTTTAATTCTCAGTTTGAGCAGGCAGCTCTGCTTTTGGTCATTGTTTCTATTGGGTTTAATACACGTTAGTTGTTGAGCCAAAATAAAAAGACTGACCAAAGAGGCACTGTCTGCCCATGCCGAGAAATCAAACAAGAGAGGAAATAGCTGTCACACTTCAACATCATGTTAGCATAGATGATGGTTTTTGCCATAGCTGGAATGCTTCTGCAGAATTTCAGTAAAGATATTTGTGTTTATTTAAAATGTAAATAATGAAGTTTTTAGTTTTTTACATAATTTCAATTTTTTTTTTTTTTTTTTTTTTAACAACAAATAACAGCAGTGAATATACATTAACACATTGTGTAAATATATGTTAAAAAATATTGGGCATTTTTGCAAATTGAAAAAAAAAAAAAAAATGGTATCAGTTATAAAATTACACTAAGTTCAACGACTACATAAGGTTCAATACGTGGGTAGGACTTTTTTTTAAAATAAAATTATTCAACTTTCAATTAAAATTTTAAGATTCTTCAAGTCAAAGTGAAAAATCTCATTCTCAGTTTATAAAATTACAACTTTTCAGAGGTGAAAAATTGATATGTTACCAGTATTTAAAATTATTAATTTTTGTCAAATACTTTCCTGGTAGTGGTCACATGTTGATCATTTCATCACCCATTTTCCATCGTGTGACTCTATCCAATTCTCCTTGAAATTTCAATGGGGAAACTCACTGTATCTGATCTTGGTCATTCCTCTAGTACAGTCAAATTGTAACTAACAGCAGATTGCATCTCTACATCTCAAATTAGCTGATTGGACTAAAGTGTGACTTGTTGCAGGGGCTATATTTCCCTCTTAGTAGTTTTCAAAAAGTACAGGGGAAGCTTTAAGTATTAAAAATTTCTTGACCAATATTTAACTGGCAAAATTAAGCAAAGCATTTATGATTTTAAAATTAAAGGAACTTATTCCTTTTTATTGCCCGTTTATTATTGACTGTATTAATATATTTTGAAAAAAAAAATTCAATGAAAAATTTCTTACATTATTTGTGTTGAAAGGAACAACTCAAAGAGTAAATATGAAATAAATTAAATATTAATATTTATGAGACTTTTAATTCTAATGTTTCTCTATTAAGTACCATTAGTAAATTTACATTTTTTTTTTTTATTTATTATATGTGCTTAAATCTGTATTTCTATGAAAAATAACATTAATAATAATCAAAATGTAGAAAAATTTAAACTTTTTCCTTTCTAGCTAATAAATATTAACACATTAAGTGCCACATTAATCATCAGTGACTGACACTGAATTATACGTTTAGATACTGCTGACTGACACTGAACTTTCCATCCAGGTCGCTTCAATCACTGATGACAGACACAACTTTCTGCCCCGGCCACTACAGTTTCTGGTGACTAAAAGTAAAATACAAAATATATATATCTAAACAAATTTTTAAATGAAGAGTTTGGATGAGTTTGGATGCCCACTGTCTTTGATGTGTACCAGAGCAGTGTGAAGACTTGCAAAGGCATGCTGTTTGTTTGAGTTTTTTTTTTTTTTTTTTTTTTTTACCCTAAAGAAAGAAACATCTCCAGAAGTAAACTTCAATTCAGAGGGCTCACACTGGCTTCGACAGCATTAAACTCAGGCATGCTGTACAGACAAAAAGAATTTTCTCGTGAAAAGAAACAAATTTGTAAATGAATTTTAGTTTTGGCAGTTCTTTATCTAAGTACACTGCATGCATAAATTTATTTTATTTATTTATTTTTAACTTGAGAAACATTTGATTAAATCCTCTCTATTCAAATATACTCATTTTAATAAAATACCTATAAGTTTCAGTACAAATATTTTTAGATATATTATACACAATTTACAATGTGCCTTTTAATATATTAGAATTTAAGAATATTTAAAGCTCCCCCCCCCCCAAGGAATTTGAAATGCAATGATTTTATATACATATGCATTAATAATAGAGAGAGTTGAAAGACAAAAATACATAGCGCATTAAAAAAAAAAATCTTTGTTAGATGTAAGCACTTTTAAGACCTTAGAGGTGCAGAGGTACAGTGCAACATGATTGTTTTAATAAATTACTTTTTAACTAAGGAAAAAATTTTAATCTCAGAATATTTTTATTAAACATTCAGAATTTATACAAAACAGATGTTACAGGTTAGATATTAATCAACTTTTTCACTGTGATTTCAAATTACATACCTTTTGATACAGTCTTTTTATTTTTGTTCTTTGTCCTCTTAGATGACCTGGAGCACAATGAGGGTTTTTCAGGATGCATTCAAAAGCATATCCTCTGTTAAAAAAACAAAACAATAGTCATATTATATAAACATTATATATATAAATAACAGTTAAAGAATTTGTAAATCATGAAACATTTAGAAAATAAATTAATAAAGAATTAATTAGGTCGCTATCAGTGGATTAGTGGGAGGTAGAATCATTTAAGTTTGAGAAATGAAGCTTTAATTTTAATGGGGCTTTTAATACTTCATATATATCTTGACTTTCTTGAAAAATGTTGTAACGATTTTGATGAAAGTTTGCAGTTAAAGATTTTTTGGGCTGAAAAATCGACTGGACTTATCTTCAAGAAAATTGACTATTGACATTAACCTTTACACCCATCATTTGAAAAATGGCAGAAACTGAGTTTACTCAGAAATACACATAACAATGTTGATTAAAGTTTAGTATTAAAGGTATTTATTTTGGGCTGACAAACCGACTGGAATTTCTCTCATCTTCAGGAAAAATCATGTTCCCTGTTAACCCTTTTCCTTTTGATTGTATCTAATATGACAGAAACTGGGTTTACTCAGGAATAGACAACAATTCTGATGAGTTTAAGATATTTTTGTGACAAAAAATCGACTGGGGATAGCCTCATCTTGAAGAAAATTCACATTTTGCTGTTAATCCTTTATCCACCGTTCAGAACAGACGGCAGAAATTTGATTAAAAGTTTTGAAAAATTTTTAATTATAATTTTGGATAAATGATTTTTTGGAATGATAAATCGATTGGACTTATCGTTATCTTCAGAAATATTTGTGTTTGCTTTTAACCTCTTATCTGATGGTCGCATAATATGGCAGAAATTGGATTTATTCGGAAATAGATATAACCATTTTGATGAAAATTTGCAGTTAAGAGTTTTTTGGGATGCAAAATCTATTGGACATATCCTCATGTTCAAAAGATATTCTCATTTGGTGTTAATCGTTTATCTACCATTAGGGTTTAACCCAGATTTTTTTAAATGGTACACTATTTGTGAATTTATAAAATAATTTGAGGAAAAAAAAAATTAATTTTGTAAAAATTAATTATGCTTCCAAATAATTAACCGAAATGCACAAAGCAGTTTATTTAATTTTAAAATACATTTAAAAAGTAAAATGTAACATTTATAAATATATATGTGGAGTGAGTAATTTCTTATGTGTAAGGTATGATGGTGTTTACTACCTAGATACATGCCATTGCTTACAATATATATTCAAATCGAGGGTATTATTATGTGTTCAATGCTACAAAGGTTATAGAAATTTTTAATGTGGAGCTATATTGTGGAGAATTGACTTTGTGAAAGTGTCTCTTGTGAAAAGTTGACAAATACAATTATCTACATTTATTTCAAAATTTTCACTACTATCAATATCATTTATTACTTTTATTTACTTTTTGACTTTAAGTATACATACATGCTGAGGAGGAGCCAAAAAGTCTACTACATCTAACTAAAATCATGTAAGATACTTATGAGCACACAGAGGTGCCACAACAAGACATGGCATGGGCTCAACTAATGACTGAAAGTGTGCTGAAGGTAATTTACACCATAATTATTGCAGGGTAATCAATAAATCCATAAAACTGCGAGCATAAGGGAGATCTCTTCTGAACAGCAAGGTATCCCAGATATATGCTGAAAAATGATTATGTAAGAAGATTTATATGGTGAACGGTCATCACTAAGTCAGGGGAGTGTTCATGAGCTACTAGGTAGCAAATCTTGACGTGTGGGGTGTCGCATTATCCTCCTGAAATTGTCCAAATCTATTGTAATGCATTATGAACATCAATGGGTGCAGATGATGATAGGATGTAGTATTATATCTTTCACTTGTCGGAGTCGTACTCAGAGGTAGGTATCGGGGAACAACTCCACAGACGCCCTATAATGTGACACAGTGTCCGTCAGCTTGAATAGTTCCCTGTTGACATGTAGGGTCTTTGGATTCATGAGGTTGTCTCCATACTCGTACACATCCATCCAACAATATAATTGGAAATTAGACTCGTCAGATCAAATAATGTATTTCAGCTCAGTACAACAGCAGTGTTGGTGGGCCCAAGGGAGGCATAAAACTTTGTGCCATGCAGTTAATAACAGTACATGGGCGAGCATTTAGCTCTAAAACTCATATTAATAACGGCCCATTGAATAGAAGAAACGCTGGCACCGCATTAAAATCTGCAGCAATTTGAGGAAGGGTTGTATATCGGTTAAATTTAATGATTCTTGTCAGTCCTGATTGGTTCTATTTTTTAACATTCTCCTTCTGGTCACAGCGATGTTGGAGACATTATGTTTTACCGGATTCATGATACTTGTGGGTATCATATGAGGGTAAGGTGAAACGTTCTCGGCCTGACAATGAAAGACTGCGATCTTCAGTTAAATTTTTTTTATATACTCTCCCTTGATTTCAACACACTTGGTACAGTGTTTCTCTAACATCAGTATTCCTTTCTGGAAGTGAGAGTCTAAAAGCCTGTGAAAACATTCATCTACAGCCTTTGTGGCATGTTCTACTGTTTCTGTCGTGCAATGGTGGACCCATGTCTCATCCATGGTGACAAATCGTTGCACAAAATCGGTTGGATCTTTATTCACTCGTCTCAAACATTGCTGCGAATATTGTTTGTGCATTTGCTTTTGATTGACATTCAGAAAATGCGTCATCCCTCTTGCTCATCCGTAATTCTTTGTGCAAGGTGTTTCGCATACTTTCTTCCGATATCCCCACAGTCTCAACTATCTCACTCACCTTGACTCGCCTATCGTCCAACACGATATCATGCACTTTTTCGATGATTTCCGGTATGGTAGCCGTTTTTCGCCGTCCTTCAAATGGGTAATCTTTGAGCGATGTGCGATCATGTGGATTTTTTAAAATGATGTTTAGTTAGATATTATAATAAACAACTTGTTAAAGGAAATCAGATCAAGTTTTCTTTATACTTTATTTACTCTTATATATTACACTATAAATGATTTCATTTCCATATGACTTATAATCTCTAACGTTATTGATATTAACAGAATCAGAATTGTCACAATATCTAAGTTATTCGGAGCATTGATAGTACCCGCCTTATTCCATACCACTTTTCCTGTAGAGTAAGTTTCTTCTTATTTAAACTTAGTTACATATTGGAGAAGATTACTCTACTACGTGTTGTGGAAAGGAAAAGAGTTCGAACAATGCTCCAGAATATTTTAGAAATATTAGTAATTCTGTATTAGTTATTTATTTAATACTAATTCGAAGCTAGAATTTTTTTTAATAGTTTAATATTGTTACGAATTTGAAGGTAATAGTAGTTATTTTTATGTACTTTCATTCAAAGAGGTAACAGGTTATAAAACCTTAATTTTCTTTATTTCTAACTTACTTTGGGATTAAATTAGCCTTTAAAAACCTGTTAAAAAGCTTCACCATCCAGATAATAGCCTTAGAAACAAATTTGGTGACTTTATCTCACCTTGGCAAGAAAATCCATGTTACCGATGCATCAATTATTTACGATCTAATTGATTGAATTATTTCGGAAGTTACTAGAAAATTCTGTTTATAGAAAGCTATAAAAGGGTTCCATCTCGGTAATTGTGTGTCAGTTTCTCGCAAAGACATTGCGGAATAGAAAATTCTGCTTGATTATGTCTCTGTCATTGAATTGCAGCTTACTGCTGTGTGTTAAAGCTATGGTACAGTTTATGCTGTGATTTTTATATTGTCAGTTGTTATTTAAGCTGTGCTTTCTGGTGAAACTAAAGTTGATACTTGGTTAATAGATCTGCAGTCTTTCTAAATATTCTGTAAAGAAACTTTCAAGCCTCTGCAAGACTTGTCATTCATTCAGAGACAATCACACCGAGTACTTAACAATATTATATTTTTGTTTAGTAAATAATTTTTTATGCTTAAACTCTTCACCAAGTATAAATAAGAATTTTTTAAACATTCATAATGACGGTATCATAAATAGTTTTCCTAAATCAAAAATTAAATCAGTGAGATTTTGTTTTCATCGTAATAATAAATAATAGTTAGGAAGTTAATTTAATTCTTATAAACGTTTTAGTAATTCATGATGAGACAAATAGTCACATATCATAGGGGCGGCAAAATAATGTTCGCCTCAGGCCGTAAAATGTCTGGCGCCGGCCCTGGGTTCTGCGCTCAAAGCTGGCAGATGGGAGGAGCCGGGTTCGATCCCAGGTCGTGCTCATCGACCTAGCCGTTCAGAGTTGTCCGTGGTTTCTGTCAAAACTCGTGTAAATATGGGCTACGACCCCTTAGAAAAATCACCACCAAGGGCAATCCCCCTATAGGCCTAGGACACATTCAGAGTCTATCGACCTTAAAATCCTCCAAGCAACCAACTGTAATTTCAACCACTGTAATTTAAAGCAACATGACTTATAACATCATGAGTTTAATTACAATTACATAAATATTATTACAGTAGAACCCCGATCTATCGTTTTTCATGGGATGCGTGAAAAAACCAATGAGAGAGAGGGAAAACGATGAATGCGGGTTAAAGTCAAAACACGAATAAAACAATGTTTATGAAATAATACACGCACTATGTATAGTATACTACTAATAAATACTAATTTGTTACTCTCCAAACTGTCAAAGAAATAAACCAAAGTTGTAGAACATTAAGTGATATATATTTTTTTAAATCATTAATTTTATGTTGGATTTTTGTTCATTTTATAAATTAAACGGGGATTTTCCACATTTTCTGGTCCTTTCATGTATCATGTGTATATAAAAAAATTCATGCATTTAGATACTTGGCATTTAGATACATTGAGATACTTGGCACTGGCGTAGGCTCAGCCTCAGGAATGTGAAAAAATGTAGTAGCTGGCCATACTGGATGCATCCATTCTTCTCTTTTCTAGAGATGGGAATGGTCCGAAAAAAAACTCGGAAATTTAAAAAAAAAAAAAAAAACAGTTTTTTTCCAGAGGGGTTTATTTCCGCCCGGAAAAATTTTGAAATTTCCAGCATAAAAAATGTATTCAGAAATTTATAATATTTATATTTCGATGCTTTTTTCTTGAAATATTTTTTCATGTTCAGTATCTTACATGAAAATACCGATTCTAATAATGTTCGTATTTAAAAAATAAAGTTTTAACCATGTAATCAAATGGTATGCCTGAAATATTTAAGTATTATAATGACCTCCCTTCCATCACAGTCGTTTGAAATTACTCATTCTTTTCGAGTTCTTTTGTACTTCAGTCTTTTATCTTGAATATATATCTTTAGGCTTATTTAACTATAGTATTTAAATGTGTGTGGATATATAACACACACACACACATATATATAAATGCATGTAACAAAAAAAAAAAAAAACTGAGCAATCACTTTCTGTCAAATTTATTTCACAATTTTAAAAAATTATATGTGCAAAAACCTACTTGATTTATGTTCTTTATGTCTGAGTTAACTTTTATATTAGAAAAAAATAATAAATCAATAATAAAATGTTTTAAATTTCTGAAGTTCAATTAATTTTAAATTAAATTTTAATTTTATCTTTGTGATTAAAATGAAGTTAGAGTCCAGCATCAGATCCGGTGAACCAATTTTACCCGAACCTCACCTGCAATCAAGTTTGGGTCTGGTTGACTAAATTTTTTCTCTTACATGTGAGGTTCGGTTCGGTTCAGCTTATTGATTTATTTTTCTTATGGGTCAGGTTGACTAAATTTTTTTCTTGGGTGCTAGGTTGACTGATTTATTTTTCTTGTGGGTCAGGTTCTGATTAGGTTGACTGAGTTTTTTTCCCAGCTGGTTAGGTCAAGTTTTCAATGAGTCGGATCGACTTGAGAAAATCTTTCAAAATATTTTATCATAATAAACAGACTACAATTCCCATGATTAAATATATGTGTACACAAATTATTACATACGTATCGCATAAAGGCAATAAACAAAGAAAAATCAAATATATATATATACTAAACTTAAAGCATATTTTTGCACTCTTGAAGTACACAACACACATAAACCCTTAAAAATTATTAATTCATTTTTCAGATTTTTAAATTTTAAATTTAATTTATTAGTAACTCCATTTAATTTTTTTTAATGATTTACTAACTCTGTGACTGGGTTTCAGTATAAAGAAATCAGGTTCGGATGGATGATTTTTTTTTTTTTTTTTTTTTTTTTTTTGTAGGTTTGATTCTAATCTAAATTCATCGTATCAATGTGCTGGGAGATGAACATTCCACAGGAATGCACACCCTATGCAAAATTAATGGTTGAATGATGATTTGATTAGTTTTTGGTGTTTTGTACAAGGAAAGGTACTGGCAGTTGTGAAATGGAAAGGCTCATTTTTCAATAGTAAAATCTTTTTGTATATTTATGTTAAGAAAAAATAATATGGATTGCATGTATTTTTAAATGTTTAACACTTTATATTTTCTAAGATATTATAACGATGAAGAAATCCTATTTTTGTAAAAATTCAATTTTTTCTATTTTTTCCAGAAAAAAAAACTGGTTTTTTTCCACCGCCTCAAAATTTCCGGAAATTTTACATCTCTACCCTTTACACAAAGTCACAAAGTAGAATAACTTATTCTTCAAGTAACAACACACAATCTGCATTCAGTAATTCATAGACACATGTTACACTATCTGTACAATCCCTGATCTTCACCTAAAAGAGTATACGGTTGAGTATAAAACTTGATTTGTGAAATTTATTTGTCTACAACGTATATTTGCTTGCTTGTTTTACTTATTTTCTAATACAATCAAAATATTCGGAATTATTACACATATATACTTGCAATGTTTAATGTAGCATGCAACTTTCTGAAAGATCTTTTCAGTAATAGGTATAACAAATTTTAACAATACTTTAATGTGGGTCACAGGTAAAAGGCCAGTGAGTTTGGGTCGAAAGTCAACTTGTGGGTCGAATCCCAAGACTCCAGTCTGGTGGACCACTAGAATTTATATTTTGCTGGTCCATTGAATATTTTCATGGTTCCTCACAACCAAGCTATAGTTGATTTCGAGCCCTGGTATTTATGTATGGGGACATTCTAAAGAACAATTCATAATTTCAAACACCATAGGACAATTATCAAACATACCTTTGAATAAAATCTGTTGTTACAGGATATCTGAATTATTCCAAATATAGGTCTCATAGCAGCTCTTAAACTACAAATGATGCACTTTTGATACTTAATTCTTGAAGTATTTTCTATAACAGCAAAAAGAAAACAATAATAATTAGAATTACACCAAATAGTGTTTTTGGCCGAATACCGAATATTCAGTCAAAATGTTGGCTGAGTATTTGGTATTTCGCCAAATACTTAAATTTTAATTCAAGTATTTTTTCATACCCAGAATAGTTTAAATATTTGTAAATTTATTGCATATAAAAAAGAATGCAATGTGCATTAAAAAAATATCAGCATAAAATCTAAGCATTAACCCGACGTTACTCACGCTAATCGTACATACATAAATGCTCGAGCCAGGCCTGTGAATGTGATGCCCATTTATAGATTTATATTTTATGCAGGTCATTAAATATGCAACATATTAAGCATTTACTAACAAGATAATTTAAGACAATTTTTAGGGTTCAAATTTTATTCATACGTATAGAATTAAAAAAAAGTACCAAATTTGCGCCGGGCCTCGGAAGCCCGGTGTGAATAATGTCAGGTTAAAAAAAATTGACTGTCAAAATAAAAATAAAATATATCATAAAAAAAAAAAAAAAAAATCCTTTCTCCTGTAAAATTTTGAATTCTAGTAAATAAACAGTCCATACATTAAACAAGAATAAATAAAAAATTTTCTCTTTTGAATTTTCATAAATTAATTTCATTTACATCCCAAGCATATATATATATAAAGAGTAACTACATTAAAAATGTGTTGTATGTTCTAGAATGAAAAAATAAGAAAATTATCTAACAAATACAACAACAAGCTCTCTCTCTCACATACATACACATACAGCCAAAACATACAGAAAAACTTTTGTTCCTGCATCATAAATTGTCAAAATTTAAATACAACGATTATTTTTTGATAAACTATATTCTATCCTTAATTATTTTTTGCTGATTTGTACCTTGTATTGACTGTAGGTAAATACAGTTTAAAATATGCTGTCACAATTTTCTCATCATTTAACTGCTAGCACTAATTTTTATTTTGAAATTTATCATATTTGAAAACAAATTCTATTTTAATTTAGATTACAAAATAATGTGATAAAAACTTTATTAGATTGGTATGTAATTTTTATTTATTTAATATTCTTTGACATCATAACATTGATGATTAAAAAAAAATCAATTTAAATTTCATATAATAAAAAATATTTTTATCAGCGCATGAATTACTAAATGCATGAAAATTTATATAGCCCACAGTCAATATATTCGCTGCTGTATGCTTGCTTCGCAAGCATTAAAACAACAAACAAAATCACTGGATACCCCTAATTCTCGGCACATGAATCAGTAAATGCATGAAACTTTGTATAGTACACTCGCTGCTGTATGCTTGCAAAAAAAAAAAAAAAAAAAAAAAAAAAAACATCACTGTATACCCCTAAATCACAGCGAACGAATCGGTAAATGCATGAAAGTTTGTATAGGCTGCGATCAGTACACTCGCTGTTGTATACTTCTTTCGCAAGCATTAAAACAAAGATAAAAAACAAGTAGCAAAACTAATCCGAGGCACATGAATCAGTAAATGTATGAAATGTGTACTGCAACGGTCAGTATTCCGATGCAAGATCACTACGCAAGCATTAAAAATAAATAAATAATCACTGAATGCACTTAAATTACGGTGCATGAATAAAAGAAAACTTATATATAATAATAAGGTGCACAGAAAATCTATAAATCTATAAATAAATAAAAAAAATCTATACTGAAGCAATGACTATCATGCCCCTAATTTTTATTTTCTTTGTAAATTGATTAAACAATATATAAAATACCAAGCCAATGAGAAGAAGGCGCTAACATGGTTATGCAAGAAGTTAGGAGAGCAAACTTGTGCAACCGGCTGATGGGTTTGCCAGGTGCAACGCATTATCGCCACCCTTGGCATGGTACAGTACCCAGTGGCGTGGCAGAAACACGGCGACATAGTCGCAGAGACAGATAAATGGCTTGTGGACAGTTTTTGTTTGCACTGAGAAAAACATTTGTCCGCAACTTTCGGATAACAATTCACTTATAAAAATTTCTGTATCAAAACTAAAACTAATACTTTTATTATTTATAGTTATTTATATTGTGTTGTGTCAAACATTGCTATAAAATATTTAATTGAATGAGATGAACTGAATGAATACAATTATTTATACTATATTGTTTTGTAGTAAAATTGTATTCGTGTATTAATGCATGAGATCACCACTGATGTTAAGCACCCCCCCCCTCCCCATCAGCTTTCACGCTTTTAGAGTGTAAGCAATTTTCCCCCCTGATTACACGCAAATTTTGCAGAAAGATTATGAAATTTTAAAAGCCTGTCGCAGATAGCTTCAAAACTTTCTGCCACTGGGGTACAGTATAATAGGATGAAACCAATTTTTTACATATTTTCAATGGCTTTTAAAACATCGTGTGAACTTGGTTCTATCAAACATTATTACCTTAATATTATAGAGTAACTGCTAAGCTAAACAGTTTTACATTCTTTTTTTTTCCCCTGTAAAAATATTTATTTTTTACAAAAGAAAGTACTAAAATAAATTGCCGTTCCTGCTATCTTGTACTTTGTTTTGAAAATTTTAAGTTTCATTGTTTAAATTCATTGTAAATTTCTAGAATTTAGGTTTAAGAAATGTGGGTTTCTGGGAGTAGACATAGACTGTATATATTGAAAATATTTTTTAGCAGAATGAATATAATAACAATTACAGAAAATTTATCTTTTTTCCTGGTTGTTAAAAATACACAGAATCAAATTTAAAACATTGTGGTCATTACTAACTTTTATTACTATTAGATTATTGGCCCATACAAGCACTGAAAAAAATATAGTATTAGTAGAAATTGCAGTTTAATTTAGAGTAGAACTACAATATTTTTAATTATGGCTTAAATGAGTTTTAACAATAAATTCAAAAAAGAAATATCGTACATCGATAAAAGAAATTTCAAGAACTTTTATTATGAAATAAATAATTTCGACTGTATTTAATATATGTTTTAAAAACACTTTAATGCTACTTATATAACACATACAGTCATTCAGACAACAGAAACATTTAGAATAATAATGCTAACCCTTTTAAAAACGATTTAGTAAACATACCAATAACTTTAACTGTTTTCATTTTTAAAACAAATATGACCAAAATTAGATGTATTTGAACTAATTTTGAATACAAAAGCTCTGATCAATATGCACATTAATAAATTTTGTAAAAGATGGCCTCTAAATTTAAAACAAGAAGAATGAAAAACATTTTAAACGTAACAAGTATTTTATTCATGAACTTACCTTGATAATTAAAATTATAATCCACTTATACAAGATTTGTTCCGAATGCAGTTTCGCAACGCTACGTTTTTGCTTGCAGCCTGGAAGCATCCATCTTGGAATACCTTCTCGATGTCGTAAACAAACAGAGCAGCGTTGCCATACCTGTTTTCCAAAACTTTGCGATCTGCTAGATTTGCCGAAATTGCAGGAAATTGTTTGAGGTTGAGATTGAGTGGGTTTTACAGGTTTTACATGGTGCAAGTGCTACATGGACAAATGCGGAAAATCTTTTAAGTAAATTAGATGAACAATAGCTCGATAAACAATTAATATTTGTATAAGGGTATATTTAGAAAAATTAACCAGTATTAATAAAAATCATATGGACGTTTCTCTTATGACATCGCTGAAAGGCTGAAAGGATATACAATTTGAAGAGATTTTTAGTTTTTTAATATTTAATGTAGTATTGCACGGATTAGAAAAGGTATTTATTAAATTCAAGTTCATTGAGCTTATTCTCTATGAGGTAGATATTTTTCAATCATTCATAGGGGACCAAATATCTGGGGACTATCCCCATTTTCGAAGGAAAAAATAATTTCAACAAAAAATACTTTTATAATTTGTATTGGAATATATTGAAAGAAATTTTGTGATGACCATAACAAACTAGTTTTATAATGTTTCAAAAGACTTTTTAAGCTTTATTTTTTTACTTTCTTCTATACATTTAAAAATAGATTAGTAAAAATTTACAACTCTTAGTTTTGATGGATTCACCTGTTTTGATAAATCTCAAACACGATTTAACTATTCATACTTTCTTCTGTATATCTAAGAAGAAAATAATGGATTCGAGAAAATTTTCGAACTCTGTTTTTCACTGGTTGTACATGTTTTGAGAGGTCTTTAACACGATTTGACCGTTTTTAGAAAATGTCTCTGTCTGACTGTGTGCTAGGGTATCGCATAGGGCAAAATTTCGTGTAAATATGTACATAATGAGAATTATTTTTATGAAATGATTGTGAAATTATTAAAAATTATTGATAATTGTAGTAATAAACTAGAAAAATAAGTGTGCACGTTAAAACATCCCTCTGGAGTGGGGTGGGGGGGATAGCTCCCATTTGGTGTGAATATTCAGTATGGATATCTCTCAAAAGAACTCGTCAACACCTTTAAAACGAATGGTTGAGCCATAGATCTGTGTTAATTTAAAAAAAAAAAAGTTATCGATTTTTTTTCTCTTTTTTTTCGTTTTTAAAGTGTGGAAAAACTCAAAATAAAGGATATCTTTAGGTGACGGAATAAAATTAACATTCTTTGGACATTTATTGTTACGTTTCTCTGAGAAGAAAGTCGTCAACATTCATTTTGGAAAAATGAAAAGTTATTTTATTTAAATATATATATATATATATTTAAATTAGCATTTATTAAAATACTAATTTAATATATATATATATATATTCAAATACAAAAAAAAAAAAAAAAAAAAAATGTTGCACTGCATAAATTTTAATAGAAAAAGGAGAAAGTTTTGTGATGGGTACAACATACTAGTTTAGTTTTGCCTACGTTCTGTAGCGTTCTCTCAATGCACGCCTTAGATGTACAGATGTTCTGCACATTATTAACAAAAGCCAGCACAATGCTTTATGCGATTAAGTATTATGTTTAAAAAGTGTTTCAAAGGTGTTGTAGTATTAAAGTGCATGTGTTGTAAAAGTGTTCTAAAAAGCGTTTAGAATCTGAATGGGCTCTTAAATTTGGATAGAAACACTATCGAAACACATTTCTTGTCCTTGTAATTTCTAACAACACTTTACAACACTATATTTCTCCTCACACAACACAATCGCAACACAATCGCAATACAATCAGAATGTTTTGATCTAAAAGTGTTTAGTTTTGTGTTCACTTAGCGTTCCAAAAGTGTTTCACGCATTTGCAGTGTAACGAACGTTTTCGTCAAATAAAAAATAAAATAATCACATTAAATGTATTAGCACCAGCAATCTTTAAAAAAAGCAAAAAAATATTAGACATATTACTTGAATTCCTTGTAAAAAAATTGTTTTTTGTAGTAAAATAAAACTGCAGAGTTATAAATGAAGAAAAGCTTGTAATCTTTTACACCGAATTTCTCACATATCTTTGTGTATTGTTATACCCACTTTGTTGTTGTACTCACATGTACCCTATTTCCCCACACAATTTATGTTTTTAAAGAATTTTTTTAGGTAACTAATTCGCAACTTTCATGGAATGTAAAATACTGATATAATAGATAAAAGCCTGAATAGCAGTTTTAAACTGATAGAATGATTTTACCCCTATACAGCCTGGACCTAATTAGGTTTATATGAAGCATACCTAACAGATCCCACCGTCTCCTCTATACCTCATGGTTAGACTATTTGAAGTGTAATTGATAATGGTTTGAGAGACAAAAAGTAAATGCATAAAATAGGAAGGTTGAATGAATCGTAACATTACACTAGTTCTATACTATCAGCAATTGGCGACTGTCTTGGACATATCCCTAAAGATGATTTTGAGACATGCCAACACAAGTTTGATCCTCCATTAATCGAATGGTTCCCTGTTTTGGTCACCACAGAAGTAAATTTAAATAGAAAGAAATTGCAAGGTATAGGCCATCCTATTATATGCGCATAGTTGTAATTTTTCAGATATCTGTATATAAATCTAAATAAATTTTACATATTTAATTTTTTTTTAAATTTCTTTTGAAAATAAAATAATTTTTCCATTTGATATTCTTAATCATAAAATTACAGAATGTGTGTTTCATTAAACGTTACTGATACTTCATGTAAAGAAAAAAAAAAAAAAAGGTTAAATTTACTAATTAAAAGTGTTGCAATGGTCATAACTAAAAAAATCATATCTTTTGTTATAAATACATAATTTTAGGTTTCTAAACAAAGTAAAAATTAAATAAATCATTTTAAGAAATGAAACATAGTACTTCTTTTTTTCACTTTAAATAAAAATTCTTTTGTTATAAAACCTATGTTAAAAGAAAAGAAAAAAAAAATACTCGATTCGACGTAAAACAAACCTTCAAAATAAAGAAAAAGAAAAAGAAAGCTTCGAAGTCTTTGTAAAACAAAAACATTTATACTTTAAAAATAAATTAAAGGAATTTGTAAACATTATGCAGGTAAAAAAATGAATTTTGAATATTTTACATTATTAGATTTTGAAAAAGGTTAGCAAAAACACACGGTATCTTTTGCATTTTTTTAGGAGTTTTGTATTTTTTTGTTGCAATATGTTAAATAAATATTAAATCTAAATGAATGTTTTTTTGTAATATCTGTTTTTTTTTTTTTTTTTAATTTCTTTTACAAATATACATTAAGATTTTTTTCAAACTGCAAAGAAAAGAATTTTCAGATTTTTTTTTTTTTTCTATTTCAAAATAGAATATCTTTCCTTTGAGGTATTAAAAAGAATGTGTTCATTGCATACGAATTGAATATTTTTTTTTTCTTATTTCTTTTCATTTTAAATTGTTTTACAAATTTTTAATGATTTTAAAACATATATAAATATTACATTTGTATCGAATTTATTCTAAAATGTATTAATATTTTTATTTACTTTATTTGTTTTATTCTTCTTATCTCAGAACACGCATATTTATTATTATTATTATTATTATTATTATTATTATTATTATGTATTTATTTATTTTTAATGTAAAAAGTCATACGAAATTCTAAGTTCTTATTTTTTAAAGAAACAGTCTGAATTTAGACCTATCTTTTAAATTTAATAACTTTTATGAAATTTTAATATATATACAGTACCCGTCACATGTTAAAATCCCATTCGTTGTAATCTAAAGTGATTTTATTAAGTGGCTAATTTTTATATCCGGCGAAAGTTCCTAAAACTTAAGGAAAGCGCATTTATCGCTTGAAGAATTTTTAAAACATAATGAATAAACATAAGATCGTTTAAAGAAATTTAAATCATAACGAATAATTGGTGCAAAAAACAGTATTATCTATTTTTTGATTGCCAGTTAATTATTTTTTCAAAATTAATAAACTAAATACAGCATCAAAAACTAGTGCAAATCATTTGCAAAAGTTTAAGACCACCCATAGAAAAATCAGATTTAATGTAATTCCGCAAAAATAACATACATATTTTACATAAAAAAGAAAAAAATAGACTGTTCGTAATTATTTACTGTAAATAAAGTCAGTATTATGCAAGACCTCATTTGATTTTTATAACTTGTGCAATCCTCTTAGGCATGCTATAAATAAGAGACTTGCAGTAAGCTTTAGAAATACCTGTGCACCAGACATGCTTTATTGCTTCAAAAAGTGCCGTAGCAGTGGATGGTGACTTTTTGAAAGACTTTATCTTTCACACTACACCACAGATTCTCTATTGGATTCAAATCTGGGCTGTTATACCTGGCCATTCAAGCACTTCTATTTTCTGTGCCCTCAGATATTTCTTGACAGTCTTCGCCCTGTGACACGGAACCCCATCATGCATGAAAATTGAACATTTATGAATACTCACTTCTCGGCTTCAACTTCTCACGTAATAAATTAAGTTACCGCTTTCCGTTCATAGTGGCTTTAGGTGACACAAAATACAGCTTAGCAGTACCGGACACATACATTGCACTGCATATCATTTGGCTTGGAGGCTGTTTCACAGTTTGAATCGTATATATCTCATAATATCTTTCTCCCCTTAGGGAGCGAACACTTGTAGCAAGTGCAGAAATTTGCTACGCATTTAACGTATCCGAAAATAAGACCCTACTCCACTGCTGTACTGTCCAATTCTGATATTGTCTGGCGAAAGTCAGTCGTTTCTTTTTCATACTTGGATTAAGTCGAGGTTTCATTGCAGGTTTATGGGATCATAAACAAAAATCTTTGGCCAAAAGTCTTGAAATAGTACACAGTATGACGTTGGTGCATTTTTCAGACAGAGAATGCGTAATCGTATTGCAGGAGGATCTTGGATCTTGGAGGATCGTGCACTCGTTTTTTAAGGGCGTTCACTTCTAATAACTTTTTCTAATAAATCGCTTTTACAAATTTTCCCGAAATTTTTAATTAACTAATAGCCTGATGCACAGCTGTCTTGCTCACATCTACCCTCGAACTTATTTGACGTTTATAAAATCCAATTTTATGCAGGGCTAATATTTCTGACCTTTTTGTAACAGTAAGGGGAAGTTTTTTACCCATTACAATAATTACACAACAGCACAGTCTGTGTCTACGACAAAGTCCAATAAACAACTGGCGATAAACGCGGCGGCTACCTTTATTTATAGGAATAGAATGCGTCTGATGCAATCAGCACATGAGATGACGCAAAACCTTCGCAAATGATGCAATGTGTTAAATAATAAAAATCGGCTACTAGTCTTAAACTTTTGCAAATGACTGTACATACTCCATATGGATGGAACAAATAAACCTTGAATAAGTCTAAGAAAAAGTAATATTGAAAACATTTTACATTCAATAAGTCTAAGAAAAAGTAATATTGAAAACATTTTTGCTATTTATCTCTTGACTCTCCAATATCAATCTGAGTGCAAAGAGACTTGCTCGCATCAGCTATTGTAGTTGGAGAATCCAACTCCCCGTCTAAATCAGAATTTCCACCTTCACTGAGCGGTTGGCTTAAAGCTTGTGAATGTTGAACTGCTACATGACTTCAGTGACAGATTGTTTCAGCAAACGTTTTCGTCGATCCTACTGAAGTAAATCCTCGCAAAATTCTTCCTTACCTTCAAGGATGGAGTGTTTTTCTTTAGAGGCTTCTTCGGGCTTACACACGTTAAGAAGCTTTTCTAGAAAACGTTTGTCGTTATAATGTCCTAAGAATATTTTTTTGAACACATTGCATACAGGCCGCATTAAATATAAATTTCTGTAAATACGACGCCCATGAATCACGTATACCATTATATTTTACAGCTTTTTACTTAGATTACATTCTGTAATAGCTTTTAAAAACTGTGATCCATAATCCAGGTGTTAAATGGCAATGATACTGTTAGTTGAAAAAAACATTATTTTTACGTGTTAACGTTTACATTAAAACCGTTCGATATATAACGGCAAAACAGAATATGTTATAAATCCGAACATTGATTTAAGTTAGTTTTTTATTTCACTGCAAGAGAAAATCAGAGAAGATTACAGATTTATCATCCATGATTTTTACTTTCCGAAAAAAACATTTGTAAGTTAAGTATTGTAATCACGACAAAAAATCGACTTAGCGATTCGTGTTTCTACATATTTTTTTTGATTCACTGCGTTCATTTTTGATATTTTTCCGATGACATATGTATGCATATGTGTAGGTGTGTGAGTAAACACGATAACGTCTAAACTGTCTGATCGATTTTGCTGAAAGTTGGTACACATATTATAGGTCACCGTAGCACGAACCTGATTTTCATGAATTTAGCGCTTATAGATTTTTAGGGGACACAAAGAAAAATATTTATCATTATGGCCTATGGCCAAAATTGATTAAAGTGCGATAGTGTTTACATGCTTTATTGGATTGAATTGAAATTTATAAACATGTTATAGGTCCCCGTCACATGAAATTTAATGATTTTGATGAATCTATCACTTACATATTTTTACAGATATACAAAGAAAAATTCTTTATCATTATGGCCAGTGGGCTCAAATTATTTAAAGTGTGATAGCGTCTAAACGCCTTAATGGAAGAACTGTAAATTTATATACATATTATAGATTGCTGTCACACAAACGGTATGAATTTTCAAAAAATCTAGCATTATAGATTTTTTTTTCTTTTTTACAGAAAAACAACAAAAATTTCCTTAATTAATAAGCCAGAATGGCTTATGGGCTCAAATTATTTAAAATACAACAGCGTCTAAGTTCCTTATCCGATTGAGCTGAAGAAATATATAGTACATCTTCTAGGTCTGGGTCACATAAATTGTATAGATTTTGGTAATCACTTATTGATTTCTACAGAAAGAAAGTGAAAATTTCTTTATTAATATGATTTATGAGCTCAAATTATTTGAAGTGGAATAGCGTTAAATTGGAAGACATGCTGTATGGAGAAAAATACTCAAACACCCTATTTTAATTTTCTTTGTTGTTTATTTAACGACTTCTCTTTCTTCAATTCACTTAAACAGTTTATTGCTTAGTGTTCGGAAAGTCGAGTGGAGGCACTCCAGATTATTTGTTATTGCGATAATCCAAGGAGAAATTTTATAATTCTCTAAGAAAAGCGAAGTTTCCTGCTTCTTGCAGTAACTAAATATGTTTTATAGAGTTCCTATCATATTTCATATCAGGAGATTTGTTACCCGTTGTTTATTTTTCTGCATACTTCATTGTTTTTGGGTTTGAACATATGAGTATCTCGAGTAAATCTCAATAAAACATTGTACAAATAATTTCATCAATTCAGAAAAGCACAGCTGGATCTAGCCTTTTAAGTTTTAACAAATCCAGCAGATCATATATTTTCTAATAATCAGCGTCAATGACATGAGTCTTTATTTTCTTCATATAAAGGGTTTTCCAATAGGGATGATACAATTTTAAATGGTTAGAATGGCAACACTGCGTATTATTTTTTGACATTTCTTGTGTCATTTGTGTTTAGTATGCTATGCCATTTAATCATGCAAAGATACACGCTTGAACAACGTTTCGAAATTATTAAATTGTTTTATCAAAATCAGTGTCCATATGTGAATACTGAGAGAAATTTGAGAAAAATTCATGGACGACATTATTCAGTTAACCGACTCTATCGATTGTGATTCTTTTTTTTTTTGGGGGGGGGGGATATGTTAAGTCAGACCTTTATGCTGATATCCAATAACAATTGAGCAATTAAAAATCAACATTGAACGTGTTATTTGTGAAATAAAACCAAATTTATGTGAAAGAGTGATGGGAAATTTGGTTGACAGAATGCGGTATGTACAGAGAAGACCTAGTGCTCACATTGAACGATATTATTTTCATACTTAATGGCATAATGTAAGTTTTCAAAAAAAAAATGTGTCTTACTGTATAATTTATTATTATTATTATTTTTTTTTTCTTTTGGAAAACTCTTTAGTCTATATTTTTTCGTTGTCCTATCTTATCAAAGAGCCATCCTTATGTGTGGAGTTTTAAGCACTCATAATTCATGAGAATGCTTCCCTTTTTTTTTTTTTTTTCTTCCTTATACAAAGTATAAGGAAGTATAGTAATCCCGATTTGCGAAATGGATTTTGTATCTCGCTTGGCTCTAAAACGAATGATCGTAAAATGGTGCAAATTTATATCTGTGACTGACATGATGACCAGTTGTACACCTGTAATTTTGGTTTTAATGCGAGCTACAGTTTTAGAGATACCTACGACTTTACACGATTTCTTTTGACGTTTGTATGTACGAATGTGTGTGTGTGTGATCTCGCACAACTCAAAAATGGTTGTTACGTACAACGTTGCAAATTGGTTTATAGATTTATTATAACATATCCCAGCAAAACCTCAGATGACGGGCAGCATGAGGCCAAGTGCTGGTTGCCAGCAGTAGCTGCAGCTGGGCCATCGGTGGCGAAAGTTAACGGTGCCGTAGGGAATATGTTACGCCGGCCGTCAGTAGGCCATATTCAATCGATCCACTGTTGGCAGCCTGCAGTAAGTTAAAAATAAGTTAGTGGGCCAGTGAATGGATCGCTGCGGGCATCTAGCAGTATGATGAAAATAGGTAATGGGCCACTGTTGGTAACCGACATTAGGTTGGAAATTGTTAGTGGGCCAGTGTTGGGCTACCTGGTGGCAAACATAATTTTTCTATGTTATTGCTGGCAGCCTGCAGTGGGCCAGCTGTGGCAAACATAAAAAATTACATTACTGCCGGCAGTCTTCATTGGTCCTTTATATTTTCCCATTAAAGGCCCGCTTCACTCACCGTCGCCGGAAGCCGAAGCCAATGTTATTCTATGGAAAAGTTTCTTTACAAATAACTTATTAACTAATACATATTTTTAAATTCTGTTTTCATATTCTGAAAATTCCCAACTGTTAAATTGACGAACCTTTTAAAAAAAAAAATTTTTTTTTTTTTCTTGAAGCTGCAAATACGAATTTTCAATATGTGAAATTTTTCATTTTGCAAATTCAAAATAAAATATTAAAAATTAAAAAAATACATTTTTTAAAAAAGGTCCGTCAATTTAACAGTTGGGAATTTTCTAAATGTGAAAGCAGAATTTAAAAATATGTATTAGTTAATAAGTTATTTGTAAAAAAAATTTCCCATAGAATAACATTGCCTCGGACTTCCGGAGACGGTAAGTGAAGAGGGCCGTTAATAGGCCAGCAGTGATTTAGTTATAGCTAATATATTTATTTTATTGGTGACACCTTTAATTTTATTAGTGCTTTTTTCTTTTTCTTTCTTTCTTTCTTTTTTTTTTTTTTTTTTCCTCTCTCTTTTTTCTGATGAAGTAGCAGCCAGTTTTTTCTATGCATCCAATATTTAATTTGATTTTGTACATATTCATTTTTAAATACTATTTACAAGTATTTGATTCATACACTATGGTTGTAAATTCAGGATTTCTAGTGCAGCATATAGGAAATATTCAGTTGATCCATTTTCCTTATGATAAAAGTTTAATTTTTTGTTTTCAGTGCAAATGTTTCTCTATATTACATTTTTTGGAATAAAGGAGATTATGTTTTTTTTTTTTTTTTTTTTTTTTTTTTAAGTGTTCAAATTTCAATATGTTTAACTTTGTTACACTATTTGATATAAATAAATGTAACTTTACATGTGAAAATTATAGAATATTGAAACAAAAATTGTTATAAAGAGAGCATTGTAAAAAACACCATAAACTAAAAATAAATAAATAAATAATAAAAAAATTGCAGCAATTGTTTCCGGTTGAAATAGCACGAAGACCCTTCATCAGGCGAAACAAAGTGGGCACGAGTGCAGCAAAAGTAATTTGCTGCAATCGTGCTTTTTGTTAAACTCACGAAGGGATGTGTTATTATTTCAACCTAAAAGAATTGATGCATTTATATATATATATATATTTTTTTTTTGGGGGGGGGTGGGGGGTGGGTAGGGCAATGTTTATGTTTATTTACAAATTTTTTTTTTATTACTACAGTACAAAATCTGAAATCCGGAATCGTCCGGACCATGGCCTTTCCAGATTTCGGACTTTTCCGGATTTTAGGCCACTTTCTGATTTACGGCAATAAAAAAACGGACATTTCCATTCCGAACGCCCTTTTAGTTAATAACTAGCTTACCCCGCCCGAGGGTGCGATTTCTTAAGAAATTGGAGTATACTCTCAAGTAACATGTACAATACTTTGAATAAACACCATAAAATTTTGCAAACAAAACGCAGGCAGCAGCGCTTGCGCTTTGTTTGCCGCACTCGTGCCTACTTCGTTTGCCTGATGAAGGATCATGTTTTCTTTCCATCCGAAACGATTGTTGCGAGCTCTTACATTTTATGGTGTTTACTCTCATTACTTTAAACACCAATTCTGTGGTGCTTTTTTATTATAACTCTTAAGTATCCAGAAAATCTTGAATATATTTCTTTTCCCCTACATCAAATGGTACCCAATTGATATTTTCCCCCCTTCTCTTTAAAACAGCAGGCAGATGATCAAGTCAGAAAAATTCCAGAAATATACTGACATATATGCAGTACAGACACACAAACACACAGACCACTTGCCAAAAACCACTTTTTTGACTCAGGAGACCTTAAAATATGTAAATTAGGTGAAAACTCGATGTCGAAATTTTTGATCGAATACAATACTTCCATTATCTACAGTACTCTGATTATGGTTACTAATAGTACTACTACTAATAATAATAATAACTAGTAGGCTACGCCCACTTTGCTGGTCACTATGTTTAAATGAATTTTCAAAATAATTGGACCAGTATTTATGTTTTACATCACATTATTAAAAGAAAAAAAAAAAAAAAGAGAGAGAAAACTAAAATTATTTTACTGAAATATCTCTAAACCTCGCTTCGGGTACCCGCTACCTACGGCAACTCTTTTTCCATCCGCATAGTAGTGTGAGCACCATAGCACAGACAGACACATAGATACTTCTCTTTATTTATATAGATTAGTTGACACAAATCCTGGCATAATTTCAGATAGAAATTGCTATTTTATTGAAGGATTTGTACTTTAAATAATGTAATCTATACGCTGTTAATAAATGAATATCCTCCTTTATAGTTAGTTCCTTAAGAAATAAAGGTCCCATATTCCCGCTCTTCGATGTAATTTCTAGTCGATTTTGTCCTTTTATTACTTCCGGTGTGAAACTTTTTTTCTTTTACACACTTAACATTGCGAGTACTTTTCATTTTCATCCCATGCTAAATCTATGGATTTTTAGCATCCCCCCCCCTCTATTTATACATTTAAAGTACGAGAGGTTCCAAAATAGAGGTCACTTCATGAATCTTTATACTATTCATGCAATGATGACATATATTACACCGACAAGCTTTTAGCTGTATACTTACAATAATTTTCATTTAAAAATAATTGATGAATTGACTTTTTTTCTCTTTTATTTTGTGAACACTTGTAGCTCGTCATCTTGATAAACAAATTTCCTTCCTGCCCAATAGACCAACAAAAATAACGCTGATGCGACAACTATCAGTTACATTTTGTTGTTTTTAAGTACAGCTGGTTTTCTGATTTAATGAGTAGTCAGAGATATAAGTGTGGGAGTGTGTGAAGGATTTCTTCTGCATGCAAAAATTCAAGAAAAAGAATTTCACTTGTTAATATAATGTATAATTTTACTTCAAATATATTTTTGAGTGTGTTTATTTACATTTTTCAACAAAATATGAAATTGCTTAGACTTCTGTCCATCTATCCGCTATTTTCCTTCTTTAAAAATGTTTTTAGAATCCCATAAAACTCATATATGTCATTACAGAATTTCCAGATTTATTGTAGGAAGCTTGTCACAAAAATTTGTAGAGGTAGCACAAATGGTTTGAGTATAAAAATTCATAAAATAATTTTGATGCATTACAGTCTAAGAGAAGTCAGCGCACGCAAAACTTTTTGTACAACGTTAATAATATAGATCAACATAGGTTTTAAAGATGCAATAAAAAAAAATTTCTAATCAAAAATAACAAAATAAATATTTGCGATTCATTTATTAGCGATGCACAAAAACATTCTTATCCTTTACGGGAAATTGGTGGGGGAACTATTTCAGTTTCGTAAAAGCGAAATTATTTTTCTTACTTGCATTCAAATAATAACTATTATTATTATAAATAAAATAAAATAAAATAGTTTGTTATGGTTACCACTTTTTTTTTTAATAATAGTTTATAGAAATAACATATTAAAATTATTATTTATTAAATTTATTTTCTGCGATGAAGGCAGGCGATTTGATTTTCATTTCAAAGAAGCATAATATATTAAATTTCGAAAAAAAAAAATAAATTTTTTACCAATATCCGAGAATTTTTTTAAGTATTTTACTTTCTTATATGTATATATATATATGTGTGTGTATACTATATATATATATAAGAAGAAAAATTTCGACTTCCGGTTTTCGATGTATTTCCATGTTTTGAGATTCCTGAACACGATTTGACCATTTTTAGAAAGTTTCTTTCTGTGAGTGTGCATAAAAAAATTTGTAGACGCTGTATCTCATGAACCAATGGACGAAATTAACTAAACTTGATATGGTCAGACCATGATTAAAATCGTTCCCGATTACATTTGGGGATCATTCACTCAACACATAGCTCTATATTTCTACTTCTTCGTAATTGTCAGTATGACACAGTGTAGGAAGAAATTTTATATAAATGTATTAATAATATTATTTTTTTTTTTAATGAATTAAAAAAATAAATATTTAAGTAACTAACAACCAAGCAGGATTTCTTTTTTTTTTTTTTGAATAAAATTTGTGGTAAATTAAAACAAAAAATTGTAAATTATTAAAAAAAAAAAAAAAAAAAAAAAAAAAAGCATTTTTTAAAATGTTGGCACAAAATTGATTTTTTTTTTTTAAATTGAAAACACTTTTCTAAGATGAAAATCGTTTGCATGCATTCGGGAAAATAATCTTAACAAATTATCTGCACTGCGCAAATTTGCATAATAAAAAATATAGAAGAAAGTTTTGTGGTGCTACAACATACTAGTTTTTGTCAAAAATTAAAAAAAAAAACCAATAAATTTTCCTTAAAATATCGCAGATATATAATTCAGCCTTTCGTTTTAAAAATACTGGCGAATTCTTTTCAAGGATACTCATATTGGAAATTTACTTTATCTGGTATATTTCTCCCTCAGGGGTGGGGAAGCAACGTTTGTACATTTACAAAAAAAAAAAAAAAAAAAAAGTAGAAGTAAACTTTTTGCATTTCTATCACTTTAAAAAATTTTTGAGCTCACACCGAGGGACAGACAGACAATTTCTAAAATTAAGTTCATCAAAACAACCCAAAACGTGCAAAATCTGTCGAAAACCGGATGCCGAAAATTTCCCGAACCTAATGCTTTCTTCTTAAATACACTGAAGGAAGAAAAAATAAAAATAAAACATTAACTATAAATATTTATAATTATTCTAATAACATTCTCCCGACCATATAATATAAATATATAAATTAAGATCCCTGATTTTTATTTTATGAAATTTATTAAATTAATAATAAAAATAACAAATGTAACTAGAACGTTAACGACTATCATAACTTACTTAAAACGGATCAACTGAATATTCGCTTTCTAGAAATCCTTTTATTATAATAATGACTTTAGATTTAAACACCTTTAAAAAATAGTATTTAAAAAATAATAGAAAATCAAATTAATAATTGAATTACTTACTCATATAATATATTATCTTTTCGTGATTCAACATCTTTCAGTCTAGAATCTACATCCGCAGACTACAACAACGAACAAACTTCGTATGAAATGGCAGATGGCGAGTGAATTTCAAATCAACAGAAAATAAATCACAGCGCCCTCTAGGCATACAAATTGGTTATGGCCTAATAATTTGTGGCCACAACATGAAAAATATTATGTTGGCCTTGTGGTGATAGCCTGCATAAGGCCAACTGTGTTTATGCCACTTCTGGACAACCGACCATTTTTCTTTAGGCCTCCAATACTGCTGTCAGCCATAAACGGCCCACTGGTGGAGTTATGTGGGGCAACCGGCAACTGATGGCAAGTGCAGGATGCCGGCTGTAGGCCATAATGAGCCCATCAATATAAGTTTTGCTGGGATACTTATGCACCTCACTTTTTAGTCTTTCTGTTACTTTCTGCTTTGGAGATAGTTACGAAAATTATATTCGTAATGACCAAATATACAGTTTTACACTAATAAACTACATATCCTTATAAAGGAAGTCCAAAACTGTTATATCTTGAGATCTCCTTGGCCGCGTTAATTTTTCTTCAAAAGTTTCACATGGGAATTTCATAAATGTTTACTAACTTGTTAAAGTGTATTGTTTTTAATTTAAAAATTGCCCTTTAGTGATCGGCAATAAATGATAAAAACTTAAAATTGAAATTGATCGTTTTTTGTTTAACTGGAGTGTTAAAAATTTAAAATGTGAAATGCTAGTTGGAGGGGTACGGAGAAATTTGAAACTTTGCGCCAGTGTTGAAATATTTAGAAAAAAAAATTCTACATTTATGAAAGTTTAACTATATTTGCACTCACCTTACAAATTTCTTAATGTACATTAAATTTGTATAGTAGACTGGAGTTACACATGCTCTAAACCAGTGTTGGCGAACCCGTGGCCTGCCGTGTAGTAATTGGCGGCCACGATGAAAGTAGTGAAATGTATAATCTGACATTCAACGACAGTGAAGTTAATAAATGTAATCTGATTCTTTTTTAATTAAAATACTTAGAAAATTATGGTAGCTAGAACAACAAACGCATTAGTTTTATTGTTAATAAAATATTATTAACCTTTTTATTAATTCTACCTGGTATAAATATTTATATGCAGTTGTAAATTATTGGCTGTATAATTGATAAATTAAAAATGGATAAAATTTGGATAAAATGGATAAAATTAAACTTACTATAAATGCATTGACATACATATACGCATACATACATATTGTGTGGTATGCTTAATTAATATTCGTATATATAGATATTTATACATTTAGTCCATTTCTATTGACCATACTTTAAAGACGGTATTTAATTAACGGTACGTTTACCTTTTCAAAGACGGTAATTTGTTTAAAAATGGAGAAAAACGAAATTATGGCAAAAATACCAAAGGTATTTATACCTTTAATCACACTTTACCTTATATCTTTAATCTCACTATAAGCTAATAGATGCTGATCTGACCGTTTTTGTCCCAAATGATTTTTTAGAGGTGCTCTTGGTGTTTTTTCTAGGCATTTTTCCTGATATTTTCGTGTATTATAATTAATTCCTATATTACCTCAAGAATCTCGCATCAATATTAGAAACATATAAGGAACATACAAAGTAAATACCTTTTTAGACTATTTTAAGGTCCAAATATATTTTTCGATCTCTATGTTTCAGTAGTACTATAAATTACCATATCTCAAAATCCTTATAATTACACCGATGACGTGGTATGCATTAATTTTAATGTATATATCTGTAAAAAAATACTCTTAAATTACTAAAATAATATCTTTCAAAAACATTTTTCAACTGTTTTATAATGCGACTGATAAAAGGTTAAGGCACAATGTTAATTATTTCCTTTTTATTCGTTGTGATGAAATTAAAATCATGGTCTCTAAAACGATAAAAAAAATATTTATAAGAGATTTTTTCCAAGATCAAATGTTCATTGAATTTTATCAAAACAAAGGAAACACAGAGTAGCTTTAATTGAATTTTAAGTGCTAACCAAGAAAATATTTACTTTACCTAAAAAATAATCACCTCTATTTTTTTTTTTTTTGCCAGTGTTCATTATTTTCTTTAATAAAATAGGAAATCATCTTTAATAGCCACATAAGTTACACAATTACATTTTTTTTAAACCTACGATTAAAAATAATTAAATGATAACTTAATATTAAATATTATATCCAATATATTTTTTTTTTTATTAATGTAGAATGGACTGTATAATTAATTTTTACTTTGAGAAACATGTATGTATCTAAGGATCACAGAATAAAGTATGAAATGATCATATAAAAGCTTGCTTTATCAAATATCAATTAAAATTCGTACTTGTTTTAAAAAAGATCAAAAACTAAAACTCGTAGATTAAAAAATTACACACAGTTATAGAAGCAAAACAACAAACATATTAAACGATGAACAAACTTTTATTTATTTTAATTTACTTTATTAAAAAAAGAAATATTATAAATTTCTTCTAATTCAGAAATCTATGCAGCTATTTGATTTTTATTCATTATTATCAGGGGAAATTTATGGGGGTGTTCCTAACGGGTGACAAAATGAGGAACAATTTCAATATTTTAATGATCCGTCATATTTTTCTCGAAAAAGAAATGTTATACAACACTACACAAGATAAATGTTTACACCTATAATACATTTATATATACAAGGACCCAAATATTTTAGATTTAATCATAATATTATTCTCTACGCCGACTAAACAGAGGCAAATCCTTTCGATGAAAGCCTCCTTCACTCACTAACTGCAAACAGAACTCAGCTTCAACCCAAGAGAGGAGTTTAGTTGTTCCGCGAAGTAAAGTAGTTTCGTTCGTCTTGGGGGAAGAAATATAGACAATTAATATACTAATCCAATATCCTCCCCACTTGAGTTTTGAAAAACACTCAACAGAAATCATGTGACACTGAAAAATACCAATTAAAATGTTAACAAATCACGATATATATAAGTTACAACAATATATATATATATATATATATATATATATTATATATTATATATACAATATATATAATACAATACTAATACAATATATATATATATATATATTAAAGAAACTAATAAACAAAAAATACTTTTTAAAAATATTTAGAGTTCTATTTCCAAATAAAAAAATAAAAAATATATATTCATTCAGTCTTTAAAAGCCCATTTGTGAAAAACTCACAGCAAGTATCTTTGCAGGTTTTACTGCCCTGGCAAAGTGTGTCTTAATTGGAGTATTTTCTGTAGGCTTTTCACAAGTTTCATCATTTATTGTTGGTGTTGGATTTGACACATGTTGTTCAAGAAAGAGTTCGATAGCCTTTGCCAAAAGCTAACATAAACGTTTCTTTCATCACTGTTGATCAAGACTATATCACCCATTTAAATTGTTCCGTGATATTAAGAATCGATGATCGTAGAAAACTCAGATATTCTCTTCTCAATCTTTGCTTCAAAGATTCTCTTATTCTCTGAAAGTATCTATATCTTTCAATAACATTATTTTTTTTCAATTTGATTCAAGCCGGGTACGTCATTGGTTTGTAATTCTTGAAGGAAAAATGGCGGTGTTAAAACATTTAGATCTTGATCTACAGATATGTAGGTTAACGTTCTGATATTCATTATGGATTCATATTCATACACAAGAGTATGCAGTTCTTCTTGAGTCGGAGAGGCTCTTCCTAAGACTTTTCGAAGAAAATCCTTGAGAATTCGTTTAAGTTTTTTCCCCAAAATCTTCCCCACAATGGGGCGGATCATGGATTGAATTTCTATCTAATTTTTCTTTACTTCAAATCTTCGCTGAATTTCAGTCTAATCCAAGATTTTCAATGTGTTATTTAAGGCAGTAAATTTTCTGCCATTGTCTAAATTCAACACAGAAATTCGTCCTCTTTTTGCTATAAACCATCCAGTAGTTTCTTTCGCTTTCGGAGAAGAAATACGCCAGTTTTTCTACTTTTCCAACGGAAGGATTATGTGATTTTAAATTTCTTTTGTTTAACCCTTTAAAGTGCACTACATATTTCCTTTTGAAAATTGTGAAATTTATTTAAATTGACTTTTAGACGCATCACTAATCATTAATATACAAATGAAAAAAAAAATTAGCATTTCTTATTTTCCAGAAATTTATGGTTTCACAGTGAAACCAGTGAATGGTAACTGGCTCTTTTTTTCTCCTTAAACAAATTAATTTAAAAGTTGCAGACAAAAAATCAGATACTTTAGAAATCTATAACATTTATATTTTGACATCTTTATTAAGAAATTCAAATAATGATTTATTCAGAAAAGAAGCAAGTGTTGTGTAAGCAGTGTCACAGCACGAGGCCCTTAGCCAAACATTGTTGCTACAGCTCTGGCTTTATTATTTAATATTTCATTTATTTACAAATTTACGAATTTATACATAAAATTAACAATACTTACTATTTGTTTTACCAGAAAACAGCTTAATATTTATAATTGCAATATGTTTACTACATATAAATTATTTAAAAAGAAAAAAATATTACATAATGATATATACCCATACATATATATATTCATATAATTCCAGAAAGTCATATTTTAAGAAATTGCAGAAAATCCAGGAAATGTTCATTTTCTACTCTTACCTTACGTCTTGCGAAATTCGATCTTTACTGGAATTTGGTTTCTCTCAGAAACCAAACATTTTACATAACTTTTCGGACAGTTCTGTTTATTTATATAAAAAAATTGAAAGTTGCAAATTGTGACTGAGAACGATTATAGTAAGTTCATGTGCTGTTATTTAAAATAAATAAATACATACATATATATTTTTTTAAATTGATACAATCTTAGAAAATTAATGTAACTTCGATATCTGAATTCATCTGAAATAGCATTTTTTAGATATTGCTGTAGTGCTGTCATGTAGTGCAAAGAGAATGGATAAGAGTTTAATATTCTATTAACACTTTCTAAGAATACTGACAAACTGCTGAAAAAAAAAAAAAAAAAAATGTGCAATGTTTGGTTTCTGGGCGAAACCAATGAACGCTAAAGGGTTAAGGTGCCTCCCTATCTTTAAAATGCAATTTTCGGTCAAAACGCAGATTTTCTATTTTTGGAGTTAGTATTAAGTCAAACATTTTAGCTTTCTAAATCGGTTTGAATTTTGTTTCTATCTTGCTTAGAACTTGAGTTACAGACATTTTAATATTAGTCACTAGCCAGTTTTTAAAACCGGAAGTGACCGGAAATGACCGGGAAATGTTTGTTTACATATATGTTTTACTCAATGTAAGCATCAAAATTTGTTACTGAACATAAAATGAATTTAAAAAAGAAAATTAAAAACTTTGAAATAAATCAGAAACTTGTTAAAATTATTTTTTATTTAATAGTTAAAATCTAGTTTTTAAATATGTTTTCTGATTTTTCTCAAAATGAGATTTTTAACATTTTGTTTAATCCCAAAACATCATAACTCCAAAAGTTATAATTGAAACGTTATGAAACTTTAACGAAATACTCTAGAGGAGTTGTTTTAGGGATTGGACTACGACAATGAATCTAGCTTTTTTTTTTTTTTTTTTCTTTGTCGATAGAAGTTATGAACTGTCATGTATATTCATGATTTTTTCATCAAATAGAAATGTTATCTTCTCTAAAATATTAAATATTATGGTTATAGTTTTGAGAGTAGTTCACTCCCTTAAGGACCTTTCAGTTATGAAAATAAAATTTACAGAATAAAAATATCTTTATTTAAATTTGACTTATGATATTTTGTAAAAGTGCTTTCATTTCGCAAATTTTATGGATATTTTGGGTCTAAATATCAAAATATTTTACAATTTGCATATTTTTTTCAGGTTATTCACTGTTTTTTACTATAGTCTATCATATAATACACATAAATAGGCAATTTTTCAATTATGAAAAAAAAAATCATCTCCGACAGGTGGCAGGTACCTTAAATCAAACAAATTGAAAATTATAGATAATGCAATAAAATTTAATTAATTAGTTTTATGTGAGTTCCATGAAGAATTTGGTTTTGAAAGTAATATATCCAGGTTAAAAAACGTTCTTCAGAAATTTATTTCATACAGTATAATTTCATGGAAGATTTGAAGATTCATATCCATAAGAAATGTATTTAAATGGTTACTTGCCTTCATTATTTTCCAAAATATTTTTCTATAAAAGAAAGGTCTCTGTGCTCGACGTTAACAAAAGAAGTATCGTAAGGTTGAACTATGTTACACATGCAAATGAAAAACAGTTTGGAGCATTAAGCTTAAAAAAATTCTCAAAAATTTCTGATGTTACTTTTTGTGAAAAAATATGCAAACTTCTAAATTTAAAAATTGCTATTGGATATTTTGTGTTGCTACCAAACCTGCTCATTCTCAAAAATGTATCTTATAAATTGTACTTTGATTTTTTTTTTCCCGAGAGACTACATAATTAATGATAAAAATGTTCATACTATAGAAAACTATGTCTGTACAGCTTCAGAAAGATTACTCCTTATGTTTTTAGTCAAGTACAATAAGTGCCATGCATAATCGATAGTAAAGTGCTTGCGGCTTTAAGAAGATTGTGGTTTCTAAGTATTTTGCTACATTAAAATTTAAGGAAATCGTTAAACATCATATGCATATATAATTTCTATTTTTAAACTAAAATTATGGTTTTGTTGATAGGAAACTTTACCTAATTTGAAATAATACATTGAAACTTTACGTAATTTGTCTAAATACTTCGTGTCATATGTAAACTCCTGATAAAAAGTAAGAGAAAAAAAAAATGGTATTTGTGTCTTTAAAGGCGATATTATATCTGATACAAATTTAGACTTATGAAAAATATTTACTATAAAAGATATTATTAAACAATCTCAAGTTTTAAGAATTACAACATTAAAATCTACTATTAAATATGTAATAATCTGATCTATAAATGATATTTGTTCAATATTAAATAATACCCAGTTAAAATTTCACAATTGTTTTTATGAAGGAACTTAATTAAATTAGCGTAATAATAAAATAGTAAGTAATAAAATTTGTGCGAATTTACTGTATCGGTAAAATCGTTTTTGCCCGTTATTATATATATATTTCCAAAAGAATTGAAATAAGTGTAATTATGAAACGAGTTGTAATCGACAATATCAAGAAAATAAATATAAAAAATGTAAAAGTGTTCTTTTCGTTTAATCTACATAAGTAAAGAGAAGTGTCTGTGTGTGTGTCTGTGTGCCTGTCTGTGCTCTAGTGCTCACACTACTGATCGCAGTGTTTCACGACTTGGCAAGTGTTTGGGTGGGACCCTGCAGATCTGCACCTCATCGAGATTTTTTCGAATTTCGAATATGAATTTTATTTTTATTTATTTATTTATTACACATTGGCTTCTTTGTTTCATTTTGATAAAATTTATTCTTTCATTTTAATCGTCTGCGTATCTTAGCAATGGATATTACGCTATTTATGTTTTATGTTTAAATCTGGAGTTTCTGTAGACCAGTTTTGTACAACACCAAAATAAATTAGAAATATCGGTCTTATCGTTACAAATTCTGTACCAAATGAAAGGGGCGATTTTTTTGGATCCAGGGGTGAAGACATTGCATTGACACGACAATAATATATATATATATATATTAAATTAACTAAAATATGAAATGTAGGTGGAAACACTTCAGTTTAATTTATTTCCGTCATTTTAAAAATTACGTGACCGAGTTCTCAAAAAATGAGATGAAAAATAAAAATAAATAAAAATAAAGATTTTACAGATAAAAATTAATAATCCTCCGTACTAAATTCTGTCTTTGACAGAATTTTTTTATTTATTTAATTCATTCATTTGATTAATTCATTCTGAGTCAATGGACGCAAACAGTTTCTCGACACGACAATTAGAATTTTAAAAATTAACTAAAGTATGAAATTCAGGTGGCAACACTTCATTTTTTATTAATTTCAGTCATTTTAAAAAGAACGTGACTCGTTACAAATTCGGTACCAAATGAAAGGGGCGATTTTTCTGAATCCAGGGGTGGAAATGTTTTAGACACGAAAATTAGATACTTTTAAATTAAATAAAGTTTGAAATTTAGTTGACAACACTTCATTTTATGTCATTTCAGTCATTTTAAAAAGTACGTGACCCAGCCAAAAAATTAGAAATAAAATAAAGTAAAAATAAAGTAAAAATAAAAAAAATTACAGATTGAAATTAATAGTTCCCCTTACTAAACTAAATTCTTTCTTTGACAGAATTTTTAATTTTATTATTTAATTTATTATAATTGTTGAAAATCAAAAGGTAATGCACTAGAATAAATTAAGTACATTAAATTTAAATTTAAAAACGTATTTATAACAGTTATTTATATGTATAATTTTTATAGTATGACAACTTTTTATTTTATTTTATTTATTTTATTTTATTTTATTTTATTTTATTTTTATTCCTTCGAAAGAAAAATCCTTTTTTCTGAATTTGTAGTATTTATCGTGAAAAAATTGTAGTATATAGTAGAAAAGATTAAACTGATTAAAATTTGTTTGTTTTTGTGTATTATCTATATATGTATATATATATACATATTGATCGGAAACAAATCGTAATATAGCGGGGGCTCTAAAATACATGGTTCAAAAACCAAAAATATTTAACAAATTCTGAGACAGCCATCTTTAAAACCATAGTTCTCAAATAATTGCAGGTCCAACTGCCTAGATAAATAGCCAAATTGAAGTGCCTGGAAAAGACCTTTGTGCAGGTAATGTGAACCTAGACTCGATGCGGTGAGGGCGGAAGCGGTTATCCGAAACCAGGTTTTGAGCGATTTAAATACAGTCTTTTATTTTTTTATTTTTTTTTTAAGATTTTATTATATAAAAAATGAAGAGTGATTCAATTCTTTTGAAAATGTATTTAATTATGGTGACAAGAGAAGCGTGCGTAGCCTACTAGTTATATATATTTATAAGTTTTAGCTAAATATTTTTGTTTATTTAGCTTAGCAATATTGGTTTCGGTATTTCTGTTACATGAACATTACTGGTGTTGATAAAAAAACTAAATCAAGAATTACTAACTACGACTCATGGCTGCAATGATTAAGAATGCTGCTGTTTTTTTATTGATTAAAACTATTTTAGGGATGCGTTTTTATCAGTATTTATACTATTATGTCATTAAACGTCATTGGGTGACTCAGTTTAAAGCTGTTAATAATTTTTTTAAAGAGTGCGATTTAACTTTTAAATACAATTGTTGTAGTATGATTAGTCGAAATTCGTTAAAGAAATATAAATAAAAAACTAAAGATACATATTTGTATTTATTTAGATACATATGAATCCCTACTTTGTACCAAAAATATAACCTTTTTCTGCTCATAAAAGAAATCAATTTAGGTGCATTAAAGTCATATTAAAACTTTCTAGTGGAATATTGACAACATTCTGGGATTCACCACAACGGGTAGTACAGAGGCATGACATCAAAAAATTAATTCTCCGCTATAGAAAGAAAAACAGCGAATTTTGAATATATATATATATATATAAACCACATAAATTGCTGTAAAGATAAGTTTCAAATGGTTTCCAATATAGAGAAATAAGGAATTTGTAAGAAAAAAAATTTAAAAATAAAGAAAAATTATTTAAAATAATTCAGCAATTAACGTGGTGGAAAATGTAATTTGTACGCATTCAAACGAAGAAGAGTAGTTATAGAAGCTATGTTTGCTAAAATATTGTATAAAAAGGTTACTATTTATGTCAAGATGGAGACAGATACATGATATAATAAGTCGTGCTGCGGTAAAAATATTTAAATGTTTATTCAATATTTACACGGATTAATACGTTAGACATGATCTTTAAATACATTTTTCTACTTACTTTAAAAGAATAATAAAATTCGATTTTCGATTTTTTTTTTTTTCAATCTTAAGAATTAATGTAGCACATCCCACTCCAGAGTTACGAACCTAATTTCTTATGGAAGAGAATATGCGCAATTAGAAGGAAGATTGCATGAATATAATTTTTAATCAAAGTGTTTGAATGAATATTTTTAGCTGAAAAAGATAAAATTAACAAAATCTTAAAATTGAAATGAATTTCATTTTATTGTAACCGAAATGAAATCATAATTACTATCATTTTGAAAAAGCACATTCTGCTAATACATCTTATTTAAAATGAGTTTGACGGCTCTTACAGTCCGATATCTCAATATATATTGCTAGGATTCAAATTGAATTTAAATATTGGATGTATAGATCATAGGGCCGAGAATTATATGAAGAAAAATATAACTTCACATTTCTCAAACAGATAGCGGCTTGCGACCGTAAACAAATGCAAATGATTATGAGATAAAATCATTTCCCTCCAAATGCAATTCCTATCGTTTAAAAAAAAAAAAAATCACTTGTGCACAGTGACAATGCATCTAGATAAGAAAAAATGCATATTAGTGAATTTTTGAAAAAGAAAATAATGATAAAGCGCTTTATTTGCATGAATAGTGCAACGTCTTAACTCAAGACAAATATCAAAAGGTCAAGATATTCAAAAAATTTAAAACTTTTTTTCACTTCTAAATCGATTCCAATATCTATACAGCACTTATTTAAAGTATCATTCGCATCCAATTACTACAACTAGGTAGGAGATTTGTTTGAATTCCGCATACGTAATTTTAACAACTTCATGTGAATAACTTCAAGGGACATTAGAAAAATTTTAGAAATGTCTGTTGCTAAATTACACTTTAGTTAAAAAATATTCGATAAAAAATACAGCGCGTTTATACCATAAAATTTCTCATAGTATACAATAATATATTAATGTGTGCATAAAAACCTGAAAGCATAGGTGAAAAACATTAGTCACACAATAAAAAATAATTGATACGTTTCGAGTATAGTTTTTTAAAGATCTAATGAAAAATGTTTTAGCCAATGTAAACATTAATATTTTAATGATTTTTAAATATCAAATTCTGCCTATCGCCTAAATGTAAGGATGTACCTGAAAGTGAAACTTCTAAATTTCATTCATGGTCGATACATTTTCCTTTACAAAAAATGAAATATGTGCGATTTATCAATAAGTACAAAAATTTGAATAAACACCATAAAATTAAGTCCAATGGTTCATGAAGTACAATGTTTGGACTCAAAAAGTCAGACATTTTCTAAAAATGGTCGAATTGAATTCGGGAAATCTCAAAAGGTGTAATTTCATAGAAAACCAGAAATATAAATTTTTTCTAAATCTTATACTTTCATCTTATATATGCTGAAAATAGAATAATAGATCCATATTTTTAAAAATATGTAGTCAATTTCAGTTAATTGAAATGCAAGGAAATCTCAAGGCGTGTAAATTCATCAAAAGCCGTAAATCGATTTTTTTCCGTAACATTTTTCTTCTTATATATGCAGAAAATAGTACTAAATTCATTTTTTAATAAATAAATTTTGGTTAATTGTTTCAATTTTGGTTAATTGAAATGCATCATGTTTTAGTTTCAAAATATGTCTTCGAATTAGAGATGACGTAAATATATATACAAGGTGTATGCATAAGTTTTCTCCTGTTTAACTCTTTCGTTCCCGTAACGGCCGACTCCGCCCGAAAGCTCTCAGTCCCATTCCGGCCCTAAAGGATCCTTCAGAGACTGGCAACTTAAGAAACTGCAAGTCGGCTCTATTGATATTTCTTTGATCTTCTTTAGGAGATCGACGCTCGCTGCCGCTCGCTGCAATCGAAGCTCCCAAACCTCCTAGTGTGATAATTGCATGAGAAGGGGGGTCTCTTTTGTAAAAGAGCAATAAAAAGTAATGTCCTTCATTGTAAATGTGTGCAAAATGTCAAGGGTCGCTTTCGGACAATGGATAATTTATGAGTTTTGACGCGCTGCATGTTGCTAGTATCTGAAGGAAGATTAAAACACCTGAGATCGTTCATCCCCCCTTTTCGCTCTTTTATCTTCGCGATGGTCAATTTTCCGCGGTTAGTTGTCAGTGCAGATGACAAGTGGGCGGGTTAACTGTATGGTGACAAGAAGGGATAGGTAAGGGAGATTTCTTGTCCTAAAGATTTGCACACTGCAGTAAAACTGGACCAGACAATAATCCATTCTTCCCCTAATCTTAAGGCGTGTTGAAATGACACGCACATGAATAGAAAAAGAAGCCCCTCTGTGCTTCCGTGGGGGTGAAATCTCGGCCGTTTGTCTGGGATCCTGGGGTAGATGAAAATTTCATATTCATGGGACTGAAAGAGTTAATTAAGAGATGACGCCAGCAAAAAGTAAGCAGCGCATTAATTTGACACATACGTCATTTTGTTCATCTGACATTTAAAATACAAACACACACAAGTTGATTTCGCCAAAACCTAGCGTCTTTGTTTTATCGTTCAGTGATCATGTCGAGTTTTGTGCCTGAAAAAGAACATTTGCGGCACGCATTGCTTTTGTTATTTAATCAAAAGAAGAAGGCTGTTGAAAGTCATCGTTTGTTGGCAGAAACTTACGGTTGTAGACCACAATGCGAAGGCGAGCAATTGCAGGCGTTATTGTATGATGACCAACACAAACTGAACGCCAATTAGCAAACGCATTACATGCGTCACAAGAAACAATCAGCAGACGTTTACGAGCAATGGGAAAGATGAATAAACTCGGTAAATGGGTCCTACATGATTCGAATGAACGTCAAAAGAAAATCGCAGTCACTTGTGAAATGCTGCTTCAACGCCAAGAAAGGAAATCATTTTAGCATCGAATTCTGATGGGTGACGAAAAATGAATTTACTTTGAAAACCTGAAGTGGAAAAACTCGTTGCTTTCACCTGGTGATGCCGGTCTTTCAACACCAAGACCAAATCGCTTCGGCAAGAAGACAATGCTCGGTGTCTGGTGGGGCCAGAGCGGTATTGTGTATTATGAGCTCTTGAAGCACGGCGAAATCATTAATACACAACACTATCGCCAACAATTGGTTAATTTAAACCCAGCTCTAATCGAAAGGCGACCGAAATGGGCCAGAAGACTTGAAGAAGTGATTTTGTTACACGGCAATGCACCGTCTCACACAGAAAAACCTGTGACAGACACCTTAAAATCGCTTGGATGGGACATATCCTACTACATCCGCTTTGCTCCCCAGACCTGGGATATCTGACTGTCACCTCCTCGCCTCAATGGGGCATGCACCTTGGCAATTTCGAGGAAGTTGGAAAATGGCTCGACGAATAGTTTGCCGCAAAAGACAAGCAGTTTTCTGGAATGGTATTTATCAGTTACCTAAAAGATGGACGAAATGTGTAGAAGCCGATGGCCAATATTTTGAATAATGTATGTATATATATATATATATATATATATATATCCTCTGAAAATTACGGGATTTTTTTTTACCAAAAAAAACGGAAAAAACTTATGCATACATCAGGTATATATACACATATATATATATATATATATATATAAAGAGGAAGGAAAGAAAGAAGGAAAGAAATTATAGCTTAAAAAAATTAGGAAAAAAAATAGAACTTTCATAAATTAAATCCTTTTTTAATTTGCGTACATGTTCAATGTAATAAGCTTTCGGTTAAACTTTTGGAATTCATTTACTCAAATTTCTACCACTCTAATGACTGTTGTCTCTTAGAAGGAAAAATCTATACTCGAAAGTACGGTGATGCTACATTTATACAAATTACAGTGTCTATCGTTTTGAGTTTTAAGGAATTACCAGATTTAACAACTTTCTTGTTTAGGAATTTTTCAATACAAAAGAATACGTGTATTTAAGAAAAAAAAAATAAACAAATAAAGTGCTTAAAAAAATAAAATTATTTTTAAATACTTTCTTGACATTGTAAAAAAATAATTTTTGTGTTCTGAAAATCTGGCTAAACATACTTTTCGAATGAAACTACTTTCAGTCCTCTACTTCTATAATTAATCTCTTAAAAGTGCGCGATAAACTTCATATTTGCCTAATAGGCAAAAATGAATTTTTTCATACCCAATAGATACTATAGGTCTATAGGCACATTTTAGATACACGTACACTAATATAAATATATATATATATATATATATATATATATATTATTTGTTTTAAACCAATATTCCAATGATGTTTAAGTAAACTTTTATAAATCTAAAATCCAATTAGGAGGAATAAACACCTCCCATGATAAACTTCTTAATATAGAAAAATAAGAACATATTATAATTTTTAATATTTTGAAAAAACATCTCCCAGATACATTATAACATTCTTACTATTGCTATGTTTAAAGCTTGAATATTTTACGCTTTAAGTACAAATTATACGGAGAATATTCTATATATGAATAGAAAATTCGAAAATTATAACTTTAACACACTTCGAAAATGCAGACTTTTATGAGAAGAGCAAACAAGCGTTTTTTCTTTGTTTCATCAAAAAATTTTACTATCCGACGTGACCTGAGAACAAATGAGAGAATTAGATTCGACTGTTGATATTATGCTCCAGTGAAAAATGTAAATTTCAGTAATAATTATAATGCATTTCTTCTGTTGTTTGCATTCTATAATTTTCTTATATTTATTTTAGTTTTATGAAGAGGATACAAACACAAAGTAACAATTATTAAACTTTATTTTTTTCTTACTTTGTTCTTTTGTTTTACTACGACATGACTATTTCTTTTAGGCAGTTATTTTGTATTGTCGCCATTTATTGTGTTACACCTAGAATGAAGGTTCGAATGTTTCTTTTTATTTAAAATATATGAAGCTAAAATTTTGCCATTGTATCAGTCCGGATAATTCGATTTTTTTCAAAAATTGGTACATTTATTAATAAGGACAAAATCTAGCTAACACTTTAATTTTTATTTCAATCCAATAATCTTTATATGTATATATATATATATATATATATATATATATGAAGTTACACTCGCTGGTGTCAAATTCTTGTGTCTCCGCATGATGAGTTGTATCAATGTGTGCCGAATACAAGAAGAGAGACACTTCAAGTAGTTAGAAATTTCTATCATCTTAATTAACGAAGTTATTAATTAAAAACTCCGCGTTTATAAAGGCAATCTATTTTCCATTTTGCAATAATTTCTGGTATTTCGTCATTTTCCGAAGGCAATTAAAATGTTATCAAAGATGTATTATTCTTTTTTTCTAATTTTAGAAAAATTGAATTTCTTACAGACAATTTCTTATGTTGTTTATCTTATATATATATATATATATATTGTGATTAAAGAAATATTTAATGCCTATACTTTTACTATTGAATTTTTTAGTTAATTTTGGGCAATATATAATACTCTTTATATATATATTTCTAATGTACAGCTAAGTAATAGTTTTACTCATTTGAAAATATTTGAAAATATAAGAAGGTTATTATTATTATTTTAATTTGAAAAAAAATTCTTATAGATTCAATTTTTATTTCTCTATCGCCTACTTCTTAAAATGACAAAGGATAAAATGTACTCGGTTCCTATAAGAGTTTTTTTCACCCGTTTTAAACCCTTCTGTACAGCCACCCCCACCATGGAAACCGGCAGATTAACATACCTTCAATATCAAAGACACGTGGGGCCTATACACTATCAATATCTGACACGCTTAAGTATTTCCATGTGACATTTTTTTTGTTAGATTTTTGAAAACCTGTAGACGCTCCCCCCCCCCCCCCCAATGAAAAGGTGTGCACCATACAGCCTTTTTTTCTTTCTATCATCTAATCTTTAAAATATAATAGGACGATACGAGGTCCTTCGAGTAAATCACAATTTTGCATCACGGACTCCCCTACTATAAGATATAACAAACGAATTGTTGACCATAATACATTAGTATAAGCTTAATAATACAAAACTAATATGCTTTAGCCATTACTGAACATTCTTCTATATAATTCTATAGATTAGTGACGCACATTGCTTTACATTCACAAACGTTTAAGATATAGATTATCACTATAAAGGTTTTACATATGGACTTTGGTGGAATTTTAATCAACAGGTACTGAAATACTGAAATGTAGCCATAAGAAAAATCAAGGATTTTATACCTATGATTTCCCTTATGGCTAACCATATGCAAAATCATTTCCTACATGTAAAAGCAGCGTCATCAGCAGACCGATTACACTTAAATTGAATCAGCATAGTGTTTCAGAATGACTCTCGCATATATCTAGTTCTCGTTGATTATATACAGTAGAGTTTGAGACATAGCCTTCATTTTCGTCTCCTATTCTTCCTATTCTTCTAATATCAGCGCAGATAAATATCAGCACACGTAGATCTACATGTTAGCCGATATTCACCCAAATTGAATAAGCGTATTATTTCACAAAGGGCCTCTCATACATTAAGTTTTGTGCAGTAATAAACAATCGAATCTGATATATAGCTTTTCAGTTCATGGGGTAAACAGTGCCACTTTTAACCACGCCACCTGTCGGACAAAATACACAAAAATTTATACAGCATATTTAATCATAATGGCTCCTTACCATATTCAGTTTTGTTCAATTTTACATAATAGAACTGATATATAGTCGTCCCTAAAATGGGAGAAATTGTAGTATAGCAGCACCACAAGTTGAGCGATTAAAACCAAAAGTTGATAAGCACTAATTTATGTCATAGTGCGTCTATATACAAATTCATTTGAAATTCTTTGCAGGAATTCCAGAGTTAAGTTTCCGCAAATCTTTGTCACACACGTAGAATGCACATGTAGACACAATGATGACACACATACATTTTATTAAAACTGTCAAATCATACTCTGGACCTCTTAAAATGTTTAATTCTATCAAAAATCAAAATTACAAAATCTTTTGGGATATAATACTTTATACATCATTGCAGATACAATGACGATTGAGACAGCTGTTCAAGAGAAAAAAATGACTGATATTCGTTGTCTTAGATAAGCATTACGAAGCAAAGAAATCGAAATGATTTTTTTTTTTTTTTTGATTTAGTGGGAGCATTCCAAACAACTATAGTAAGAGAACATGCTTATATCCTCATTTTTAGAGATGATAGTCTATTCGTATTGGTTTATCTACCATCTAAGAAGAAAAAAAAAATTAGGAAGTCAAAAAATACATTGCCACAGTCAAAAGCCATTTCCCTAAAAATGTAAGAACTTCTAATTGAGGTAACAAGAAGCAAATTCGCAAATAAACAAAAGCAATTTTTTCTCTTATCTCAAGGAATACATTACCAACTTTTGTTTCCATTATGTACTGCCAGAATGGTACAGCCTAGTAAAAAAAAAACGATCAATCACCTAAATGACTAGATACATCCTTCAAGAAGCATATTGACCTAATAATTTTTAGGATAAAGCAATAAGAACAATCTCCTACATTTGGGTGACCAGACGTCCTCGAATCCCGAAGATTGTTCTTGAAAACTAACTTCGTCCTCAAAAAATTAGAACGCAATTGAGGACATGTTTTATTATATTAATTTATTATAAGTATAACAAATAAGGTGAAATAAATTCTTTCAGATACTTCATGCATAAAAATTACTAAAATTTTACAATTTAAGGTGATTTAATTATTCTGCCTTCCAGATTCGGTGGCACAGCCATATTTATCCTCAAATTCAATTCAAAATATCTGTTCGCCATATCCTACATACAAAATTATCTTCCAGACATTGTAAATAACAAAACCCTATTTGTCGTACTTAAAAATTCTTATCTGCACAGTCAATGTACAACCAAACTAAACTTTCAATACTTAGTGTTGAATACAAAGACATTTATTTCATGCTTTTATTAAAGTAGGCTTAACAGACCTTAAATATTAAAAACGCTTTTTTTTTTTTTTTTTTTTTTTTTTTTTTAGGACTGAGGGCCTATCAGTCTCAGACAGCGATTTTTGCGTTGTCGTTTTCGATAGTTGCACAATTGTCGAAATCATTTTCCGATAGTTGGACATTTATCGAAATCTAAAATTTATCGAAAATATAATTGAATAATTTGAAAGCGATGTTATAATTAGGAAGAAAAAAAAAACTAATAGTCCTCCGTCCTAAACTAAATTCTGCTTTTGCCAGAATTTCATCAAAATCTTTTCAAAATGACATTGACATGAGTCCCCCCCCAAGGCACAACCATGACATGAGTCCCCCCCAAGGCACAACTTTGACATGAGTCCCCCCCCAAGGTACAACTTTGACATGAGTCCCCCCAAGACACAACTTTGACATGAGTCCCCCCAAGGTACAACATTGACATGAGTCCCCTCCCCAAGGCACAACTTTGACATGAGTCCCCCCCAAGGCACAACTTTGACAAAAGTCCCCCCCCAAGGCACAACTTTGACATGAGTCCCCCAAGGCACAACTTTGACATGAGTCCCCCCCCAAGGCACAACTTTGACATGAGTCCTCCCCAAGGCACAACGTTGACATGAGTCCCCTCAAGGCCCAACTTTGACATGAGTCCCCCCCAAGGCACAACTTTGACATGAGTCCCCCCAAGGCACAACTTTGACAATGAGTCCCCCCCAAGGCACACCTTTGACATGAGTCCCCCCCCCAAGGCACAAATTTGACATGAGTCCCCTCAAGGCACAACTTTGACATGAGTCCTCCCCCAAGGCACAACTTTGACATGAGTCCCCCCCCCGTGCCCAAATTTGATATGAGTCCCCCCCAGGCACAAGCAACAATTTTGTACAATAAAACACTAATACTGTCCGAAAACTTCATGAAAGCGATGAAGGTTAAGTTTAAAATCTTTAATTATTATATTATTAATGTTACTTATTTATCTTTTCTTTTAATTAAGACAAGGTAATTGCAAAAGTTATTGTGATTTAATGATTTTTTTTTATTTTTTTTTCCATAGCATTATTTACTGAGAGAAATTTTGTAAAAAATAATAGCTAATCTTGCAGTAATTCATTACTCCTAGATAATTCTTTTTTCTTTTGTCTAAAAACTATTCGGAGAAGAACCAATTAAAAATCTGGTAAAATAACGAATTGCTAAAACTTACTTTAACAATGAAGGTAAACTTGCAATGCTTATAGATTTTGAAATAATCTGGTGTGGTAATCACACGACTTTTTCTTACCCTGAAATTTAATACCATAAGACAGATTGGAAATTAAAAGAGAAGATAACTGTTATACAAACCTTCGTTAAAACAATTTAAAATAGGCTTCAGAAAAGCTTCATTTGACAAATAATTCTGTATGAGGGGGTAACCGCCCCTTTAACCCCCCCCCCCCCCCCCCCGTTTCAATATTGCACTTACATTTAAAGAGAAATTGAAAAGTTGTTACTAAGCTTAAAAGTTCATTCAAAATTATTCAACCTTCACCCATAAAATTCATTGAAACTTATCAATTTTGATAAAATTTTTCAAGTAACAACCTTATATTAACTTAAAACTGAACATTTGAATTTCCTAAAATTATTTACTTGTAAGTTATTCTGACAAAAGAATGGAAGTCTTTTACTGCAATATTTCACACCTGTTCAAGAAAAAACTGCTCAGAAATTAAAATTAATTCCTTATACCAATACGGCAAATAAATTATTTTTTAAACTAAATATTTAGCGTTTGCTTTTTATATATTTACACGTTTTGAGATTTTCTGAATACTGATGTCATGTTTTTTTTTTTTTTTTTTTTTAATAAAAAATATTACAGCTGTTGTTTTGTCGATAAAATTTGTGCGCACACAATCTTTCTATGTTGACCTTGTTAAAAATTTGATATAAATTCAACAGTTTTGAAAAGTTTAATATCAATAACAATAATAATAATAAATAATTGTTTTTCAATAAATGGATGCTTCCAATGAAATTATTATTATATTTTTTGTATGAAAAGGGGAAGACTATTTTGTTAATAATTTTATCAGACACCTTTTTTGTTTATACATAAGTATCCTTCCAATTCTGTTTATATTTTTAATGGTTTTTAGGCTTATAATAGTTTTTGCTGAAATAAATTTGCTATTTTTAAAATTGCATTTTTCTATAAACTTTCTATAAAAATAAAAATTATTTTTTTTTTAAACAAAGTTATTATATTTGAAAAAAGAGTAACTTTATGAGACTTAATATTAAAATTATATTTTCAAATAGATTTAAAATTTAAAATTTATCTATAAAATTATAGTTTGAAAAAAAAAATGATTTTTTTTTCCAAATTCTTTGTGTGAATCTTTTATTTTAGGTAAAAGTTCTTTCAAGTAATAGAACATTATTTTTTAATTAATGCCACTTTAAACTTATTTAAATTTATGCACTAATATATATTTTACATTTCTCCTATAAACTTTTTCCTAAAAATATCTGTACATTTTCGAGCTGTCAACCTTATATATGTATTAAAGTAAGCAAAAGACATAAATCATACAAGAACAAAATTTAAAATATCTGTACGAAAAAAACATAAAGTTTATGAATGAAGGTAAGACAATTATCTGTCTTTTCACTTTTGCATTTGTGACTAAATATGAAATTCTTCTATAAAAAGAAAAAAAAAAAAAAAGAGAGAGAGAGAGAGAGAGAGAGAAAAGAAGAAGAAAAAGAAGAAACTTCCGTCGAGAATATGTCTTTTTAAAACATGTCAGGGATTTTAATAAATAAAATATAAGCACGCTGTTAAAAATAATACTTATTAATATACTTATGAAACGTTGTATTTAAATATGCAATGTTTCACCGAAAGAATGGTGTTAAATAGGCATTTTTAGCTGCAACCTATATTTTGGTGCTCAGTTTCACAATTTCAATGGTGCTTGCTATTGACATAGCACTACTAAATAGGAGAAAGATAGCACCGGAATACTCGTTGCAGGTAATTGGAACTATTTTTCTGTTGAAATGTAGGATTTTGTTTTTAACAGGAGAGTACGATGTAATCCATGTCTATAAATATACACTCCTTCTCATATTTATAAGGACACTTTATGTTTTGAAATAACTAATGTAAAAATAATTGTGAACAAGATTATACTAAGTGCACTTAATATATCTAATATTCTAAAAACCAAAACTGCTATATTTTTTAAATATGAAACAAAATTAATAAAAAATAATGCAAAATATTTTTTTTCTCCACGTTTTTAGATGTTCATAATTATAGGGACAATCAAGATTTTTTCGTTTTATTTAACTTACTAGCCGATAAATTACAGTTGACATGCGAATTTGTTAACTACTGGGCTAGATTAATTGATATATAAGCCTTCAGTTTTTCTTGGACGGACATTACTGATAATTCCTCGAAAAAAAGAACATTCATGTAGTGAAGTATGATAAATGTGTTTTTTAAGTGGAAGGATAATTTCAGTCCGCCGAATTTTTATTATGAAATTCGAAGATCTGAAATTGCTGAAGAAAATGTGATTAAACGTTGAACTGCTGGTTCGATAGGAGAGAGATCTGAAGCAAAATCAGAGTTGTTTTACAGAGATCGAAGACTCATAATTCCTCTTACTGTTCTACTCATAATGACTGTTGCTGAATTTGCTCACAATTTTTAACGAATGGTTGGGGTCTACATTTATGCATGTTTAAAATAATTAATAATATGTTAAAATGAATAAAAAACCTGTAATAAACAATAAACATTTAAAGGGGAAAGAACGTCTGTGTTAAAGTTGAATAAAGACAATATTAAATGGTAAAATGTTGCATTTTCGGATGAAAAACATTTTATTCTTGATTAACCAAATGGTTTTAATAGTTACTGGCATGATCTAGTTACTGGCAGGATAGCAAAAGACAGAGCAGATTTTTTAAGCAGATATGAATCGGGCATTTTAAAAGAGGATCTATGGTGCTCTGGGGTGCTGTTTCTACTGAAGGCAGAATGAATTTAGCAATTTTTTCTATTATTATGAACATCAAGAGAATATCCACAAATTTTAAACGTGGAATTCTCAGATTTTTGTTAGATCTTGGGGGGGGGGGGGGGGGGTATAACATTTTTTTCAATAAGACTTACATTTTTGCTCTACTTCTAGGGCAACAGGAAATAGTTTGACGAAAGAAACTTCTTTATTGTTGCCTTTTCCGTGGCCTAAAAGTTGAAAAAACCTTAACTTATCATATTAGAAAAGTGCATGCAAGTGGAAAGCAATTTTAAATAGTTTAAATGTATTCAGAATATCATCTATGCTATATGAAATGGTATTGAAACCGAATATTAAAAAAAAAAAAAAAAGTATATATATATATATACCAGAGAGAATGTCTGACTGTTTCACCCTAAAAAGAGACCCCATAAATTATTAATTTAAAGAATAACTGAAAAAAAAATTAGTAAGATTCAAGCTGTCCTTATAATTGTGAACACCTCAAAAATCACCTTTTTCATCATATTTAAAGTTTTTTAAGATAGAAAAACGACAAAACTTTTCAAATATAGTCTATTAATGAAATTCAAATTAATAAAAAATATATTTGTTTAAATAATAGTGTTCAGTGTTTAGTTAATATAGAAAAACGGGTGTCCTTATCATTATGAGAAGGAGTGTATATATATATATATATATATATATATATATATATATATATATATATATATATTCTCACCATGTTAATAGTCTCTTTAAGAATTCTTCTCCTTGTGACAAGTGTTAATTTTTCATATGAAAGAGGTATAAATGTTTCATGGTTTTTGGCTGGGTTATGTTACGAAATGAGCATTATGTTCATAAGATATATTAATGAATGATCCTATGGTGCCTTTTACTTTAAAATGCATAATTTTATTACGAAGCAAATGCTTTTTAGCATGCATTATTAATCGGTTATGTCGAAATTTCTTTCAAATAAATTATGAATATTGATAAGTTATCAGAAGCATGTAATACGACATTTAAAAAGAAGTATATGCATACATATTTTAAATTAATTTAACTTTCTCTTAAAATAAATGAGAAAAAATTACCTTAGTGTTGCAAGGTATGAAAAAAAAAAAAAAAAAAAAAAAAAAAGAAGAAGAAGAAAATACGAAATAAAACAAGAACTAAATTAAATACATGAAAAATCCTTTACTAACTTCGTTGTTTGCCGTAAACTTTTCCATCGGGATCCCGATTCTCGTCAGACGGCCTCCTCTGTGTGTGACTTGGACTGTTGTGCTGGTCTTTGCCTTTCCAAAACGTGGCGCCACATTCTGTCCGGAGCTACTGCGCTGCTGTCATTACGGGTGTTCCTATTGGTTGCTATTTCTATTGATTCGCCGTACATTGCGTAATTATGCTCCTCATAATTGGCTATTTTAGCTGTTTGTTCAAAATTTACATTGATATCTTCTTTGTAAAAAGTTTTGGCCAACGCTGTATTCCGATTTCCTGTTTTAATATCTTTTATGTGTTCTTTTATTCTTGTTTTGATTTTTCTCTTCGTTACTCCGATGTACGAGCCTGTTTGGTTGTTTTGATTAGTATAAGGTATTTTGTAGATTCCTGCGGTCTCAAGAGGGGGAATGGGGTTTTTTAATTTCTAATGAGCTGAAATATATTTTTATTTGGTTTTATGGGGATATTGACTTTGTATTTATTTGCTGCGTTTAATTTTTTGTTTGAGGCACCGCGATCGTATGGTATGGAGGTCGTAAATTTTAAGGGGGGTTTCTGAAAACTAGGTATATTAACGATGTATTTTATTTTATTCTTAATAATTTTGTTTACAGTTTTTTTCTGGATATCCAGCCTGCCTTGTGAACGTTTTGATTAGGTTTAATTCGTTATTTAGGTCTTCTGAGTTATTGCAAATTAAAAACGCGCGATTTACTTGTGATCTGACCTGCCCGGCGTTGCCCGGGCCCATGATAATAACCTTAAATGTACTTTAAATTTGTATGATAGTATATCTTTATTTCGATTTTGTTTGAATTTCTATTTTTAAATGAAAGCATCACGAAAAAAAAAAAAAATCAGATGTAACAAATAAATTACCTCAAACCGAACGAAACTCTGCCTTGTGACCCGGTTCCTGCGGCAGCGTATACGGCGGCCGCTAACATAAAAATATTCCCAAAAATTAACCTGGAACCAAACGAACCCGCCCGGTGTTGCCCGGGCCCATGATACCTTAAATGAAACTTAAATTTTTATGATTTTATATCTTTAACTCGATTTTATTTGAAATTCTGTTTTTAACTGAAAGCATTACGATAAAAATAATCAGCTGTAACAAAACAATTACCTCGAACCGAACAAATCTCTGCCTTGGGATCCCGGTGCCTGCAGCAGCGCATACGCGGGCGACTAATAACATAAAAAAATTCTCAAAAATTAACCTTGAACCGAACGAACCTGTGACTCGTATTACCTCTGCCTGTGGCTGCGGCACCGTATAGAAGGCATGCTACGCACGCGCTGCAAAACCCACTTTCCTCCACCAGGGGGCGCAGTATGTGGTATATGGACATCACCAATGGCCTTGAATTTTCAAGACCTTTCAAATAAGGTGTCACATGGTGGTGTCAACTGCAAAATCTTTTAGTTGCACTTTCTACCGCCAGGGGGCACAGCGTGTTCTATACTAACAACACCAACGATCAGGAAATACCAAGACCTTTTTAAAATAAGGGGTCTACATGATAGGGTCCACTACAAAATCACCTATTTCCATTTTTAACCACCAGGAGGCGCACTTTATTGTATACAAAAATCCCCAATCAACATGAAATTTTAAGACCTTTATCACCAATCGTCTTGAATTTCCAAGACCTTTCAAATTAGGTGTCATATGGTGGTGTCAACAGCAAAATCCTTTAGTTGCATTTTCCACCGCCAGCGGGCACAGCGGCTTCTATACGAACGACACCAACGGTGAAGACATACCAAGACCTTTAAAATAAGGTGTAACTTGATAGGGCTTACTGCAAAATTACCTAGTTCCATTTTTAACCACCAGGGGGCGCACTATATTGTATACAAACATCCTTAATCAACATGAAATTTCAAGACCTTTAAAATGAGGTGCTACATGTGTGGGTATACAACGGATTTCCCTCCTAAACTAATTTCCCCCCTTCCCCCCCCCTTCAAACTTACATTCCCCCTTTTTTCCCCTTTAAAATTGAAAATTACAAAATCGGAGATATGGACTTTTTAGTATTTGAGTCTAGTCCCCCCATTTACAATTTCTTAACCGTGAAGTAATTTGGAGCTGAGTTATGCTCGCCAACGTGTTGTTAACCCCTGCCCCCCCCAGGGGGGAACCGTTCGACTTTTTTTATTTTTCGTTTTTCATAACATATCTACAGACCAAGACCTTTTATTAGACACCTCAATTATTAGCCACTCTCAGTTTAGTGGAGACAGACAAAAACACGTTTCAAATTAATATATAGATTTAAAACTTAAGATTTGAGAAGATTCGAAAACTTCTGTCTCATTTTTTATTGATTTTTGTTACGATAAAAAATAAATGGAAATCTTAAAAGGCAATGTTTTTCAATAACAATAATATATATATATATATATATATATATATATATATATGCATAAACAACCATTAAAGCAAATCATCGGAAAAGTACAATGGAAGTAATTTTTTTCTTTTAACATATATCATTTAAAAATTATTTTTTAACCGACTTCAAAAAAGAAGGAAGGTTCTCAATTCAAACCGTATGTTTTTTTTTTTTTTTATGTTTGTTAGCTCATAACTTCTGAACGGATGCTCCGATTTTCATAATTTTTGTTTTGTTGAAAAGGTCTTGGTCTGAAATAGGTCCTATTGTAATATCTTTACGATCTGAAGAAAATACAGAGTGCGAAAAAAATCAGTCCAAACTCTTTTAACAGCTAAACGGCTACAGCTATAGTGATAGAAATGGTATGCAAGTACCGCAAAGTGACAATGCAGCACAAGGTTAAACCGCTTTCAGCGCCACCTGGTGGAAAACAGCGGAGTTAGTGTTCCTATCTCGAAAATGGTTCTAGAGAAAAAAGTGAATTACAAAGTTGAAGATTATCACCGATTTAGTACAAAAAGATAGTTTAGAAATCCATGCTAACGTTCCTATCTGGGAAACTGTTCAAGACAAGCGGAAAAAGTAAATTATAAAATTGCAGAGCATCATTGATTTAGTACAAAAAAATAGTTTAGACATTGATGCTAAAAATACAATGCTAAAAACGTGCATTTGTTTGTTCGCAATTTCTTACACCATGCACACTTGAGCTACATTGCACACGTTGTAGAGTAGCTGGTGAGACATATATAGTTCAAAATACGGTTACTTGATGCTTTTTGTTTTGTTGTAAAGATCTTTGTCTGAAATAGGTCCCATTGTAATATCTTTACAATCTAAAGAAAATAATGCGCCATCTGGTGAAAAACACCGGAATTAGCGCTCCTACTTCAAAAACGGTTCAAAATGGGAGAAAAGTGAATTATGAAGTTGTAGAGCATCATCGATTTACTACGAAAACACAGTTTTTAGACATTATTGCTAAAAATAGAACTCTTAAAACGTGCAGTTGTTTGTTCGCAATTTCCTAAACTGTGCACACTTGAACTACGTTGCACACTTTGCAGCGTAGCGGATGACACGTATACTCTGTGGTTCAAAGTAATGTTACTGTAAGCGGTCACATCGATTAGCACAAAGTCGTTTTCAACCAGCTTCAGAAAGGAGGGTGTTCTTAGTTCGAGCCATGTGTTGTTGGTGGTGTTTGTATGCACATAACTTCGTAAGAGATGCTCTAATTAACCGACTTCAAAAAGGAGAAGGTTCTTAATTCAAAGCGTATTTTTTTTTGTTTCTTTGTTTGTTTGTTAGCTCATAACCTCTGAACGGATGACCCAATTTTGATACTTTTTGTTTTATTGTAAAGATCTTGGTCTGAAATAGGTCCCATTGTAATATCTTTACGATCAAAAGAAAATACAGGGTGCCCAAAAAAGTCAATCCCGACTCTTTTAACTGCTGAACAGCTGCAGCTATAATCTTAAAAGTGGTATGTAGGTATAGTAAAGTGGACATGTGCTACGCGATTCAACCGCCTACAGCGCCACCTGGTGGAAAACATGGGAGTTAGCTTTCCTATCTCGAAAACGGTTCAAGACAGGGAAAAAAAGTTCATTATAAAATTGCAGAGCATCATCGATTTAGTACGAAAAGGTTGTTTAGACATTAATACTAAATCAGAACACTTAAATCGTGCATTTGTTTGTTCACACTTTCCTATTTTGTGCACACTTGAACGACATTGCATATGTTGTAGCGTAGCGGGTTACATTTATGCTATGTGAAATTTAAAGTATGGTTATTGTAAGCGGTCAAATCGATTAACGCATAGACGTTTTAAACCGACTTCATAAAGGAAGAGATTCTTAATGCAAACCATGTTTCTCATTGTTGTTGTTGTTGAAATTTGTTAGCTTAAAACTTCGTAAGAGATGATTTAATTTTAATACATTTTTTTGTTGTCGTAATGATCTTGGCTTGAAATATGTTTCATTATCATTTCATTAAGGTATAAATAAAGGATACTCACAGATGAAAATATTACAGGATACTCACAAAAGTCTGTTCTCACTCTAACTGCTGAACGCATGCAGCTACACTGCTAAAAGCTGTATGTAAGTATCGATGTTGAAACTCCTGTTCGTCAGCTGCAATGCATATTTTGCTCTTTGTTTGAACTTTACGCTGCGCAATTTCCAGCGCAGTGGATGACACGTATTCACTGTAAAGTTCAATATAGATGCCTAACAGAATTTTTCGTTACGAATACAGCGTATCCGTTCTTTACATTTCTAAAGACTTTTCAATTTAACGTATGTTCATTCAATAGATAATTTTTTGCTCATATCCGATAAAGGCAAGAAAAGTAACACAACTTAAAAATGTAGCATTTGAGAAAAATCAACTTAAAAATAACTTGACTAGAATAAAACTCTGGTACAACTCTCTCTCGAGTGGATAACTTTCTAGATGGAGATGTAAGTTTTTTGTTCACATTGGGGGCATTTTATGTATTTTTCAGTGACATAAACCATTTTTTGAGTTATGTCACTTTTTTTGGAAGTTGTGATTTGTGAAACTGCCCAGGTAGCACATAACGTTAATATAACGTTGTTATAACTAATTTTTGACTGTTCGGACTTATTTTCAACGCTATAACAACGTTATGTGCTACCGTCGAACGTCTTCTGATGTTCTGCTATATGAATAAGTTTTCACTGAAAAGAGAAAAATAAAATCTTTTTGTAAAGAAATAGAACCGACTCCAAAAAGGAACTACTATTCAAACAACCAAAAAAAAAAAATGTATGAAATGAAACTATTGCGCCTAAATGTATAAAATAATTTCCTACGCCAGACAACCTATAACACTACAATTAATCATAACTTTTGAAGTCGGCGCAAAATTAAATAAAAATTGATACCTTTATTCAATAAAAAATCAAATTCTATTCAAAATGCACATCTCACATTGTCACCTGCAAAACACAGCCGAAAACTAATTTGATTCAAGAAAACAAATAAGATTTCGTAAGCGGCAAAAGTTGGCGAAGATGCTGGTATCTGACGTCCTTGGTGAAAGAAAAATCGCAAAATTATCTGGCAAACATATTTATATTCTTTGGGATATCATGATTATTTTGATAAGGTATATTAAGAGAGTAATCAAGAGTATGAAACAATACTTCGTACAATATATATTATGAAAATATACATCTTGCGCGTACATCTTTACGTTACGTTTTGATCGCCAAATCCAAAAGCCACCAAGGATGATAGTTATCAAAGTTATACCGAATTTGCAAAGGAAACTCTAACTTCGTAGAAACATAAATACCGCATTGTGAAGAATGTTCACTGTTCTAAGTAGATGCTACTAATGGACCAATTGTATAGAGTGATAAATAATAAAGGAAACATGAAAATGGATCATTCGAGACAATAGCATTTGTTGCTATTAAAAACTTATTAAACTTTATTTAATTTTGCGCCGCCTTCAAAAGTTATGATTAATTGTAGTGTTATAGGTTGTCTAGCGTAGGAAATTATTTTATACTTTTAGGCGCAATAATTTCATTTTTCATACATTTTTTTTTTTTTTTTTTTTTTTTTTAGATGTTTGAATAGTAGTTTCTTTTTGGAGTCGGTTCTATTTTTTATAAAAAGATTTTATTTAATATTTGAATCACAATGAAAAAAAAAAAAAAAAAAAAGGAGCTTGAAGTTAAAATAATTTTATGAAATAAATTATACGTATGTTATACAATATAATATGATATAATAGATAGTATGATATGATAGATATTATATCTGCAATCAAAACACGTAATATAAAAATAAGCTGATTCTAAATAATTCATTATTATTATTATTATTATTATTATTATTAATCTCTCTATAGAAATGCTAAAAAAATATACATACAAACTGATTTGAAACTAAAAATTTAGATTTATGTAGAGAAAAACATGATGTTTTCAACTTAATATGAAAAACCTGTTTAAACGAGTAAGATTTATGAACGAACATTCATGTAAAAAAATATTTGAATGGTGAAAAATTGAAAGTCTTCATTGTTGAAGCTTCATGTATTTATCAGATTTAAATATTAAAAGAAATATTGTTTGGGAGCGAAAAAAAAGAAGAAACATTCTATAAATTTTGATGTAGGGAACTTTCGATTTATCGTCACTAAAGCCAAAGCCAATATTATATCTCGTGGGTGGAGGGGGGGGGGTATTTCCATTATAATTCACTACACATTTTTAAATTCTGTTTTCAAATTTAGATAATTAAATCTGATATTGTTTTCTAATTTTTTTTTTTTTTTTTTTTTCATATAAACTTTAAAATTGTAAAATGTAAAACTCCCCTTAGTGAAAATTCGCATTTAACACCACGAAAAAAAAAAAAAAAAAAAAAGGAAAAGGAAAGAAAACTTCAAAGATTTAAAAAATCAATTTTTAGAAAACGATAACCAATTTAACATTTTTAAATTTTCTGAAGGTCAAAATATGTATTGATTACCAAATCATAATGTGGATATTGTTTCCACAGAATAAGATTTGCCTTGGCTTACGGTGAGGATAATTAGAAAGTCCCTTTAAGAAAAATTAGTGAAAATGTTCATAGGTATTTTATAGTTATTTCTAAGTTCTCTTTTTACGGAAAAAATAAATAAATAAATAAATAAAACTGGAAAAGTAAAATAAATGTCAAAATTTGTTCAAATCACTATAGGAAATGTGTTATAGCACATTTTGCAAAAAAGAAGCACCATTATTTTTTTAAAAACAAATTCACTTTATTTAATCCGGTCGCGATAACTAATAGATTTGTTACTTATTTAAGGTGTTTGTTTATTCATTCTCATGCCCATAATAGCATAAGATTTTGAAGGTTGCAAAATTTTAGTGATGTATTTGCTACATCCGAAAGCTAAATTATAAACATTAAGTAGTTGGAATCATTGTGAATTAAAATGGTTTTTGGAAGAATCTGGAAGGCTGATTTTAAAGGTGCTCTGACAGTTTGAAGTAAGATATAGTTTTCGGTTAAGTTTGTCCGAGATGTTAAATTTAAGAAGCTTTGAGAGTGTTTTATGATGGTGAATCGTAATGGTTAAATGAAATGGAAACTGCCAATTATTTCTCCAGAATATACGGAATCTAATTTTTTTTTAATTTAGAAAGACGTTTGATGGAAGAACATAGGCGAAAAATTATAAGCTATTTGATCGCCACAATATTTTATAACTTAAAAATACAAATCACAGCTTTTCCACTGATATGAAATTTTTATTCGATTTGTATTTATAAATTTTGTATTCGATCGCCATATAGTATGTGATTTCCTTTACAAAACGAGGATAGTCCTTTAAGTGTAAATTTCAAATTTCTATCAAAAATTTCTCATTATTTTTCCCATCATGGGGATGGATGCTTCCCTAAAGAAGAACTCCATGTATTTTAGAGTTTCGTTTAGTTCATAGTATTATTTTTTATATTATTATTTCTATTTTTCGAAGTTAGTTCGATTTAACTTATTACCTTATACATACATACATACATATATAGATATATATATATAGATAGATAGATAGATAGATATATAGATAGATAGCCGGAGAGCAGCTAGTTTGCTTGCGATTTTTGTGGTCTTCCCTTCCCGCGGGCTCCTCTGGGCCCGTGCCCCTGTCCGCGGGGTCGCTGGAGAGTTATGATATGTACTCTGCTGGGCGGGTACACTTTCAGTGTATAACTCTAAGCCGAAAGGTGAGTTGCCCGTCTTGGCTGTGTTCTGTCACTTGCATCATTTGTGATGGCTAAAACTGTATCATTGCTGAACCAACAGAGATAGCACATGCGTGATCTGAGATTGCTTGTGGATTATAAGGTGATAAATTAAGTACAGGCGAGTACAGGCGATAAATTAAGATAAGTCACAATCCACGCATTCATTGGCACAAGTCTTCTGACACATGCTGGTCAGTACTACAATCTGTTGACACATAAAATTGTTAAGAACAAACTTGAATCATACCCGAAATTACATTATATAAATATTAAATTTGCTTACTCAAACTATTCAGTCTTTATTTTATGGTCTTCCAAAATTGTTAATGTGTATCATCATCACCATCATAATAAATTTCAGCATTTCTAAATCCATTGCAGGATGAAAGCCTCTCCTAGTGATTCCAAAATGCCCTTTTTTCTGGAATTCTTCAAGGGTGGGCAGAGGTTTGATTACGGAGGATGGGTGGTGTTGTTTGATTGGATGGTGGGTAGGATTGTGAAATTAAATTTAAAAAAACAGAAGGCCTGTTGTATTTACTTTGTATTAATATGCAATCTTTCTTTTTCCATTAAATCAGTTTCTTCATTGTTGAGTTGTCAACTATTAATAAAATTCTAATCCAACAATTAAACAAAGTAATCAATAAATTTCATTGTTGCTTCATAGTTTCATTATTCTGTATCTGCTATGAAATTTTGCTTTTTTATATTCCATACGACTCCCATTTTAGTCTTGGAAGGTTGGGGGAGTGTTGCCGGCGGCGTAAAACTAGTTTAATCCCACAGGTAAGTCCCAAGTCTTGCTTTTTTTTTTCATAAATTTCATTTCAGTTTAAGTTTTTCTGATAAGATTTTGTTGAGTTAGTTTATTGTTTCGTTTGTTTTGCAGGTTGTTAATTAATTAATAGCAATTAAATTTCAAAATTAATAAATTTGGTTTGTTTAAATATGTATATTTCATACCCTGATGAATTTTTTTCACCTTTCTGAGCTTCTCCTACATAATATATATATATATATATATATATATATATCATTCTTATTCGTCTTTGTGGTTTCAGTGATCTTGTATCTGTTGTTTGGCTTTTCTACGCTTAATAAATCATTATTTTATGTATATGTACAGTCGGTAACAAACGTGTCCGAACACTAGCAAAAATTCCTATGCAAAAAACGTACACTTATTACTGTTTTGTTAAATAAATCCTTGTCGAATCACGTTCTTAGACTGACTAAGAACAGGATTCGATAAGGATTTATTTAGCAAAACTGAATTAAGCGTACTTTTATAACATAGGAATTTTTGCTAGTGTTCGGACACTTTTGTTACCGACTGTATATATATTATATGTAATGCATCTATGCTTCGTAAAAATGCGTTTTTCCACCCGAAGTTGTTTCTTCACTGAATTTTATTTATTAAATTAAATTTTAAATCATTATTAAAAAAAAAAAAAAAAAGTTTTGCTTCACCTTTTTAGAACACTTTTTACAATTAATAATATTTTAAATACAATACAATTTTTAATACAATTTTTAATTTTAATACAATATTTTTATTTATAAATAAAATATTTTGTTAACTGGCAAATGATTGCTTATATATTTGAAAAATAAATTACATACTATTTTGCAGGTTTCAATTTTGTATCATTAGTGTAGGTTATCTTTTTAGTCTTTTATCTATATTTAATGCACGGTAGCATAAGTTTTCTCAAAACAACTTTCACATTTACTTAAAGATGCATAATATATCATTTCTATTCAAGCATTATATATATATATATATATATATGACAAGATACAAAAAGATATTTTACTACAAATTTATCTTACGAAAAATATAGAAGTCATATAATCTTAAGTTCACGGAAAAAGTAAAAAAAAAAAAAAAAAAGATCGAGCACTGTATGACATCTCATTTCATAAAATATTCGGTAATACCAAGTTATTTTCTACAAGTATATTTACCTTCCATTTTTTTTCGTGGATATAGAGGTTTCATTTTAGAAGCTTATATAACTTTTATTTTTCGACAGGGAATGAAATGATTTGAACGAAAATGTTATTCAACTATTCATTGCAGCGATAATATCTACATCCAAGTTCTTTTCTAAAATCACTTTCAAATATGAAATACAATTTTATGTGAGATCACGTTGTCATGTAAGTTTCTAAGGCTTTTTATGATATTTACGTCATTTTAGAGAAAAAAGAAATTGCTAATAAAACATTCTATAATAAATAGTTTATTCATGTTCAAACCACACGAAAAACAGTATTTTTCAAAAAAAAAAAAAAATCTATTATGTGTTGTGTTATAAATTATCCTATTTAAATAATGTTTAAATAATCTATAAAAGATTAATTAGTAAATACTTACGTAAATGAAATTATGTTAATAACCTTTTAACTTGCTTATTTCTTTCTAATAATAATAATAATAATAATAATAATAATAATAAAATACGTTAAGACTACAAGTTAAAGGGAAAAAAAAGGTTAACTTTAAATTAAAATACAGCAAAGATTAAATTTATTATGCTACTTTAAGACTTTAAATGAAACATTATCTAATTAATATTTTTAAGAAATATATTTTAAATAAAATGAATATGTAATCCTTTCTATAATTCTATCGATCTAACAAATAATTAAATCATACTGAATATTTAATATGCGATGTAAAAAATTAATTATGTTAATCATTTTAAAGCATGTTTTTTCTTTTGATAAATTATGATTTTCATACTTTAACTTAGAAAACAAGACAAATAACTCATACATTCCTATTTACACATACATTCCGTTTCTTAGTTTGATCAAATTTTTAGTGCAAATTTTAATTAAAGAAGACATTTCTAATAAATGAAAAGGATTTAATATCTAATAAAATTTATAGACTATATTTAATGTTAGATGGACCAATAATTTTGTGTTTATTTTTCTTCATATACCGACTGTGAGAACAAGTTCACACATATGTTCTTAAAAATATTTAATTTCTTTCTAGAAAATTCAATTTAAAATTGTAAATAAAAAAAGTCAATTTGTTAAGAATATTTATAAAATTAATTAATTCTTTTAACAAATTTAATTTAATTTAATTTAAATAAAAAAAGAACATTTTATTCTGTAATATCCTCTGAAATCAATTCATTCCATTATAAAAGTCAATTTTTATTTAATTTAATTTGTATTTTTACTAAGGGACTTATTCGTTTGTAGATAGATACATTTTCCCCTTTTCAATAACGTTATGTTTCAATATCTCATTTAATCACAGATAGAAAATAATTTATTTGTCTAAATTACTTTATAATATAAACAGAAGTTGCGAAATTTATTTCATTTCCGGTGATTTGTTCTATCATAATAACTTAGTTCAGTCTCATTGGCGTCAACAGAAGCTGGATTCGTTTCTTTTAATAATAATAATAAAATAAGAAAGAACAGATAAATTCTTAATGATATATTCGTGGCGCCGATAAAAAGTAATTACTTTAGCATAATTTATGTTGCCAAGCTTGGCTTTGTCTTTTGAATAACGGATTAAATTTTTTAATTAACCAATTAGAACATTCTTTTGGCGCTTTATTTGGCATTAGTTTATTAATTTCGGGTTTGAATTGGCGAATGCAATTGAGTACACCTTTCGCATTCAAACAGTTAGTATCTCTTGTTTACTGATTTAAGAAACAACTTCCCTCGTTTGCCCTCCCTCTCTCTGTGCTCTATAGATCATATGAGGACCATTGTAACTGATTGCTTGACAATTAATGTTTTTTAACATAAAAATAAAAAACAGTTTCTATTGAAAGTGACTTCTATTATTTATGTCAAGTGACACTCTTTTCAAAAGACTATATGGATTTCCAGCCTGGGTATTTTTGGTAAGCAATGTACTACATGATGGATCCACTATTTCACGAACAATATTCTTATTTACACCGACTTAAAAAAATATGGTTTAAAAATGAAGTTTTTTCTTATTTAAATACGTACATAAACTTATTTCCAATTTGATAACATTATTGTTCTCTAATTATCTTTTTGTAATTTATCAAAGATTATTAAGGTAATTTTAAATCTACAATACCATGAATAGATTATTACTACATATTATTTTTAGATTATAGCATGAACATTTTGAAGTTTTTAAATAATCTGAGATTTTAAAACTCTTAAGATCATTCATTTATAGTATTATTGCATTTTGATTTTAAACGGATAATAAATATGTAAATCATGATATTTCTATTTCCTAATTTGGTTCGCTTTGCTTTGTTAAAATTTATTTTCTGATACTTATTAATTCAAGAAACAGTATTTCAATAATCTTTAAAATTAACAAATTTAAATATTAAAACACTTTAACAACTATTTACATTTATTAAAAATATAGTTTTAATAACTCTTCAAGAAAAAAGATAAGAACTGATTTTTATTAAATATTTATGCTGTTTAATAAATATGTTTCAGTTGGGCAAAGAACAAAAAAATATAATTTGTATATTATCGTGTTCCCTTATATGACTTTTACGTAAACCAAAAGAGACAGAGAAAATTAAAATTAGATATTGGATTATTGATTTTCATATGTACAGTTTTAAATAATTTAAACTTCAGTTTAATTTAAATTAATTAACAATTTCTTATGAACTGTCTAATATTAAATAAAGAGAGCAAAAATTTTAAATGGTGTACTTAATTAATATCTAATTAGAAACTTAGGTACCTTATTCAACATTAAATAAATCATATTTTTTGTAATAAATATATAATTTTTGGTTTCTAAAGCGAAATAAAGTAAAACTTAAATATACCTTTTCTAAAAAATAAAATTAGTACTTATTTTTTTCATTTTATGTAAAACTTTGTTTGTTATAAATAGTATGGTAAAAGATAACTTTTAAAAAAATTCTTCGTAAAACAAACCTTTAAAATGAATGAACAGAAAAGGAAATCTTTGAAGTCTTTGTCGAACTAAAATAGTTATAATAAACAAAAATAAAGAAAAAAAAAAATAGTAAAAAAAAATTTCAAGTAAAATAAAAAAATATGTAAAAAAACATTTTTAAAAGTAGAAGCTTCTTATTGTGGAACCCTAAAAAGCATAAAATAAAAATCTATTCTCGCAAAGACATGCTATAAATAAATGAAAGTTTCAACACTAAGAAAATTTTAGCGAAAAATATAGTCATTTCACTTTTGAAAAAGATAAAAATTTTTAATGTTCGAAAATTTTTAAAAAGCATTCGAGACCAAATTCTTATTTAATAGTTTTCGTATAAGGATTGGCTAAGCCATAAATTTCAAAGGTCTCAGAAGCATTTAAAAAAATTTTGAATATTGAAAAATTTTCATCTTTTGCAAAAGTGAAGATATTTTTCTCTAAAATGTTCTTAGAGTTGAAACTTTCATTTCTTTATAGTATGTCCTTGCAAGAATAAATTATAAATTTTAATTTTATGCTTTGTAGGGCTCCACTATAAATTATATATATATATATATATATATATATATATATATATATATATATATATAATGCGGCCTGCAGAAGTTTTTCGGTTGGGCAAGTTTGTCCTAAATCCTGGCTCATGTTGAAACATGAAACATGAAAAAAAAATATCATTTCTATCTTCAAGTTTCTTTAATCATATTATTAAATTCTGAAAGGTATGTGTATTCCAAAAGCCGATTAGCCGTATTTTTACTTTCTCTTACCCATAAGGTAGAGAAAGTATTGTATTTGGCTCAAATTTTTGAACGCGAGATTTTGTTATATTTACACGTTTTGAGGTCCCCTGAATACGAAAATCATGTTTTTAGCAAATTGTCTGTGTGTCTGTGTGTGTGTGTGTGTCTGTGTGTGTGTGTGTGTCTGTGTGTGTGTCTGTGTGTCTGTCTGTTATCAGCATATCTCAAAAACAAATTATGGCAGAAAGTTCAAACTTGGTATTCTAAATGTGTATCATATAGGGATGCTACAGTAAGCTTCTCGTTAAGATCAAGCAAATGGTTCGTGTACAGGTACAATCAAGAGAATTCTAATACATTACGTCTATGGGGGAAATTGCAGGTAAGTAGAGTTTAACGTCTATAGATTGCACTAAACCGAATGAAACAAATATATATTTTTTGTAATAGAGACAGTTAACTGGGAAATTTTTTTTGTGTATGTAGGAGCCTCGCCTCCCCCCCCCCTGGGGGGGAAGTCCCCCCTCGAGGGGAGTAAATTTTCATGATGGGTATCTTTCAAAAGAGCTCGCCAATACCTTTAAAACGAATGGTTGAACCATCGATCTGCGATAATTTAAAACAAAGTTATCGATTTTTTGTTACTTTTAACAAAAAAAAAAAAAAAAAAAATCGTACTTTTTTTTTTTATATATATTGAGAATAAAATGGACTTGTTTTTGATATTTGGTGTTATACTACTTCTCTGATATGGAAATCGTCTGCCTTATCATAAAAGATAATTTTTTTAAATAATAATTTTAATAAATTATTTTTTAAAAAAAGAAATTTTTTTCATAACCGAATTGAATTCTATATAAATGTAGCTGCATTAATGAAACGGGGGGTTGAGTGGGGCGGTAGCCCCCCTCACACAGAACTAATTATGATATAAAACTCTTCAGAAGCCTAATATGAATTGTTTAACATAGGTTTACATAACAGTACACGTTATCTTACCTATTAATCTGCAACCTGTATTTATAGTATTAAATTTCAGTGTAAGAGAAAGTCGTGTGAGTGACACACCAGATTATTTTTTAATATTTCCAGAAGTATACAAGTATAATAGCAATTAAGCTAAATAAGGTCAAAGTCGAACTATTCCTAAACATTTTACTTTAATAAGCACAGACGCATACTATATCATTAATGTATATTATATATAATATATATATATATATTTTTTTTTTATTATGAGACAAAAAATTTCATAAATCCTATTTCCGATTTTCAAAATATTAAACTTTTAAAATCTGTAGGTAATAATTATAATTCTCGTATTTTTCTTGAAGTTTGGCGTACTACCAACAAACTACACATAATCAGTGCGGAATGTGTTTTAGCACCTTGTTTTCCATCTTACTGTGATAGTTTGAGTATATGTGTACATTTATTGAAACGTTGTTTTAATACTGATGCAGAAATTCGGACGAATTTTGGAACGGCTATTTATATTTCTAATTATATATATATATATATATATATATATAAATTAAATTATCTGTTTCAAAATATTTTTTTTTTTTTTATTTGTATAGTACCTCTTACCCCTCCTTCATTTTTTTTTCAATTAAAGAGCTTTTTACTGTCTTCTATATTCAATAGGAGAAAGTATTGGATTCGTAAAAATTTTTGACTTCCGATTTTCGATGGATCTACACGTTTCGAAAGGTCCGCGATTTGACCATTTTTAGAAAATGTCTGTCTGTCTCTCTGTATGTGTGTGTCAAATATTTTATGGTGACTGTATCTCAAGAACTACTGCGCAGAATTGCATACAATTTTCTATATACACTAGTATATAACCCCGCCAAAAAATGAAGGAATGTGAAATTAATTAAGGTAGTGAATCAACGAAGGGTTTGCCTGCTTCGCTGGTCGCTATATTTAAAGAAACTCTTTTCTATAGCACTTTATTAAAAAAAAAAAAGAAAATCATGAAACTGCTCAAAAGCTCGCTTCCTGACTCCGCTTCCTTCGGCATCGACCCACTCATTCTCAGACTCTCGGGTGCCTGTTCCTATTGCCTGTGACAATAGCTTAGTACTGGGTTTTAATTTGGACGCTTATCAGATAACAGTTTCAAGACGGACCGTATGAAAAAAAATTGAAGTAGCAGTTTTATATTTGAATCCCAGTTACACATGAACAACACTATACGTGGTGTACATAATATATTATTTCACGTTATTTTCTATATTTATTTGATTTATTTGATCAACTATAAAATGACAACAATTTCACGCCAAATATAATATTACAATATGCTATGATCGGCTACATCTATCGCATGAGACAATTAATTTTTTGCGGTTATAATAGTAGTTGGTGTACAGAAAAATAAATTAATTAACAGTTAAATATGTACATCTGATCATAGTACAACCTTAATATTGCTCCCCTTGTCGACTTTTGAATTTTTATCACCATTTTAGACAAAAATACATAATTTATGCGATTATTTTTTCTGTTTCTGTTTCTTTTTGCTTTCCTTTCCTTTCTTTTCTGTTTTTTCAATATTTTATAATTTAGTTATATTTTGATGCGCTACTTGGATTAAAGTGGCTTTCACAAAAGTAGAGTCCTTGGCGAAAAATGTCCGTTCTATTTCAGCATAAAGAAAAAAAAAATCTAAAATGGAAGTATATTAAAAAAGTTTTTTTTTTTTTTACTCAATTTTCATATTTTCATTTTGTCATGTGTATGAGCAAATTTAATATATTATAATTTTTTTTTCACGTAAAAACATATCTCATTTTATGTTAAAAAAAAAAAAAAAAAAAAAAAAAAAGAAGAAAAGTAAAAATAATAAACAAATAATTAAATAAATAATTAAAAGTAAATAAATAACTGGTAATTTTGTTTTGGCAACAATTATAAATTTAAATGTCCAATTTTGAAGTTATTACCGGATTATTATTTTCATGTTTTAATTAATAAAAAAAAATAATAATCAAACTTCGTTGCAAATAAGGTAACAAATAAAAGGGGCATTTTTTCTGCATCCGTCGAATTAACAGCTTATCGATCAGACATTTAGATTTTTTTAATTAACTCAAGTATGAAAATTAGGTTGCGACTTGCTATATAGATGAGTACGAACCGGAATCGTCACCTTTCTTGCAAATTACATAAATAGATGCAACTTGATATAAATTTGTGCCTATCAACTATTGGTGCCAACAGCTGAACACTTGGCGCTCCTATGCAGAGATTTCCACAATTTAATGTAAAGCTATATCTTAGGAACTGCTGCACAAAAATACATATAAATTCACATATAGATGTAACTCGATATAAGTTAGTGCCTATAAAATTTTGGTGTCAACCGCTCAACAGGTGGCGCTGCTAATTAGCGATTTCCTCAATTTTAGAAAAGTTTATATCTTAGGAATTACTGTATAAAAATGCATATTAGTTTATATGCAGTGATCTTGACGCAAGTTAGTGCCTATCAATTTTGGGGGCCAAGTGCCCAACAGATTGTGCTGCTGTGCAGCGATTTTTATAATTTAAAGAAGGGTTATTTCTCAGAAACTACTGCGCTAAATTGCATAGAAATTTATATGTGGATGCACCTTGACATAAGTTACTGCGAACCAACTTTTGGTACTAATTGATCGACAGATGGTGCTTCTATACAGCGATTTCCGCAGTTTATACAAAGACTATATTTCAGGTTCTAATGCGTATAATCAAACAACACTTGATATGTGAGAAAGCCGTTATGGGACAATCTGGATGTTCAGAGTGATCAATTTAAAAGAATACCCGTTAGTGTTTCTTATTACCCTTAAATATGGTGGATGTGACAACTATTCTAACACTGAAGTATAACTGTTTGAACTTTGTTTAAGTGTGGGAGAAGATTTCCATCACCGTTGGACTCTTGCAACTTTATTTGTCAGGTAAAACAGAAATGGAGACGCACAATTTTTTGATCCTGTAATAAAAATATTTTTGAAAAACGTAATTTAATTAATTTTTTTTACATTATCATTCCTACATTACATTTACAATATCATTATCATTTTTTCATTATCATTTCATAGGCTTTTCCAGAGAAGTCCTGCAAACATCGATGATATAAAACAGATCATAACTGAAGAAATCTCGTTAATAACACCAACAATGCTGCGAAGTGTGTCAAAAAACTTGGTACGACGTGTTCATGTTTGCATTCAAAATTGTTGCGAACATTTTCAACATTTTCTGTAAGGAATGATTATGTAAAAAATTTGAATTAAATTATTTTTTTCAAAAATAAAATTATCACAGGATTAAGTAACACTATGCGTCTCCATTTCTGTTTTACCTCACAAATAAAGTTGTAGCAATCCAAAAGTGTTAGAAATTCTCTCAAAAACTTAAACAAGGTTTAAACAATCATACTTCAATTTTAGAATAGTCTACAAATCCGCCAGATTTAAGGGTTATAAGGAAAACCCACGGGTACTCTTTAAATGTGATCACCCTGTATATCTATCTGTAGATTGCACTAATATAGTGCAGTTTTTTACGAGAACGGGAATGCTTTATTTTAACTTCTATGGCATTTAACTGTACGAAAATTGATACATGAGATAACGATTAGGAATACTAAATTTTTTAAGATGTTATTTAAATAGTATTTCAATATTTAGTGTTAGTTTTCTCTATAATCGCCTACATTCATCATGGTAGATAATTTTAATAAATAATAGTTTTTATAAATTATTTGAACTGAGTGAATTTATATAGAAAAACATAGAAGAAAGTCTTGTGGTGGCCCTAGTATACTAGTTTATTATGTAATGTCGTAAAATTTAATGATACGAATTCTATTAATTTATTAAAAAAAAAAAAAAAAAAAAAAAAAAAAAAACTTATACATATGGGAATAATTAAAAAGAAAAAAAAGAAAGAAACCGGCTTTTTGTTTGTTTTAAAGACTTAAAAGAAATAAACTTCTCTTACCTTTGTAATAAAGACAAGCTAAATTTTATCGAAAAATTAAATTACAGTAAATTTAATTTAGGCATATTAATTTAATTATAAATCTATTTAGTTTCAATAAAATAATGAAAAGAGATAAATCTTTTTATTAAAATATAATTGATTAAAAAAAAAAAATCAGTTTCAGAAAGGAAAGAAAAGAAAAGAAAGGAAAGGAAAGAAAAAACAGATTTAAAAAATATATATATACATATTGTACGCTTTTAAGACTGAATCAATTACAAATTTAAAATAGTAAGTCATAATTTTTTGAATTACACAGTAATTAGAACACAAGATATTATTTGAACTTTAAATAAATAAAAAAAAGGTCTCCTTAAAATTGGCTAGCTGGTTGATTTTAAGGTTTTAATAAGAGTTTTTAGGATGCTGGTATTACACTTTCGCATGATAGTGCGATTTAGTATTAGGTTTCAAAGGTGCATATTTAAATTACTTTTTTTATTTTAAATATTCTTATTATTCTATGAATATTTATATTTTTTAGACTCAATTTTAATTAACAGTTTTTTATCCTTTATGAATAAATTAAAATCATAGTCTCTAAAAAAGATTTTAAAAAATATCAAAGAGACTTGCTCTAAGACTAAATATTTATTGAATCCTATCAAGACAAAGGAAACACATAGATCATTTTAATTAAATTTTAAATACCAATTAAGAAAATATTTACTTTAGCTAGGAAGTAATTATCTTTAGATTTTTTTTATTTTATCAGTTTTCACTATTTTATTTTATAAGACAGGAAATCACCTTTAACAACCACCTAGTTAAATAATTACACATAATGTTTCTTTAAAACACCTATGTTGAAAAACATTTACATGAGAACGTACAATTAAATTTCGTATCTATTTTAATATTTTAAATTAATGTAGAATAAACTAAATATTTTTTTTTCTTTAAAAAAACAATATGCAAAGATCACAGAATAAAGTATGAAATGATCATCTAAAATCGAGCTGTATCAAATATAAATTTAAAATCGGTACTTATTAAAAAAATATATCAAATTCTTAAACGCATCGATTTATTATTTAAAAATTAAAAAATAAATAAATAAAACAATAAATATATTAATATTTGAACAAGTAATTATTTATTTTAATTTATTTTATCATGAAAAGAAAGACTTCTAAAATCTTCTATACTTTCAGGAAATTGGGAAGGATTATATGATTTTCTGTTTCTTTTACTTTAATCATAAAAAGATAGAAATGGTAGATAATGTAATAAGATTTAATTAATTAGAGAACACCTGCGTGTTTTTTGAAGTATTTTGTTTTGAAAGTAATCTATCCCTGAAGGTTAAAAAAAAAAAAAAAAAAAAAAAAAAAAAAAAAAAAAAAGTTTTTTCCAAATTTATTTCATACAGAATAGTTGCATGGAAGATTTGAGCATTCATATGCATACGAAAGGTATTTCAATAATTACTTATCATCATTATTTTTCAAAATATTTTTCTATAAAAGGCAGGTCTCTGTGACGTCGAGTTTAACGAAGAAAATTTCTTATGTTACCCTGATGTTACTTTTGTGGTAAATATATATATATATATATCTAAAAAAAAAAGGAAATGCGGTGGGATATTCCTTGGCGCTACCAAAAATTATATGAGAACTGAGAATTACATCTTTAAAAACCATAATTAAAAATTATAGTAATTAATGAATAAACGATAGTCTTTCATCATAAAATACCTAATTAAAATTTCACAATAATTATAATTTTTATATAGAAATGTGATAAAATTAGTGTAATAATAAAATAATATTTTTTCTTCGAATTTGTTGTATGGTTAAAAATTTTCCTTTGCGCTCCATATCCTACAATTATACACATGTATATATATATATATATATATATATATATATATAATGAAAACATTTTAAACATTTCAATAAATGAAACCAAGTATTACATAAAGAACTAGGTAAAACAACAATAAAGATTTCTGAAAAAAAATAATTAGGATCATTTATTTAAAACATACAACATCAATACTTTATCAAAGGCATAAATTGATTGTTGCGTGCAAATTAGGTGCAATTTTTGTCATGCAGTATGAAATTTGCTAAAATTTTACAGTATGCTTAGCCTTTTATCAACCAAAGGACATGTAGTTAATCTCAAACACAACTAGAAAGAGGATAAACCAATAGAAACCAACAGAAAAATATACTTTTAAATTCTACAATCACTAATATCACTTAAAAATTAAAAATGATCCGAAGAATAAATAAAAAAAACAAAATTATTATTTACTTTACAATTGTAAAAATCGTCGAAAAACAACTCGTTATATATATATATATATCAAGGAAAGAAATATAAAATAATAAATGTCTTTTTTCCCCTTAATTATATATATTTTAATGTTTTAGCTACATAATGTTGTATATTTAGCTTAACATTACTATTTTCGATATTTCTGTTAGCAGAACATTACTGCTCTGGTGTTGATAAAAAATTAAATCAAGATTTTCTTACTGCAACTCATGGATATAATGATTAAGATTGCCGGTGTTTTCTATTGATTCAAACTATTATAGGGATGTGTTTTTCTCAGTATTTGTATCTCCATGAATTTATACTTCGTCAAGTGGCTCTGTTTAAAATAGTGAAAATTTTTTTAAAGAGTGCGATTTAAATTTTAAACACAACTGTTAAAGTATATTTAGTGAAAAGTCACTAAAGAGTTAAAAAAAAAAAAAAAAAAAAAAAAAAAAAACTAAATATGTATATTTTGTATTTATTTATATACGTCTAAATCCCTATTTTGTACCAGGAGCATAATCTTTTTCTGCTTATAAAGGAAGTTCATTTAGGTAAATTAATGTCATAATAGAACTTTCTTGTGGAATATTGTGACAGTCTGGGATTCACACCGACAGGTAGTTTAGAGAATGCCATCAATTTTTTCCTTCTCCACTAGAGAAAAATAGAGACAAAATATTTAAAGTATTAAAAAAAAAAAAAAAGCATAATTTGCTCGAATATATCCTTAAAGTGGTTATTAATACAAACAAATGAAAATCATTTAAAATAATTAAGGAAACAACCAGGTGAAAAATGTAACTAATACGATTAAAAACAAAGAGAGTGTTTATACAGACAATTTTTGCTAAAATATTTTATACAAAAGTAACTATTTACGTGAAGACAGAGACAGATAAATGAATATAATATGCTTTATTGCGATAAAAATATTTAAATATTTTATGCAATATTTAAATATTAATAATTTTGTTAGTATTTCTAAATATATTTTTATACTTATTTTAAAACAATAATAAAATTCGATTTTTGAATTTTTAAATCTTGAGAATTAATTTAACATATTCCAGTCCAGATGTAGGTGCTTAGATCCTTGTAGAAGAAAACATGCGCAATTACAATCAAACTTGCAAGAATATAATTTCTAATCAGAATGCTTGAATGAGTATTTTTAGCTAAAAAAAGGTAAAATCAATAAAATTTTGATAAAGCAGAGAATTACATTTTGTTTTAACAGCAAATAAAGTTGTAGCAGTTATCATTTTAAAAAAACGTAATTATACTACACTGTTTATTAAAAATTAAACTAACAGCTCTTGAGCTCTTGGAGTCCGATAGCTCTAGTTCTAACAATAGAATTCAAATGAAATTCTAGATATGAAGTGCTTAGATCATAAGGCCAAGAATTTTATGGAGAAACTTAATTTTATACTTATCAAACATATAGAGACTTGCGGGCAACAGAAAATGCAATTGATTAAAATGTAAATACATTTTCTATAAAAATAATTATTGTCGTCGTTGAAAGAAGTCATTTGCGCACAGTGACCATGCTGCTATAAAAGAGAAAACGTCTCATTTTGGTTTTTATAACATAATTCATTTTTATATGCTTTATACTCCAAATCGCCTTATTTTGAAATGACAGTGCAAACATGTTGAAAGCGCCTTATTTTGCATCAATAATACATCAGCATAACGCCCGACAATTATAAAAAGCTCAATACGTTGAGAAAATATCAAACCTTTTTTTTTTTTTTTTTTTTTTTTTTTTTTTTACGTTAAGATCGAATCTAGATAGGATATTTATTAGAATTCCACAAGAATAATTTTGATCGCTTTATATGAATAATTTTAAGAGGCAATAAAAAAATTTGGAAATACCTATTGTAAAATTACACTTTAATTTAAAAATATTCTACTGAAATATTTCGCGTTTATACGATAAAATTTGTCATAGTCTACAACATTATATATTATAGTGTACATAAAAACCTAAAAACATAGATGAAAGCATTAGTCACGCAATAAAATAATAATAATAATAACACATTTTGAGTATATTTTGTTAAGGTGTAATCAAGTCCTTCTTTATGAAAAGTAAAGATGATTATTCTAACGTTTTTTATTATCACATTCAGCCTACTTACTTAATATAAGAATCGCCGCTAAAGTAGAAGACTTTTCCAAAAATAATCTCTGCTTTTAATTTCCATACATATTCTATACATTTAAAAAAAAAAAAAAATGAAAGAAAGTACAATTTATAAAATATGAATTATTTATTTCACATTTATTGTCAGTTGTTAGTATTTTACTGAAAATTTACAATACAAGAAATAGACTTTCTAGGAATTTTAACTGAATAACATTTAAATACTTGCAGTGTTTTGCGTTATTTTTGCAAAATTTGACTTGCTATGCATTTTATTTCCATTCTTTTTTATACTTAGAGCCTATGATCTATAAAGTTTCGTTTTGCATTTCTATAAATTTAAAATAAATTTTATAGATCAGTTATTAGTTTAAGCACACATTCTCTTTTGCAATTTGAAGAATGAAAATATTATAGATTATATGCAAATATAAATGTAAGAATATATATGTTACATTTTCTAACTCTTATAATATTTATTGTTTTGAATTATAACGGTTTATTTTCTCAATATTGTGAATTATGTCGTGGTATTGCACTATATTTTGGTAGAATCTTATACAGTTATATAATTTTAAAACGTATTTAAACTGTTCATTACCGCCTATCTTATATGCTTTGTTACTAAATTTAAATAACAAAACCAAAAAAGTCTAAATATATTCTTTAAAAATAATATTTATCTTCTTCCATAAATAAAACTTAACCACCTTTATGTTATAGAAAAAAAATCTCTTTTATATATTGATTTAATGTAATTTAAGTACATTTTTAAAGGATATAAAAAATTCTAACTTAAATTTATTTTTATTTTAATTAAACTTTTCAAAGCTTATTTTTAAATGTGTGTAGTTAGACATTCTAAAATCACTCTAGAAATGAAGTTTATATATGTCCTACCAATCTTCGGCCCTTATGCTAATCAGTATATTAAATGAACGACTTTTTTTATGAACTTCGAAATGAACTTTATGTCAATTTGTTCACTGAAAACAAATAAAATGGAAGCTATTGAATGTCCACATGCACAGTGATGTTAACAGAGTACGATAAAATCCCATAACGTATATATAATAAAGTATTAAATCTGAATATTGAAATAAAGCAAATATGAATTTATTATTTTAACATAAAGTTTACATCTTTGAAAACTGAAATGTTTTCATTTTTTATCTTATTGAAACATAAAATAATGTTCTTTTTCGAAATATAACTAGTACACAGTTAAAAAAAAAAAAAAAAGAAAATCCCGTAAGATTACCGGCAAAGCCCGCCAACAAAAATTCCAGACAAAGCCCGTAAAAAAAAAAAAAAGTTTTTTTTTAAGGGCATAATGTATTTTTACGGGCATGTAACGTAATTTAAGGTCATCATATACTTAATTTGCAGTCTAAACCTTTTTTTTTTTTTTTTTTTTTTTTTACGGTGTTTGTCTGGAATCTCTGCTGCCGGGCTTTCCCCGTAATCTTACATGATTTTTTTTTTTTTTTTTTTTTTTTTTTTTTTTTTCAGTGTACTTTTAGTTTGTGTACAAACAGAAAATAGATAGATAAAAAAGTACATTTCGAATAGCATATGTTTAAATTGATATAAGAACATGTATTAACAGATATGTATGCATATATGGAAATATACTAATATGTAATATATGCATGATTCATTACCATACTTGTTTTAATAATAGCCATAATTATCTGGAAATAAATAAATGTGTTTATGTGAGGTAAGATTATGCCATCTAGAGGGAAAAATAGTTACAGTGGTTTCTATCTTAAATTAAAATTTAGTTAATTAATTGTGTACATTATAGTATCTTCCTTGTATTAAGGGAGATTTAAGAAATATATGAAATTTAAATAATGGATAATTTGAAAGTATTTTATGGCCTAATACAAGAAACTTCGTCGGCTGCTTTTTAATAATATAGCTGAATCTTTTATTTTAATATACATAATATGTATTACTATCTAATATTTTTAGAAGTATTCTAAAAGACAAACGAGTTTCATATGTCTTGATAAGTCAAAAGTCATTCAAAAAAGGCCTCATTGTAGAAATTTCTTATATGTTTCTTCAAAATAAAAAAAATAATTGCCTCCCAATACTTAAAAGTATAATGTTCGACATGAAATAAAATACTTACAAGTATATTATTTCACTCGCAATAAATTTAAAATTAAAGAATATGAAATTTAACTGTGCATAAAACAAAGTTAAAGTCGTGTACAAAAAACAATAAATTGATTTCTAAAGTAATAAATACTCGAAAATGACTTTTACTTTATTAAATTCAAGCTAAATAATCAAAAGACAAAATCATGTCACCAAATACAAAAAATAATATAAAATAAAATAAAAATAGAATATATGAAAGGGAGCATTCACTAATAGAAATATATATCAGGGACCGAAATTTCACCTTAGATTGCACTCGCTGAAAAAAAAATGTTACTCGCCACAAAATATGATTAACTTACTCAATTTTTTACGTATAAGGTGACCAGAATTTTTTTATTAGATAAAGGCGAGAAATTACGCAATGTCTTTTATTTTATAAGAAAATAGAAGACATTCAATTTTGAAAAAGAGGTCATTTTAGACAACTCAAAATTGAATTTTAAATTAATAATATACGGATACGAGAGGAAAATATACGAGAATATAAAGATACGAGAGGCCCCTAATTTTTATAGGTGTCACTGGACAATATAGATTTTATTATTATTATTATTATTAATTTTTGCCATAGACAAAAACTTTTTTTTTTTTTTTTTTTTGTAGTACTTTCATACAGTTACATAAAAAAAGTTGGCAAATGAAAAAATAAAATTAATATTCTGCAGATGAAACAATTTGTTTTAACGAACAGTCATTCTTTATCAGCATTTTATAAAAGTATAACCTAACACACAAGTATAACCTAAATTAGTCTTAGTAGTTAATGAGTTTTAAAGTAGGTATATAAAGGGGATTTTTTTCACATGTCTACATTTTGTTCATTGAAGAAAGCAGTCGCGTTGTGAGAGCGTTTTTTCTAGGAGAACATAAAATGAATTCAACTAACTTTTGCATATTTGTGAAAGTGTTATCATTAAGGCCTATTGTCTGAACTAGGATTCTAGGCCTGAGTGGGTGAGTTCTCCATGGGTCTTTCTAAAAGGTCCTAGCCCACATTTTCGCTAGTTTCTGAGAAAACCTCGGAAAATTTCTAACGGATAAACCAACGAGCATGACCGAGTATCGAACCCAGTGCCTCACGTATACCAGCTTCGAGATCAGAACCTCTCGTTTAGTGGTGAGGAATATATTTATGAGGAATATTGCTCATGCAAAAGGGAGACCACACGTCAAACCACAGCGTACCAGCCGGAGAACCACCTTCTTAATGATTTCATGACAATTTCAATAGGGATTCCGTGTTCTGAATCAAAGAACCGTACAAATATAGCGGATATTTTTATTTCTTTGTGATTCGAAAAAATCTAAATATACATAAACCATAATATATACTTTGGCAAGTTTATTAAAAAGTTGTTCTTTTGCGAAACTAACGCAGAAAAAATTAGTATTTACCGTTCGATACAGCCAACAACCGATTGAGCTTCCCAGTTTTGCGAAATTTTTTAAATTAAGGACTAAATCTTTTGCATTTGAAAAGAGGACAGAGGACGAAAAACATAAAAAGAGGATTTTTTAGTCCTTTAATATTTTTTTTCGTTTGAGAGGGCAGAGCGTTGAAAAAGAAGACTATTCTCTTAAAAAAGAGGATGCCTGGTCACTTTACCTATGATTAGCATGATTTTACGTTTTTAAATCGATTTTTTTTTTATAGCACTTTATACTGTAAGAATTCTATCTACATTTAGACACGAAATTTTACTCGCCACAGTAAAAATTCCGCTCGCCAATGGCGAGCTGGCGAGCGGACATTTCGCGCCCTGTATATATATATATATAATCAGGAGAAATAGTCAAAAAATTGTTTGTAATACAAAAGTCACACATACACATATATATATACATACATATATATATATATATATATATATATATATATATATATATTTATGAACATATATATTTAGCCAAAGCATGTCTATTAAACTAGTCAACTCCTGTTTGGTGCCTAAGAATTTTTACCTATTCTTAGTTATATTTGAATCATTGATTCCGAAACATTTTTCAGTTTTGCCGCACCAGATCATGTTTTTTAGCTTAATCGGATTACATGCCAATGAGAATATACTATTAACAATTTAAAAATTGGACAAATGACTGTTCAGGTCGTGTAATTTTGTTCTCATGTTACATCCAAGTGCACAAAAAGCAGTGAGCAATTTTCCAATGCTTCTTCACAATTAACCCCTTCCGCTCCAGACTAGCTGTAGCGTAAATATGTGAAATACCAGATTATAATTTTGAAATAATGCAGTACATAACGAAGTAACAATGTGCATTTTGTTTTGAAGTAAATATATTTCATTAATGAAGGTAGTAAATATGAATACATATCAAAATATTTCAATTATTTATAGCAATGACTGCTGTAAGTGGTTCAGCATCACTGTCATCGCTTTCGCCGTCTGCACTTGTTGTAAAGTCATCATTGGAATCTTCAAGTTCGTCATAATCGGGGATATAATCACTATCCGAATCACTAGAATCAGACATTATTCACAGTTTCAAACACAGGCAAAACACACAAAAAATCGAGGAGCGAAAATTACACACAATCGCAGCCGCGAGAACACTGGCGTAGCCAAAACTAATAGGTCACCGAGACTACTAACGCTACCTAGTTGTCAGTAATGAAAATACAATTTCAAAATACCATATGACAAATAAATAACTCTCTCTGACACCACTACAATGTTGGGCTTATTGTATCGTATACTTTCTTTGGACGTATGCACGTACGTCCATGGTATTAATGGTCATTAACACTAGGACGTACGCATGTACGTCCCTGGAGTGGAAGGGGTTAAGAGTCTCAACGGTACAAAAAAAAAAAAAAAAATACTATTTAAATTCTCTGCTTTCTCAGTATTATTCATTGAGTTTAATTATATTTTATTAGTAATAATAGGCACAGTAATAGTCATAGTAATAGGGATAGTAACAGTCATAAAATAATAATAGTAATAACATCAATATTAATAATATTTGTTATAATTGTATCTGTTAAACTAAATTTGCAAGAACGAAATGAATTGCATTTTGGAGGGCACCAAAACACTCTGAATCAGTTAAAAAATTTCAGGCACCACGATTTTATTATTATTTGTTTTTAATTCCTTTCTGTTTTTTCTGACCTGTTTAAATTTTTATGACATCAAATGTTATTATGTTAGTTTAACTATAAAAAAGTATTGTTGGATAGACTTTAAAATAGGTAATAAGTTAGTTTTGCGATTGATAGAATAAAGTTTATCAAAATAATCCGTGATTACGATTTAAGCGTCAACATATGTAAAGTTTTCAAAAGTCTTAAATTTTCTGTTTAATTGAATTCAGTTTCAGGTCATTTATGTGCGCAGGGACAAATGTAACTTAAATGTCAAAATATTATTAGTAAAATCTAATTAAATCGGAAAAATGCAATCAAACAGCTTAATCTTCGAATAATATTTGTAAATGATGGCTATTGAACTTTTCAGTTATAAAATGAAAAGAATTAAATGACATTCAAAGTATTTTTTTTACTGAAATTAGATTTAAAAATATAGATTATTAACTTTAGATTTGCTTTATAATAAATTAAAATTATTTTCGCTTTAATAAATATATTTTAAAGCAATTATTTAAAAAAAAAAAAAAAATGAAAAAAATGTTAAATATATCTTAATATTCTAATGCAAAGAGTTTTTTTTTTTTTTTTTTTTTTTTTTTTTTTTTATTATTTATTTATTTATATTATTCTTGAAAAATATATTAATAAACATCCTTTATTAGATATTTTAGTTGAACGTTTTCTTTCTAATACACATTCTACATTTATTACTTCTGTTTATACAAAACTTACATTTTCAGGTCAATATTTAAATTTTAATTCCGTAAACTCCTCTTTACAAAAGTCTGCTGTTTTTTATACTTTACTTCAACCCGCTTACTCATATTGCAATACTGAAGATTTTTTCCAATTACAATTAAAAAGAATTTTTTTGGACTTAAAACGTAATAATTATCCCCCTCGTTGGCTTAAAAAAAATTAAATGAATACAACCTTTAATTTGTATTCCATACTATAAAAAAAAAATCTGAATCTATAGCAAAAACTTTACGTACTGTTAATAAATATGTATCTTATAAACCCAATTTCTGATTCGTAATTCCCTTTCTAATTTTAAACCTGTTACCCCCCCCCCCTTTTTTTTTTCCCCGTACAGGAGTTATTTATAATGTTCCTTGTAAATCTTATAATTCTGTTTATGTTGGCTGGCCGTTCCCTTCGTACTCGAATTCTTGAACATAAAAGAAATTTCAAAAACCACGATGTTAGTTCTAAAATTGTCCAGCATTCCATAGTAACCGTCCATCTACCTGATTTTGGCAATACTAAGATAATTGTATCTAACTGTTCAAATTCTCGTTCTAGAATTTTCCTTGACGGTTGGTATTCGAAACTACATTTTTCACCTCTTAATGAAGCATACGCTGTGCTTTTGTAGAAGAAATTTGTCCATCATCACAACGTTTACTTTTATGATGTTTTTACTGATGAGGAGCCTATAATAAGGCTCGAAATGTATAAATTTATGTTGTGTCTATTTTAATATTTTAATTGTATTAATGCATATTATAATTATCTCGATTTTTACTGTGACTAAAATATAGTATCATTTTGCGAGACGTCGTGGTTTTTAAATATTTTAAATGCATTAATAACTATATTTTACCTTTTTTAAATGATTATTCCAGTGATGCTTAAACAAGCTTTTATAAATCTGAAAGCCGTTTAGGAAAAACTAGCAGACTGTGCCCGCTTCGCTGGTCACTATCTTCAAAAGAATTGTCAAAAGAGTAGAATCACAACTTTTTATATCGCTTTATAAATAAAAAAATAAAAAATTTTATTTTGTTCATGATTTTAATCAAAATACTGAAATTTCGAGTTAAAAAAATATTTCATCAAAATAAATTATTACCTATAGCACTCATAGATAGTGGTGATTTTGATTAGTGATTTTTTTTTTTATCGGTTCAGTAGTTTAGAGGTTATCCTCCACATACACACAACCTGTTCCTCTTTATATATTAGACTACATAATATAAACATAATGACAGAATGAAAAATAAATAATTTAGAATTTAACAAAACACATTTTTAAACACTTTCCCTTCACGGGGATCCAACAAATAAACCCTGGATTCGGAGCCTGACGCTTTACCTTGAAACCACGGTGTTCAACACCTTTTGTTGCATGTTTAATTCTTCTTTTTATGATTTTTATGGGAATTTTAATTAAAATATTGATATTTCGAGAAAAAAAATATTTTATCAAAATTAATTACATGCACTCAGGAATTGTGTAGCTTTTGATTATTGATATTTCTTTTTAGTTCCCCATCATACTATAGGTATGGGGAACTTAGGTAATCGTGAAAATTTTCGACCTCGGTTTTTTGACTTTTCTACACGTTTTCAGTTGTGAGGAATCCGAAAATGACAAAATTTCTATGGTGTCTGTCTGTTGGGTGTCTGTTAGTGTGTTAGTGTGTTAGTCTGTTAGTGGGTCAGTCCGTTAGTTTGTTAGTCTGTGTACACGATATCTAAAGAACAAATTGTCGCAGAGAGGTCAGATTAGTTTTAAAATATTACTTTCGACACTGGCAAGAACCCTATTCATTTGCAACATTCGAATTTAAAAACTTCGTAAGTTATTAGAAATTTACGATTTTCTTAACATGGGAGAATAGGACAAAAATTCACTTAAACGTGCATTAAATGGAAACTTTTTACTGTAAAAAGATCAGACCAGTTTTAAAATATCCGTTTTGATGCCGGAATGAACATCAGTAACTATAAACATGCTACTTTGAAAATTTCGCAAGTTATTGGAAATTTACGAATTTCTTAACATGGCAGTATAGGGCAAAATTTCACATAAACGTCAATTTTGAGAGATATTTTCATCGTAAAGCTGTCAGACTTCTTTTGAAATATTATTTAGGACACGGGCTTGAATATTAATGACTATGAATTTTCCAATATAAAGATTTCGTAAGTTATTGGAAATTTACGAATTTCTTAACATGGCAGAATAGAGAAAATTTCACATAAACGTCAATCTTGAGGGATATTTTCATTGTAAAGATGTCAGACCACTTTCCGAATATTATTTAGGATACTGGCATGAATATCATAGACTATGATTTTTCCAATTAAAAAATTCGTAAGTTATTTGGAATTTACGATTTACTTAACATGTCAGAATAAGGCAAAATTGAGCACAAACCATTTTGAGTATCCTAAATACATTAGACAACTTCAAAATTACGTTTGTGCTATTTGTTTGAACATAATTGAATACAAATATTCTACTAGGAAAATTTCGTAAAATATTCGTAATTTACGATTTTACCAACATAGCGGAATTTTAAATTTTTCATATAAATATGAATTTTGAGGATTATTGCATTGGAAATAGTAGCATGAAAACTAAACAACGGAATTGACCCTGATAAAATAAATTAATAGATTAGAATAAGATAAATATATCGAAGTGAACGGTGGATAGCCTATTAGGCGGGGATCTCATTCTATCACTGTATCAAGCTTTGGTCAAATTCATTTCTTTTAACATGATTATAATATGTCTCGCACTAGAAATTTCTGAGAACATAAATATGATGGGGAACTGAGCAGAGTCCACCTATGCCAACAAGTTTTAAATTGGTTCAGTAGTTCCAAAGATTGCCCTCCACATACAAACAACCTTTTCCTATTTATATATGAGTATAGATAACATAAACATAATTAACAGAATGACAGAATGAAAAATAAATAATTTAGATTTTCCCCAAAACCATTTTAAGACTATTTCTCTTTACGGAGATCCAACTCCCAAATTCTGGATTCGGAGCGCGACGCTTTACGTTGAAACCATGTTGTTCAACACATTTCATTGCAATATTCAATTCTTTTTTTTTTATGATTTTTATGGCCATTTTAATTAAAATATTGAAATATCGAATTAAAGAAAAACATTTTATCAAAATTAATTATAGTATGTAGCACTGAAGGATAGTGTATATTTTGATTAATGAAAACTTATTTTTTTAAATCGGTTCAGTATTTCTAGAGATTACCATCCACATACAAATAAAATTTTCTTCTTTATAAATTAGTATAGATAAAGCCTTCGTAAGATAAATTTGAAAGAATAGAAAAATAAGAATGTATCGTGCTAATTAATATTTTGAAAACACGTCTCCAAGATTCATTATAACGTTCGTACTATTGCTATCTGAATATTTTACGCTTTAAAGTAAAAATTAACGACACAATATTTTAAATATGAAAAGAAAAAAAAAAAAAAAAAAATGTAACTCTAACACACCTCGAAAATGCAGACTTTCATGATAACTGTAAACAAGTATTTTCCATTAGTTTTATGAAAATTTCTACGGCCCGACGTGATCTGAGAGTAAATGAGAGAATTAGTCAGGACTGACTGTTATTATGCTCGAGTGGAAAATGCAAATCTGAGTAATATTTATAAATTCTCTGTTCTAATGTTTGCATTTTACTTTTTTTCTCATATTTATTTTTCTTTTATAAAGGAGAGACAAATTTAAAGTAGCAATTTTATTTATTTATTTATTTTTTAATAATTAATATCTTTTATAAACATAAAAATAAAGCGGCAAAGGAAGAAGGAAAAAATGTAATTAATCTTTATGAAATGCAGTTTTTTTTATTACTACATATTAAATTAATAAAAAAAATATAAAATGAAAACTTCTATTGTGGTGTGGGGTTTAAAGTTGACAGTTGAAATGATGAATACGGACCTTGGTGTAATGCTGTCGACAGGGTGAGGAGGAGGTCCTTCTAAGAGCATACAACTGAAAATTACTAACATTAAAATAATAATAATGATGATGATGATGATGATGATAAAGGAAACTGGTTATCAAAATATGAATATATACGCAATAGAAATATTTTAGAGTAATTAAAAAAAAAAGTATTTTAACAAATGAAAATTTAGTCGTTATAATGTAATATGAGACTTGAAAAAATAACAAATATAAAATTTAGAAACGAAAATGCATTTGCAATTATAAATTTCAACCTGCCTCTGGAAGCTAATATGATTTGCTTATGATGTACATGCATATACACATATACACATAGATAAACACATAAACATATATATATATAATGTAAGTGGGGAAAAAAGGCGTATATACACATGATAATACCATAGTGGAATAGCTTAGGTTCAATGATACACTGCTAGTATATTGTAGCCATTACAAAATTTTCTTCTATAACATTTTATGCATCAGCTCGACTTATTGTTTAACATTCACAATAGTTTAAGCAATACAGTTTCACAGTATAAAAATTTTACAAAAGAGTTTTGTGCAAGTGTAATCAACAAATATTGAAATACCGAGATGTAGCCATGTGGAAAATCACAGATGGAAAGCAATATCAGCGGCGACTGGTCGGGTGATATACACTTAACTTGAATCAGCCTAATTTGTTGTAATGGCTGTCATATATACCTAGCTTTGTGAAGTTATATACAGAAGAATTTGAGATATAGGCTTCGTTTTCATCTTTTATACTTCCTATTCCTTTTCCTATTCTTTTTACTAAATAAATTTCAGCACAGCAGAGCCATTTATTAGCCGATATGCCCCTAAATTGAATAAGCATAATATTTCATAATGAACATCTCATGTACCAAGTTTTGTTCAGTTATACACAATAGAATTTGTGATATAGTGTTTCAATTCATGGGGAAATCGGTAAAGCAACGCTACTTATCGGAAGAAATGAACCCAATTTAATTCCGAAAAATGAATCATAACAGCTTTTTACCATGTCAAATTTTGTTCAAGTGTACACAAGAGAACTTAGATATAGTCGTTCCTTAATCTAGAGAAATGGTAGTACAGCAGCGGGACTTGTTGAGTGATTTGACCAAAAGATTGATAGGCACTAATTTATGCCAATATGCTACTATATAAAAATAGTCTTTTAAATCCTTTGCACATATTCTTGAGCTACAGGTTCCACAAAATGTTGTCACACACACAGAAAAAGCATGCAGGCACATGGACGACAGAAACATATTTTCTCATAACAATCAGATTATGTTGTCGACATTTTGAAACATTTAAATCCATCGAAAACCAGAATTTTTCAAGAATTTAATGCTTTCTGCTATTTAATTTGGAAGTGCATAAAAATTGATAAACAAAATTTCAAATAAGTGTAATAAAAATAATAATAATTAAAAAAAAAAATGTTTGTCTGTAGAAATTAATATTTTCACATACATTTTTTTTTTTTTTTTTTTTTTTTTTTTTACATGAAACAAGAACAAAAAATTATATGGTGCGCATTCATTATTAACGCTTTCTAAATGTACGTATAATTGTTGTATTGTATAACTTTCAGCGCTCTTTGCCTACGTAATCACACAACGGACAGACAGAAGGACTGAAAGGAATGCAGATAGATTAATTGAATTCCTAATCATTCTTAGACAATGTTAAAAAGTGTTAAAAATGCTTAACACTAAAGAAAACGTAGCCCTTATATTCTAAATGCAGTTCATAATGTAGCTGAATATATTAGTGTAGCCCTGTAATTCTGAAGGATAACAAAATCATATTCTATACAAATTATTATTTTAGCATATTAAAATCAATGTCAATTTCTTTATGATTTTTATAATAGAAAATTCTTTAAATATAGTTTATAAAAATGTATATCTTTAAATATAATGCATTGACTTTTTTTTTTTTTTTTTGGGGGGGGGGGAGGGAGGTGACCCTGAACACAAACCAATTGCACAGGACCTACTTCTTAATGTCATTTAAGATAGGAAACCTTCCGTAGTGAATTTAAATAACATATATGATTTTGTAGAAATTCTGAAAATATTTACGGACGCTGGGGGTGGGCAGATGAACAGATAGGCAGATGGACAGTCGAACAGATAGGTACTTAAACTGAAATCATATTCCCATTTAAAAATGTTAAAAAAGTGTTAAATCGCTTAATGTAAACGAAAATTCTTCAGCAATTTTGCGATAAAAGCCATTAATGCAACTGAATATTTTTGTGTGAACCTGTAATCCTAATTCTAATCATACTACATTCTTTAGCAAGCATTCTTTTGTGCACATGAATAACATAGTTCAACTTTTTAAAGATTTGTATAAAGTAAAATTATTAAAATTTGGTTTATAGAAATAACTCTCATAGAACAAATGCTTTGGAATACTTTCAGGTGTCCCTGTACACAAACTAGTGGTGTTAATTACTCTATTTTCTATAGCAAACATCGGATATTTGATACTATCGCATATTTGATATCATACACTTAAATTCAAGGATTTTGTTTTCTTTTTTTAAGTGTATATATGTATAAATGGATTAACAACAAAAATCGTATGAAAACAGAAAAGGCAATTTCGCTAACAGTAATAAATAAACAAATGTTTTAGTAAATCCGAATCAACGAAGCAATTTTCTATGGTTACTAAAACAGAGTTTTCAATGTAATTAATGTTTTGTTTTCTTACAGCAATATTTTTCACAGATAAATTAGTGCGGAACTAAATACTATTTATCTTTCAAGTGTTATTTGAACCATACAATTGAATATCTTTACATGATATTGTAATTCACTTGGGATTGTTTAGTAATATTTTGTTTTGATTGCTTAAATACAAAGTTTAAAATGTTTATAAATTTTTATAAATTTTTAATGCCTGAATATTCAATGATAAATGAAATCTGTAATTATCTCTTAATATTTGTATGTGTAATCGTTTTTTCTCTTTGTAGTGGAATTCAAAATATGGCTTTTTAACACTGTCTGATTTGTTGATGTTTTTTTTTATTGGTATTTTGTACAAATTCCTAATGTTGATAATGCAAATAAACAATATAATTACACTTTGAAGTATGAAGTGAGCTAAATCAATAATTATTTTTAAAAAAAGTATTAATAAAGACTTTAATTATTCAGTAAGATAACACATAAATATGATTTTGTTAATATAGGTTCGGTATTTAATGAGATTTTTCCAAAGAGGATTGACTTTGGTAGAAACAAAAAAGGTGTAATAAAAAGATTTTGAGAATTTTAACTGTTTTACGTTTTCAAAAATATGGTACTAGAGCCTCTTTTATTTAAATATCTTTAATAAACATATAAATAGATCAGTTTCTATGTTGAAAATAAATTTTTAAATTATCTATGAAAAATATCCATACAAGCTCTCTCAAAATTTTTTGATTGTAGATGGATAAGCTTATTTTTAAAGCCTAATTTCTTTTATATCCATGATAGGTATTATATATATATACGCACATCAATTATTTATTTATAATTTAAATGAATTTAAAAAAAATAGTACAAATATGTTTTCATTTTTATAGAAATGAAACAAACATTTTTTTTTTCTATTTAAATACCCATAACACAGAAAAACATAAATGTGTTATAAATGTATTTAAAAATGGTAAAGTGCCTTATTATTATTTTTTGTTGAAAATATATGGCATTGAATAATAAATTACCATAGTACGTAACACAATTAAGGCAAACAAATGAAGAAGCTTCATACCAAACCCAATGTCTCTCTTGAAATTATCAAGAGAGTTGTCAGCTTCCAACATTCGCAGTGGGTTCGAATTTTCAAACTGAATTTTTGAAATCTATAAGTTTTAAATTTGCTTAAATTCGACTCTTATGTTTCTACCGATTGGTCTGCATTTCCAAAGTAAAAACTGACATTGGCAGGTGGTTTAAAATTAGTTTTCAAAATTCCTATTATAATGTGGTTTTCACATCATTATTTTTACTAAAAATAATAAATGTTTAGTGTATTGATACATACAAAAGTAATTCTGTACATTTCTGTCTGTTAGTAGAATTTTACGTCGGTATATTTAAACTTTCTTAAGTTTGGACGATTCTTAATTAAATTCACAAATATTTTTCATTTCTATAGATTATTTATATTATACTTATAGTTTAAAACAATATTTATTTTATTAGAAGAGTACACTAAATAATTTATATATTTTAATTAAAGCGGTTGAAAATTACTCAAAATAAATTTAAATTGCACATTTTTTATATCATAATAATAGTAATAATATGGTTCATATACAATTTATAGATAATATGTAGCGCTATAAAAATTAATCGAATGCATTCTTTACAACCATCTGAATTTCAGATGGAAATTCTTATCTAAATTATACCATGTCGAAGAAAATTGCTTAGGATTGATATTTTTTTTTACTCATATGATAAACAATGTATTGTTATGTAGTGAAATTTTCAAAAGGTGTAAGGTTTTGTTGTATTTACATGTTTTGAAGTTTCATTTTTTTTTTTTTTTTTTTTTTTTTTTTTTTTTTATCGGTATTTTGTGCATATATCTACACATTATAATCGCGATTTTTCTTTTTTTTTTCATATATATTCAGGTAATAAAAAAATAAAAAAAAAAACTGTATTTTAGAAAACTGAAATGGATTTTGTTTAACGATAATTTTGGATTACTTATTGCATTATTTAAAAAAAAAAATATTTCATAAATAAAAGAAACTTTTTGAATGTCTATTTTGAAGTGCGATATTATTATCATCGAAAATTTTGCAAAAAGTTAACTTGATTTAGATTCTATTCACATAAAGTTAATATTAGAAATATATATATATATATATATATATATATATATATAAAGTATTTTCAAACATTTTATATTAATAAACATCTTGAAATATGTTCTAATTATACACCGTGATTTATTTCCTTCATTGAAATTAAAACGTATTTATTAGGGGGACCGGAAAATAATGTCGTTTTAAATTAAAATATTGACATCGGAAATTTATCCTGGATAAAATTTAAGATAGTCTTAGGTAACTTATAAGATGGTTATTTGTAAAGTACCATGTAAACACTGTTAAACAAAAATTTCCGGTTTCATTTTATTAATTCAAAACGACATTATTTTCCGGTCCCCCTAATAATAATATCATTTCATCACTTTTATCGAATCCTTTTTATTCCGCCAGGGTTTCTATAAAAATATGTTGAAATGACATCGTGATATTCTCTTGATATATATATATTCTCGTGATATATATATATATGTATATATATATATATATATATATATATATATATATATATATATATATATATATATATATATATATATATATATAACAGAGCTTCTTTTTTAAAAATAGTACATATTTCAGAAATTTAGTCCATGCCTTTGAAAAAATCATGATGTCTATTTCCTTCACTATTTCTGTTCTTAAACTCTTTCATTATTTCTTTATTATTATTATTTTTTTTTTATCGGATTTTCAAATAAAACTTCAATGCCCGCTGTTGAAATATAAACTGAATATGTTTTGAGGAAGTAACAAGGTAAAAAACTGGAAATACTTTTTATTGTTATGATTTTCAAAAAATATGGTACTCAATTGATAGATAAATTTATTTAATCGTAAATGTAAGTCAATGTGGATTTGAAATACATTACGGGGAAATATACGTTAAAAACTGAAATCATAGAAAATATACTTTTGAATATAATTAAACTGTAATAAATTTCGATTCATATGATTAAAAACACTTTTTTGTTTCATAGTAACGCATTAAAAGGATGTAAAACACTGTTTTATAAGTCTAGCAGTGGGGACAGGTCTAAACGTTTCAAGGGGAGCCAAATTGACCGACAGATTGTGATTTGGTAAACATCCAGTCGTTTCGGTGTTCCCTTACCGCTTATTTTCTCTCCGACAAGGATTATCGTCCATATTTTAACACTGAACTTGTTCAGTGCGCACTTGCGCTGAGGCTCACAAGGTCGCAAGAAAAGTGTGTAAATAATGCATCTTTGATGCGTGATGCGTAATACATGTTTGATTCAATTTATATATATATATATATAGTTGGAAAATAAATTCATATTTAAAATATACTATATTTTTTTAAGAGACGAAATGTTTCCCTTTTTTTATATACGAAATGTTTCATTGCTTAAAAAAAAATCAAATCTTTGTAAGTACTGTATTTACTAATTTTTCATAGATGAAAATCTTACAATGTTATAATAATAATGAGAAAAATATGAAGAAGATTAGATAGATTTATTTAACATAATACTTTTTTTTTCAATTAAAAAGACAATTCTACTGGATCTTTCCATTCCACCATTTTATTATTTCTATAGTATTATTTTTATAAAATGATATTAACAATAGAATAATTTTAAACTGACTAGAAAGTGTAGAAGTTTTTTTTTTTTTTTTTTTTTTTTTTTTTTTTTTTAATATGCTCAATAATTTGCAAAAAACTTGCTGATTGTGAAGTCTATTTCTAAATGAACTTCTCGAGATAAGAAGATAATATCTGTTAATTTTTGTTTTCCTAAAAGCAAGTTTCCTTAACTACACTAAGTGCTTTTCAGATATTTGATTCGATCTTGGAACTAGAAAAAATAATATAAGGTCACTGAATGTAGAATATACAACCGCAAATCGTTTTGGGTGACACCAAATCTTGGTGAATCAGTAGGCTGAAAAAAATTTCAAAACTTTTTCAAATTTGCATATTTGTATTATAATGAATACTAAAATAATTTACTGAGAACTCATTGTTTTATACAATCGAAAATTGAGACATTTTTGTCACATTTATATCTGAGTTTTAATGTTGAAATATTGCAATTCAAACAGCGGTAAACTCGCTGAAGTTTTAAACATCTGTGCAGATAATGAGCACACATAGCGCCGATTGCTTAGAATATTCTAGTAAGAAGATTTTCATATTGAAAAACTAAGTTGACGACGAGTATTTATGATAGATGGTGAAGTTATTAAAGCTGTAGTCTAAGCTTGTGAGGAATAAACGGTCTACATATTCCTAAATCTTAGATCTTAAAGATTAACTTAGTTACTTAATTACTTAATTAGATAGTAATAAGAGCTCGAGACAAAGTTAACAAATAAATAAGAGTTTATTTAACGTTCAATATCAAGGAGGGTTTCGGCTAACTCTGTTATAACTTTTAATAAACCCCAGGAAATAACTTTAACAAAGCTTATGAAAGGTAGCTTATCTCACCAATACTGATCTTGTCGATGACTGCTCTCTGTTATCACTAGCTATTCTCACACTAGAATCATTGGCCGGATTCCCGAAGCGCGACAGATTCTTCTCTTACTTTACGCTACGACACTACCACTCTCTACCATCACTCAACTTCACCTCTTCACACGGTAAGCAGCTACCATTCTCTATCACTACCAATTCATTATCATTCACTATCCATTCACTATCAAAACAATCTCCATCTTATACTATACTCTACAAACTTCCTTTCCCTTCATTTCAATCGAACTTAAAATCACTTCCCATTCATCAAACACTCAGAACCTAATTCTTTCATTGCAGCACCATGTCGACATAAAACTAACTCGACGAAGACTTTCGCCGAGTCACTGGCGTCGAAGTTATTTCCGTCCCAACTTTGGTGACGGTCTATAGTCTCGACCTCACAAGCTTATCCATTGCAAATAATACCAGAACAAGCAGCAACAGCAGTAAGTAGACCGTCGTCTAAGCTTGACGTCAGTATTTGTCGTAAAATAAGTATGACGTCATTTTAGGCAATTTAAAGCAAATCGGCATGATGAAGAAGTTTGAAAGACAGGAACGGAAATGCAAAAAACACGCGCATTAAAACATGCTATCTCCAAGATTTGCCAAAAGTAAAAATAGAACCATTTCAACTTTGGTAAAAATGAATTATTTTCAATAATCATAATTGTTTGCATCAAATGTTAGATAAAGGTATATGCCAAAGACCTGGACAGGAGATAAAATCTCATGGTGTCTCTTTGGTGGACCAGTGCTGAAATTATCCATTAAAGCCCCCGTGAAAGCCAATAAATGGATTACAATGGACTTTTTTTTTTATAAGGAATTATACAATATGATAAGAATGATTAGGAGAAAGCAGCCAATATTTGTCAATTGAAAGAAATGAATTCTTTTAAACAGTTACTTTCAACTACACATTTGACTCCAAATGCTGTAACAACTACAATACTTCTGCTTAAACGAATTGTACTTAAAAAAACTTTTAATACAGAAACTGTATTATCTATTTTATTCCTTATTCTTGGTGATAACTGATTATCCTCTTTTTCAGCATTTAAACAACTCTTCGAAGGAAAGATATTCAAATCCCAACAGGTTTTGAAGTTGTGTTTCGCGATTTAATCATTTCTTTCTTTCTTTCTTTCTATTTTTTTTTTTTTTTTTTTTTTTTTTTTACAAATCCCATTGTTTCTGGTATAAACAAGCTACCATTAAAATTACAGCACAGTGCTGATAGGGTTAATCCATATATAAATTTAATATCATCTTCTTGATGAAGTTATAGTTATGATGAGTAATGTTTCGAAACAGGACGTTTAATATTTTATAATTTCATAACAGCATTTTGTATTCTAAAGTAGAAAATACATATACTATAGTAACAGCGTTATTGTAGTAGAATTTTGTATATTTTAGTACTAACCTTAAGACATTTGTCATAAAATAAAATTTCGTAACAATAAGCTTTAGTATTAGTATATATATATATATATATATATATATATATATTAAATACAGATTTATAATTTGTTCCACTTAAAAAATGTTAAATCAAGAATAATTATAGAAATCACTTTTTAGGTACTAATTAATATTAAGCATCAGGTATTGTAACAAAAGCATGAAATTTTATGACAAGAATTGGTTTGAATTCCCCAATTAAAATCTCATCACATATTAATTTATTGTAGTTGTGGCTTGAGTTATACATTTGTTTAAGTTTTGTTAAATAATAAAAAAAACTAAAAGATTAATATCTGGATAAAAGTCTTTTAAATGCTGTCAAAATATCCACTACATAAAAATTAAGGAAAAACAGAGAAACGTTCCATGTAAAATGCTCTCATCTGAAATTTGTTAATAATTCACAGTTTAGTTGGGATTCATATATCTCCTCAGCTTTACACAGTTATTTATATGCTCTAGCAGACTACACTGCAAAAACTTTTGTGGAAAAAAACGACTTTTTGAACGGCATTTTTTTGTCCACACGCTTGACCTTATTTTTAGATGATGGTTATTTAAACACATTTCGTTTTTATGGTTAAGTGATCGTAAAATAAATCAAAATCATACATTAAATACAACACGGAGTATAAGAATATTACTACTTACCATACATATACAGTCTTTGTATCCTTTCATTTCGGATACAAGGACTGTATTGGATTACATTTTTTTTTTTTTTTTTTTTTTTTTTACAGAAATGCTGAATCAAATCTACCATAAAACAAACTAAAAAAATCGACGTTGCCAAACGTTCGAACTAGAAGTAAAATTACGGTTAATTGACCTCTCTCCAGTTAAATGTCTATATGACAGTTTTTTTTTTTTTTTTTTTTTTTTTTTTTTTTTGAGGCATGGTCAAAAGAATTTTTTGCAAATTAACGGTTTTTCTATCGTTTTCTAATTAAATGGTAAAGTGAGAGTAAAATACCAGGTTAATAAATCATTACTTTCCGGAAAATGTTTACAGTGTACCGGTATGCTTTCCGATGCTTTTTTAGTTAATAAATGTTTTGAGATATATATATATATATATATATATATATATATATATATATTTAATACCGTTTTGTGATAATAATATCTTTTCTGTGAATGAATTATTATTATTATTATTATAATTATTTTTATATTGCAAGTAGATTTCATAGTTAATATCTTTAATAAGACTTTTTATTTTCCGAACACTATAGTGAGGAAAGTATTGTAATCATGTGAAAGATCCGAATTTGAGATTTTGACGTTTCTATACGTTTCGAGGTCCCCTGAGTCCGTTTTCACTATTTTTACGATGATGTGTGTATGTATGTGTGTATGTGTGTGTGTATGTGTGTGTGTGTATGTGTGTGAGTGACACGCTAGTGTCTAAACGCTTTGCTCGAATGAGCTGTAAGTTCGTACGCATGTTGCAAGTCACCGTAGCACGAACACTATTAATTTTGATGGATCTAGCACTTATAGTTTTTTTACAAGGACACAAAGAAAAATTCTTTATCATTATGGCCTATGGGACCAAAACCTTAAAAGTGCAATAGCATCTAAACGCCTTATTCAATTGAGCAAAAAAAATATACTCATATTATAGGTCACAGATACTCAATCTGTTTAGATTTTGGAGAATCTAGCAAAGTTAGTTTTTTTACAGGGACACAAAGAAAAATTCTTTATCATTATGGCCTATGGGACCAAATTTTTAAAAGCGCGATAGCATCTAAACGCCTTATTAAATTAAGCTGAAAATTTATATGAATATTATAAATCATTGTTGAACAAACTATAAGAATTTTGGTGAATGTAGCTATTATAGGTTTTTATAGGGACACAACGAAAAATTCTTTATCATTATGATCTATGGGCTCAAATTTCAGTAGCGTTATATAAAGCATCGTGGAATATATAGAGAAAAATACTCAAACATTCTATTATAGTTTTCTTTCTTTTGTTTGTTTAACAACTCCTCTTTCTTTACTTTATCTACAAAACTGTTAATTACTCAATGTTCGGAAATACGAGTGGAGTCACTCCAGATTTTTTTTTTTTTTGAGTAATACAGTCTTGAATTTACATTTATGTCTGTTAAAAATTAAAAATGACAATATTTTTTTCTAAATTTTTATTTGCAGTTTTTCCTACGTTGGTACACATTTTAACAAAAGCAATTTTCCCTCAGATTTAAAAATTCATGATGTGTCATTTCTCATGAAGTCTTACCATTCTAACAAAATTTAAATAGAAATTTCAATATAAATTTCTTTTATGAAGAATATATAAAGTCATAAAATTTTACATTCACGAAAAAAAGAAAAAGAAATGAATATTCTGGGACATAAAATTTCATAAAATATTCGGTAACGCCAAGCTATATTTTAGAAGTATATTTACATTTTATTTTGTTCGTGGGAATAAAGGTTTCATTTTGGAAGCTTATGAAACTTTCATTTTTCGACACAGAATAAAATGATTTGAACAAAAGTATTATTTAACTATTCATTGCATTGGCAATAGCTTTAGCCAAATATCTCCTTTAAATGTGCTTTAAGATATAAAATAGAATTTTATATGTGATCACGTTACCATATAATTTTTTAAGCCTCCTTTTCAGGATATATAATACGTTAAAAAAAAAAAAAATTGTTAAAAAATGAAAGTAAGAAGTATTATATTTTATGTTCAATTCGCATGAAAATTTTAATTCTTTAATAAATATTGTACCTGATGGGAAAATCTTCACTATTTTAAACTACTTCAGATAAAATATGTACCTATTGGATATTTACCTATTTTACATATCTATTATGTGCACCTATTAGATATGTAAGGTGAAAAATCATTCGAATAAGTTATTATTTTTAAGCATTTGCTAGAGTTAAAAGGAAAGTTTCATATTATAAATTGTATTAACTATTTAAGTACATATTTATGATAGTGTAAGTTTAGAATATAAAATGCTTATAATTTGTCACATATGTGCGATTTTATTCCAAATACAACACTAAAACGAATCATTTTATTTCAAAAATAATTATGGTATATCATAAATTTAAAAGTATTTTGCATATTTGAATCATTTAATACACACACACATATATATATATATACTAGCAGGCTACGCCCGCTTCGCTGGTCACTATATTTAAATGAATTTTTGAAAGAATTGAATTAATATTTATTTTTTTACACCACATTCTTGAAAAAACCAAAAAAAAAAAAAAAAAAGAAAAGAAAATGAAATTGCTCCAAACTTCGCTTAGGGTACCCGCTGTCTACGGCAGCTTTTTTCCCGCCCGCACTGCATCAGGTCTAGATTTCCCGTGACTGTAGAAAGATCTTTTCCGGGCACTTCAATCTGGATATTTATCGACGGTAGGGGGGATCTGCTACAATTTAAGAACTACGATTTTAAAGATGACTGTATCTCAGCATCTATTAAGTATTTTAGTTTTGAACCATGTATTTTATAGCCCATGCTATTTACACTTTATTACAATTTGATTCCGACCAATGAAATAAAATAAAACAAAACAAAAAGTTGATTAAAAAATAAATATAACATATAAACAAATAAATTTTAATCATTTTAATCCTTTTTACTACGTATATACTACTATTTTTCCCGATAAATACTGTAAATTAAAAAAATTAACAAATAAAAGTTTTTTCTTTTAAAGGAATTAATTAAAAATTGAAAAATAAGAAGTTGTTCTACTATAAAAAATTAAATATAACTGTTATAAATTTTTTCTGCTGCATTACGATTAATAAATATAACAAATTAAAAAAAAAAAAAAAAAAAAAAAAAAAAAAAAAAAAAAAAAAAAATTCGCCTTCAAATGAATGTATTCAATAAAAATAAGTTGCGTAATAGCCGTTGCTAAGATACGCAGACGATAGAAGCAAAATAATAAATCTATGAAAAATGAAGCATTAAAGCCAATATTTAAAATCGAAAAAACTTTAATTTAAAAAATTCAAATTCGAAATTCGAAAAAATCTCGATGAGGTGCACACATGCATGGTCCCAGGTACCTATATGCCAAATTTGGAAGCTCTGCGATCAGTAGTGTGAGCACCAGAGCGCAGATACACACACAGACACACACCCAGACACACACACAGACACTTCTCTTTATTTATATAGATGAAGATGATGAGGTCATTTTATAGTAAAATTATCCATTATAGCATATATTATATTTCACTCCTCCATAAAAATTAATTTTAAAATCGTCTGCTTCTTTTATACTTTTATTTTAATAGAATTTTAATAGAATTTCATTTATATATTAGTCATTTTAGCATTTTTATCCTAAGTAGCATTAGCAATAATATATATCACTTCTCCATTAAAATTTATAAGACCCTACAATAAAATTAATTTGTGCTTAATATCAACTCTACGAAAATTTTTATCAATCGCTTCCAAATTTTGACCTAAGGTTCAAATCTCAATCCTGTGGGTATTTACATCAGCTACAACGTTTTCGTCTTTATTCGTAAATAATAATTTAACTGTATTAAATAGTTTACTGGAATATAATTCAACGTATAACTTAGTCACAGCAACGCGTGACCGGGTCTGCTAGTTGAATTATACGAAATTTATTAATAGGTTAAAAAGTTGAAGATTCTTTGTGTAGATGGCAGCACCAAATATATTTCAGCTTTCATTTCAACCCAGTCGAAAGGTATCGACATCTGTTAGAATCATTTGGAGTTAACAGATAATTGTGACTGTCAAATAATAACAGACAAATAATTAGCAATAAATTAAAATTGCGACTATAATTTGAGATTTTAAACTATCCTATCTCTCAAGTTGGATCGAACTGCACATGGTGTGCGAATTTTATTATAATCGGTTAAGTGGTTTAGCAGTCCATTGAAGATAAACATTGTGACACGAGATTTATATATATTAAGATATATATATATATATATATGCTGTTCTTTTCCTTTAGTTGTATATCTAAATCATAGCTGCTTTAGCATGATTACATCTTCTATACCGAATTGATAAGGTTATTTTCCTCTTGTGTAATAATTGTACAATCCAACATAGCAATAGATTAAATAAGTTTATGCTTTTTTTTTTTAAACTAAAAAATGGATGTTACCGTAATAATAATAATAAAAAAAAAAATACAATGATTAAGATTAAATGTTATCTTATGAGTTATGATAAATATGCTACTTAATATAGATTTCTAAAAAAAACGTAAGCCACAGATTTTGCATTTTATTGGACTTAAAAAAAAAATAAATAAAACAATTAAATAAAAAATAAAACAAAAGGAAAATAATTTTTCATTTATTTTAGTTTACATATAGTGTAAGTATAAGCCAAAAAATGATTATATATAAAATAAATGTCACTGTAAAGCTTTCTTATAGACTCAAAACAGCATTATCGGTGCAAAATATGCTCAGTGTATGTGAATCATTAAATGCAATTGCTTTAGTTGCGATATTTGCAATGCATGTTGTTATAAAAAATTCTCATGTAATTTTGACATCGTTAGAAGTACACATCACGCCGACACTGTATATAAAACTTTTTTTTTCTCAATGAAATTATTGGATAAAGAGTTTTCATTTGTCATTTTCAAACACATTTTTTAAAGTATAATTAAATAATTTATATTGTAAGATTAATATTTATTTATTTTTATTTATTTTTTTTTTTGTTTTTTTTTTATGACAACGCAATTTCTTGATTTTAATTATACATTCGTGTGCGTAGTATAAATACGTATATAACAGTAGTTTAATAGAAAAACTTTTTCAAAATATAATATAACCACTAGAAAGTTTTATAAGCGTATTTTCGCAAATGATACTCATTAAGTTTCTTATGTTTAGATTTTGAAAGGAAGAAATTAGAAGTTTTCAATTCATGATAAATGATTTCTTACCTTTGCATTTATATATGTATTTATTATGATTAAAAAAAAATTAAAAAAAAAAAAAAAAAATATTTTAATATGCTATTTGTGAAGCACGTGTATAATAACAATAATGATGATGATGAAAATTATAAATAGAAAATTATAAAATATATATCTCTATATAACTTAAATTTTAAAATTCAATTAATTTTTAATTAAAAAATGTTTAAATCAAAAATCTAAAAAGGCAATGTATATATATGGTAAAATTTATTTAGATATGAAATGTATAAAAGATTGCAGTTATGTATTCATTTTTTCTGAGGGGGGGGGGGGGAATAGAAAGATTAATTTTCAAACGATAGCTTAGATAAAATTCTGAAATACCTTTTTGATAAGCTATTATTATGTTTTTTTATTAAAAATATGTAATAAAATGCAATATTTTATAAAATGTTTAAATTTTTAAATTCTTATAATTATATTAATTTAAAAAATTCATTAATCACAATGTACCATTAATGCCTTTACAAGCAACGTGAATAATCCCCCCTCCTCCTGATTTTATTCTCTTACCTGCCAAGGAATCCTAACGAGATTCGTTTTCCAGTGATACCGTTGTATCTCAACTCTGAAATGAGTAAATCCTTCGAAATCATTGTCAAGATCGCTTTCAAGTTTATTTTACTGCATTGCCAAGTCGTACAATACAAAAGATCGCATTTCGAAAATAAATAAATAAATAAATATATATATATATATATATATATATATACGCTCGGGGCAGTTAAGGGGTTAATACAATAAAATGTTTTTTTATTTATATTTATACACTTAGAAAATAAGAGGTATTATTCAGATCATTTTATTCAAGTTTGGTAAATTCCTCGGTTTAAAAAAAAATAAAAAAAATAAAAAGACATTTGTAGTAAACATAAACATTTTTCATATTCAGTGTTAAATATGAAATATGTTTAATACTATCAGAAAGTATAAATATATTGTTATTTATAATCTTAGGTATATTTCAAATAATTAATTTTCAAAGCTAAAGAGTTTTCTTATTAAATACGTGCATAGACTTACTTTCCTTTTAATAACTTTATCGGTCCCAAGTGAACTTAAGTAAATTTATTAAAGATTATTGAGATTGTTTTACTTCCAGAAGACAATCCATAGATTATTATTAAATTTCTCCCCATAATATAACATTTAATACTTGAAAATGTTAATAAATCAAGGATTTGATTTTTTCCTTTTAATCGTTCAATTTTAGGTATATTAAAATTTTATTTTAAGTTAGGTGATCGCTATAAAAATTAATAATTGAAATTAGAAATTTATGTGTTTTAATTTAGTTTAGTGTACTTATTCAATGTCTGCTCTCTTTTTTTTTTCCTTAGTTTTAAAATAAGTATTTCAGCGTGATAATAAAAATTGTCAAGACTAAGCAGTAACATTTTTTGATAATGATACATCAGGGAGTTCAGTTTAATTAGCTTTTCAAAATAAAAACATAAAACTTTTTATAAAATATTAATTCAATTGGGCAGCTGAATTGATTGTACTTTCTATGGTTATTAACATAACACATAGTATTTACAGGGTTAATACATGGTATTAACATAACTTAATACCATATAACTGGACAAAACTCAAAAATATGTACTATTTAGATTTTAACTCGTTTTTCGTTATAATAATTAATTACCACTTTCATTCAGACGCAGAAAATTTAAAAGAGGAAATTTAAACAATGGCATTTGTGACATTGAATGCCACAGTCTTCTAAAATAAAGTCAAACAATAGACATTTAGAAATAAACCTCCATCATTATTTTAAAGCCATGAAGATTTTATCGACATATAAAAGCATAAAATTGAGGACAACAAAGAGTCAGATCCATAATTGAATGCACTATAACAAAAAATGGTGGAGAAGAGAGAGCAATTATACATTAAGAAACTACATCCTTCTTGGGCAATGATTTTAGTCGAAGAAAACAAACGAGCATGACAGATTTCCCCTTGTTTTTCGCCAGTTCTGGTTTCACTGCAAAATATATTAGCCAAAAGTGTCAAATGAAAGTTTCTTTGTTTCTAATGTTAAATTAATTAGAATTTTTGAATTTAGGGTGACCGTTACAAATTGCAACCATAAATTTCGCTTAATTTTTATGCGCCAACAAAGACGGTTAGAGCAAGTGCACTCATAAAGTAATTACCATAGTCATTGCGACATAAAGTTAAATAAAACATTTACATTATATCTAACCGCAATTGATCTTCTTATATGGTCAGAAAGAATATTTAATTACTTTTTCGAGTTAAACAAAATAAAAGTAAATAAATACGGAAATCGGCATTGGAATACAGAATTTTATAGATCTAAATAAATATTAAAGTTCTTACTTGAAAAGATTCAAATAATAAATATTAATTAATTATTTTCTATTATGCCCGTATTTAATATCTCATTTAATATCTAAATAAAAGGTAAAGCTAGGAGAGTTTGCGCACAATTCAACAGAACGATAAAAAAAAATCCAAGAAGTAATTTTTTGTTAAACTATTGGTCCATAATTTTTAATTGATCCTTCATTTATGCATTTCCATTACTATTTTGGTGCTCTGTTTTACTTTAAAACAACAGCTGTAAGGAAACCAAGATAGCTATTTTGCGCAGTTTCTTCTTATAAGGTAAGAGTGATTGCGCACATAGGTATGAGAGATTGCGCTTAATTAAAACTACAATCGCATTGTTAATATTAATAATTACACTTCAATAACAATGTTGTGAGATATTTGTAAACAATAATTTTTGTACTGAGAATCGATATTTTAATTCGATAATTTAAAAATCAGAAAAATTAATGATCCCAAGTAGCACAACAATAATGGCCAAAGTCGGAAATAAGACTATTTCAATATTGGCCAACATTGGACTCTGCTGGACTGGCCAGTGCAAAAATGTCAAGGTTTTTTACAATACTGGCCAATATCGGTAATCTGTATTGGTCAATATTGCATGTAATACTAGCCAATATCGGTTAAAGTTGAACTGGCCAATATAAAACACTAAATTTTGCCAATATAGGCCAATGTTGGTATCACATACTGGACAATATTGTGTACAACACTGGCCAATATAAAATTGCAAATCACAACAGTAATGGGCAATATTGATATTCGACATTGGCTAATGTTGTAATGCAATACAGGCCAATATTAACTACAAATCTTGTCTATTTGCAAGAAACAAAAAAAAAAAAACTACAGATGGTAGCCAAATTATTTGAGTGTGAGCAATAATTCCTATTGCTAGCGCTCAAATAATTTTGCTACCAACTGTATGCCATGTACAATTCTTTTTTTTTTTTTTTTCTCAGATAAAAGAATGCATGAAATTTTACAACATCCTTTTAAACTTTTGATATTTGTATTAGATTTTTCAAATTTTTTTGTTTTATGTGATTCTTTTTTATTTTTTATGGGAAAACAGACACCTTTATATTACCTTTCAACATACAGTCGGCTGCAAAATTATTCGAGCACTAGCAATAATCCTTGCCAAAAAAAAAGTACACTTAATACAGCTTTGTTAAATAAATCCTTGTCGAGTCATGTTCTTAATCAGTCTGAGAACATGATTCGACAAGGATTTACTTAGCAAAACAGTCTTAAGTGTACTTTTTAAATATAGGAATTATTGGCTAGTGCTCGAATAATTTTGCAGCCGACTGTATATTAGGCTGATTCCAAAAAATTTCGAACATTCATTTTCCTTTTACATAAGAATTGTATTTATTTACATATAGATTAAAATTAAAAAAAAAGAAAAAAAAAAATACTAGATTGTTATAGACAAAAAGGTTTAATAACAATCAAATTACATTGATTAGCATTTTATTTATCAAACTAATACTTTAAAATGTACCTTAATACGTTATTTTTATTTTTTCAGCGTCCGGAATCAAGTCAAAGTATACTGATTTTGTAAAATACAACCTAACCTACAAGAAACCTTTCATTTAGGAGGGGGAAGTGTAGGTTTTTAAATGAACTGCATTTAAAAAAAAAGAAAAGAAAAAAGAAAGGAAAACTATTTAAAAAATGGAATGATACAGTTTCAATTAACGGATCAATTTTTTATTGATCGTTCGGTCAAACTGACGACTGAAAAATAAATAAATAAATAAAATTAGAAATTCTGACTTCTAAACTTTTATTAAATTATTTATTTTAATTTATAATTGTTGCCAAAAAAAAAAATTACGAGTTAATTTATTTTTCGACGTATAATAAAATATATTTTCACAATAATAATAAGCTTTTTTGATAGTGTTTGTTTCGATACTGATTATTATTAGTTTTCTTTTCTTTTTCTTTCAAAAAAAAAAAAAAAAAAATGGTGAAATTCTGACAAAAGCAGAATTTAGTTTAGGACGGAGAAATATTAGGTTTTTTTTTTTTTTTTCAAATTATAAAATTGTTTCCAAATTATTCAATTATATTTCGATAAATGTGCAACTATCGAAAACTGGTATCGTAAAAATCTGCAGATTGAGAAAAAAAGATAAAAATAATATTCACATGTTATGTTTTAACTGCACTAAATAATAATTAAAAAAAAATAAAAATAAAAATCCGAAAGCTGAACTTAAGTTGATCTTGAAATCAGAACTTGGTGATATAGGTGTCATTATCGTAACAAATAAAATAATAATCTTTCAAGATGTCACAACAGAAATTGTGTAACACAAACTCATTACATTTTTAAGATATGTGAAAAACTGATATACTCAGAATGTATGAAAAATTTTCATCAGTCACAAATTTAGATGTTATGGATTTTTGAGTAATTTATTTTTTTTAAGTTGTATCAATATAAAATGAATGAATCGTAATAAAACAAAAGGTTATATTATTTTTTTCTTACTATAAATAAATCATCCTGGAAGAAGTTAATGAATTGTCAGGGGTTTTTCTTTGCAATATAAAATTTTCTTAATACCAAATCCAAATACCTTGAGTTCTTTTCACAAACTTTTTTGATGAGTACCCAGCTTTCATCAATTTTTCTGACAATCTGATCGTTTCTTCTTTGCTGTTGTAATTGCAGAATGTCACCTTAGTCGACATTTCGCATTAGTTCTATGTTATTACATAATTTACACTCAACTACATGGTTTACCACACCGTTTACACACAGCTTTCATTAAATGCACGAATTAACTGACTGCTTCTTCTCTTCTGTTGTAATTTCAAAACATCACCTTGCGTCCAGATTTCACATCAAGATCACATCTCTACATGCATATACCTGTTAAGATTTCGACAGTTATGTGGTTGGTAGTATAATTTTGATGTAGCAAGGCTATAACCATTCATGGGGGGGGGGAATTCAACTCCCCCTCAAAATGTTGCAAATTTTTAGAGTAATACATCATTTTTAACACAATATTATGCACTAATACTTGTACACTGCAAACTTTCTGGCTATGGCCTTTGATATTGGCATTAGTATTACCCTGATAAAGACTAACCAAAAAATCTTCCAGAACAATCCGGAATGATAAAGACCCAATTAACCCCTTAGAAAAAGCTGTAATCTACATATAGAATTTTATGAAATAAGAACCTACACTGGCATGACTAAAAAATCTTAGCCAAGCTGAAGAAAAAGTTTGTCCCATGCCAAGCGAATACCAAGAACGTTTTTTTTGTTTATAATTAACCGTAGTTATTAAAATCCATTCTTTCTGATTTTATTTTCAGATTTTCCATTCAAACTAAATATTTTTACTTTAAATGCACATTATTTTTGGCTAAAATATGAAAAATGCATATTTAAAAATAATAATAATGATCCATACTGAGAAATTCACAAATTAAAACTTCTGTTGATAAATTAATATTTGATTATTTTATCTTTTTGCATTTTATTTTATGCCTAAAAAAGTTTGAATTTTATAAATATAAATATGTAGAAGGAAATTTCACAATCACTTTCAGCTACTAATGTTGGTTATTTTTATACAGAATATCCTTAACAAAAAATTTTATTCAGAAAGCATCTTTTTTTTTAAGCATAAAAATGCTTACTGATTAGGAAAATAATTTAAACTTTTTACTTCACATGCATTTCAACTAATTTCCTCTATTTTGTGTTCATTTGTTTGCTTATTTTTAATTAACACTAATATATATGATTAAATTCTTTAATTATATATTATTAAAATGTCTGAAATTTAATAGCATTATTTTATAAATTAATATAAAAATTTTTATTATTCAAAACTGAAAAATAAATAAAAATTAAGACAAACCTACTTGAAGTTTAAGTTAAACTTCAAGTAGGTTTATTTTTAAATATCTTTACTGAGTATAGAAAAAAATTCATTAAAAATTAAAATAAAATAAAAGACTTTTTTTTCCATAAAACAATTTATTAAATTTATTTGCATGATTTTACATTATGTTTTTGAAAATTACAAAAATTCTGTATTTTCAGATATTTTTACATCTGATTTCCATTTTATTTTAACCTACTTGCTATCACAATCTGGAGCTCTTGCAAAGACTTCTAATACAGTTGTTAATGCAGAGTTTCTCCCAGGTTTAAAAATGAAAGGATGCTGCTAGTAAAAAAAATCACATTTTAGATTTTTGAAGTCAGTTTTGGATCCTTAAGGACACACTTGATACGAGAAAAAATTTACTAATGTATGAACAAATGTTGATCATCATGCACAGTAGTTTTATCAGGGATGCCACTCTAAAAATTCGAAGAAAGAGGAAATCACGCCTGAAGTAAAATTTGTGATAATTATTGTGTAATTTTATAGGTGAATTCTGTAAATTAATATATAACAAAATAATACATAAAATATAATTTGAATATAATAATTTAAAAAGTTACTTTGCAGTCAAAAGGTTATATTTTAAGCAATATAAAAGAATGATGCTTTATCACAAATAAAAAAATATTTTAGAGGTTTCTAAATAAACCATAGTCTGTAGATCAGCAATAACATTAATTTAACATAATTCAAAACAAAATAATTACACATAAGGAAATTTTTCTACCTCTTTAAAATTCTGGAATCTAATAAACAAGTTTATCATGAACACTGACACTTATGTTATGAATGGGAAAAGAATGAACATTGCAGAGCTTCGTCAGGTTGTTTAATGGCTGATCACTACTTTTAAGGGGGTGAGGGTCCTCACAGTAGAAAATGTGAGACGTACGTCAAAGATTTTTTTTTTTTTCAGTCTGCAGATTATTTTCAACATAGTATTGTGTAGAAATTTTAAGTCTCCCGATTTTGATCGGAAATATTGCAATTTCTAATCTTTCTGCATCCACATCATAAATGGCAACGTTCATTTTAATCACAATTTATTAGATTCTAGAAGCTACAAAGAGGTAGAATTATTCAATATTTTTCACTTACGTAATTATTTAGCACCGCCCTTCCTCTTCGCTAACAATCAGCGATAGACATTTCACGGAATCATTGTGATTTTCCATCTGCTTTCATTCACAACATAAAAGTCAATATTTTCTTAAAATCTCATTTAATTAGATTCCAGAACTTATAAAGAAGTAAAATTGTCCAATATCTCTCACTTTTTTTTTTCTGTTCGCCCCCCCCCCCCTGCCATTTTCTCCCTCTCCTGCTAATGAACAGCAAACAATTGCTCTGCAGTAGTATTGCAATTTCCAATTTTTCTCCATCCATAACTCTTTCAATTTACTATATTAGATTCTAAAACATGTATTGAAGTAGAATTGTTCAATATCTCCCACTCATATATTTTTTATGACCCCCCCTCCCGTCTTCCCCACATTAACAAGGATAATTAATTTTTTATACCAACTATAAACAAAGTATTTTTTTAGTTTTGTTTTAAATTCTGGTTTTTTGTATAGTATCCATTTTGAGGTGTCTCGAATGTGAAAGTCTAATTTTTAGCAGTTGATCTCTATATCTGTTATCAGCATAAATTAAAAACAAATGATTACAGGAAATTCAAATTTGGTATTTGGAGATTCATATTAAGTTGCTACTTGAACAACTTTTTTTTATTATTTTTTTTAATACAATAAAAATAAAAATAGTGATTGAAATTTTTTGAAGATTCATTTAATTCCGGCGACCAGCGAAGCAGGCAAAACCTGCTAGTATTAAATAAATGCAAACTTATGACAGAAATACACTTACTGATTCTCACAAGCATTTTTTGTGTTACTTATAGTGCTGCAGATTATTCTCTAATGCCTAAATAGTTGTCACAGATTGACAGAAAAACTTCTGCTACTGGGTGAAGGAGGACAATATAACTATGTATATGAGAAATATCGAGCAATCCTATCTTTTTAAAGGTTCTAGAATCCAGTAAATTAAGTTTAATGTGCACATTGATATTTATGTTAGTTATTGATAGAGAAAGATTGGAAATTGTATGATGGATCGGCGATTATTAGTTTGAGAAGAGGCAGACAGAATAAATTTATAAAAAGCGGAAATCTGCCGCTCAGTAGAAGTGTGGAAAAGCGACATCCCTGTTTTATTTATATTTCTAGCATTTATGTTCGATTTAAAGTCTATTTTCTACAAAAGGCAGTATAAGTGCAATTTTTTATATAACGAACAAGAAAGGTGAAATTTTTTTGTATGAAGAGTAAGAAGCGAAGAATTTTTCCAGTCAAAGGGCAGGCAGGAGGCAGCACCCTCCCAAAACTGTCTGGGGGAAACTCTGTTAAAGACAAAAGTTTGAACTTTTTTACAATTTCTTCTCACACTTCCTAAAAAGAAATAAAAATAATTATAAAGAAAATATACATGAACATACAATCATATCAATTTTCTTTTTCTAGATAGGATGCAAGGTTTCAAAGTACCATTGGCCAAGAACTCTTACATTGGACAGCAATAAAATAAAGGTGTTTCCTTTAGAGATGCAATGATTATTCAGCCAAAGCCGAATATCAAGTCCATTATTCAGCCCAGGCCGAAATGTTTTTATTTATAGTTACTCAATATAAATAAAAACATTATATTACACAATAAATTTTTTTAATTTCAGGATTTATATTTGTCATGTTTTGTGAAAATTTTATTATCCCCCCCCCCCCCAAAAAAAAAAAAAAAAAAAAACTTTCATACCTTGAATTAATTTTATCATACCATTTGTAAAATTATTAGGGGGGCAGGAAGAGCAAAAAATTAGAAATTGAGTTAGACCGTACATCAAAATTGGTATGTATAGTTTTGGGGGGCCTAAGAGTTGAATGAAGATATTTTAGAAAGTGTAATTATTAGGGAGCAGGGGGGGGGGGCATAGAAATTGAGTTATACTATTCAAAACTGGTATATATAGGTTTTGGGACCTACAATTGAATGAGGATATTTTCGAAAGTGCTACATTATTAAGGGGAGGCAGAAAGAGGGATGGATTAGGTGGACAAAAAATAGAAATTGAGTTAGAGTGTTCAAAATTGGTACAGTATAACCCCGATGAGTCGTCACTCCGTTTAAGTCGTCGTTTTCTTTTGGTCTCGACAAGGTCTCATACACAATGTTAAACAACCCTCTTTTACCCGTCACCGAATTTCATTCTACTCGGATAACTCGTCACCTACAAAAATGGCTGAAAGCTAATTCAAAAATCCCCTAAAAAAGTCGCTAATCCTAAACTTACATTTTTTTGTCACTAAAAGCTTTTAAAATCCCCCACATTTAGCGACTTTTTCCACAAATTTGCAACACTGATTTTGCATGCCACCGTGCTGTCTTTCCAGCCCCGCCCCATCAAATTAAGAAAACAAGCCTTTACTGGGAATTTTCGATTATGTGCGTCTTATCAGCAAAACCTGTTGGTCCCTATTGTTGTTAAGCATTCCTTTTGACTCCCCTCCTCCACTTCACTTTAAGAAAGCCAAGCCTGCTTATCACTTCAGCAACACACCTATAGGTTAAGCATTCCTTTCCATATAATACCCCTTTTGTGGAGTTGAGTTCTTGGAATATTCTATGCACATGCATCGTACTTATCGCTGCTAACCATTCAAAGCACACTTCTCGCTGCGACTTTGTCGAGTGTAGGCGTTTTTTTCACTTCTCCTGAGTTTGACTTCATTTCATAGTGAGTAAGCCCCGCTATAAGGGCTATTTTCTCTCTTGTAATTTCGTGGTGCGATTACGCTTTTAACATGTCAGGGAAACGAAAACTTACCTCGTTATCTTTTAAAGAAAAAAAAGACTTAATTGCACTTTTTGAAAAATCAAATGTTTTCAAAACAGCTTTTGCCAAAGAACACCATATCCCCAGGACTACGTTGAACGATGTTCTTTCATCGAAACAAATCATTGAAGAAGCCGACTGCGAAAGAAAAAGAAAGAGAATGAGGAAATCTAAGTTTGACGATATCGAGGAGGTTTTAGTTCGATTGCTAAAACATGCCAGAGCCCAGAATGTACCAATTTCTTCCGCGGTGCTAAAAGAAAAAGCCATGGAAATTGCTAAGAAGTTGAACATTGAAGATTTCGGCGGCAGCAATGTTTGGCTGGAACGTTTCAAAGACAGACATTGCCTTTCTTTTAAAACGATTTGCGGAGAAGCAGCAGCTGTTGATGTTGATGCTGTAGAAGACTGGAAGGACAGTGTTCTCAAGGACATTTTATCTAGATTTGATGCATCAAATGTTTTCAATCTTTATGAGTCCGGCTTATTTTACCGTCGTTTGCCCAATAAAACTCTGTCATTTAAGGGTGAAAAGTGCACTTCTGGAAAATCAAGCAAACAACGTGTGACGATTCTGCTCGAAGCAAATATAAATGGAACTGAAAAACTAAAACTACTTGTGATAGGCAAAAGCAAAAAGCCACGCTGCTTTAAAAATGTTAAATCCCTTCCAGTTTATTATGAAGCAAATTCAAAGGCATGGATGACTACAACGATTTGAAAACGACATATTCGTAAACTGGATTCTCAGTTTTCGCGTCAGAAAAGAAAAGTTGCCACCATTGTTAATAACTGTACCGCCTACACCACACCCAAAAATTTAAAAGCGATCGAGATGGTTTTTATTCCTCCAAATGTAACATCAATTCTTCAACCTTTAGATCAAGGGATAATTCGTGACTTTAAACGAAAGTACAAAAAAATGCTTGTAAAGGACCTGATAAAAGCATTGGATAGAAAAGAAAAGCTGGAAGTTTCAGTTTTAGATGAAATTAACTATGCAGACAAAAGTTGGAGTTCCGTTTCTTCACAAACTGTTTTGAATTGTTTCCGACATGCAGGGTTCATAGCAGATGCAGAATCAGAAGAAATCTTCAGCGATGAAGACATCATCGACGTGGAACCATTAGAGACTTTGCTGCAAATCGCAAATGAAAAAGTGTGCAGGGTCAATGACGTTAACGCTTTTGTCAACATTGATAATGACATTGCAATCTGCTCACAAGCGACTGTAAAAGATTTGACATCTGAATTTTTAAAAGAAAAACAAAACAGTTCAAGTGAGGATAGCGATGTCGAGAATGTGGATAAAACCCCACCCAACAAGACGGAAGCAATTGAAGCCCTGGAGAAAGTTCGAGAGTACCTTACATCCATTCAAGGTACAACAGACGAAGAATTTAAAGCCTTAACTGTATTAGAAAAGAAAGTTATTTCCAGTAGCCAGCACCTTCATCAATCTACACTGTTGGGTTATTTTAATGTAGCAAAAAAATAAAATGCACATGGTAACTATACTGTATTTTTTATTTTTTTTATCTTCCGCTCATTCATTTACATGTACTGATTTCTGAAAATATTGTTTTTGGTCACCGAATCCTACTGCAATTCATGAAAATATGTAGTATAGTATATTTCAAAGTTTTTTTTTTTTTTTTTCGAAATTCGTCACTCCGCCTAAGTTGTCGTCACTTCGCTTAAGTCGTCAAAAAATCTTTGGTCCCTTTAGTGACGACTTATTGAGGTTTTACTGTATATGTAGGTTAATTAGGAGAGGCATGAAAGGTGGGGAATAAGTATGCGTATCCCAGGGGTGAAACTTTTCAGGGCCTTTAGTTAATTTGTTATCATTAAAGTGTATGAAAGACATGTTATGTTAGGCAGGCCGCACACCAAAGAAACAAGCGTGACTTGGACGACATAAGAGACAATCCCTAGCATTGCCGCTAACTTTTACTTTACTGCATATGCAAACCAGAGAAACAAGCGTCATGTCTTATTAGTCGAGCGTGTGTCTCCCGTTTGTTGCTCGAATCGCGCATGCTACAACTTTTCGCACTTGTTGCTCATGTTGCAACATGGCGGCGATAGAGATTTGACAACTGTGGGTAAATTTAAATAACACTGGGCTCAACGCAGTCGCTTTTTTCAATACTAATAACTAATAGAAATATTTAGTAAAATCCTTTGCAATATTTTTCTTCGATTGCATATTACGAAGATTGCTTTGTATAAATAATACTATTAAAACAAAAGTGACTACGCTGAGTCCTACAATGACAATATCAAATTCAAGTCCGTGTAAGATACAGCAAACAATCAATTTAAGTTCAGACAGAAAGGAAAAACATTAAAATAAAAAAAATACGGATGAAAACAAATTATAGGGTAACAATTTTATGCAATAACCCCCATTATATATTAAAATATCGCTCTTGAATTTCATCCGTTTGACTGTTTCCGATAAAAGAAACAGAACAAGTTTACTAGCAAGGGATGCGGGGCTTAGGGGTAAAGGGTTGAACTCTTGTCACAATGGTACTCGGTTCGACCCTCGCCGGAGATTTTTTTTTTTTTTTTTTAAGTAGAAAAATAATTTAAGAAAAAGGATAATGATTAAATTCTACTATTTTTCTTTTTTTTTTTTTTTAAATCGATATATTCTATAGAAAAACAACAAAAAGGAAAAATAGAGAAAAAATATTCATTTAAAAGGAAGAAGATCAAATATAGGAATTTAGTACAATGTTAATAACATCTTGGAAATTATTGGGTTTTTGCATCATTTTGCAATTTTTTATTAAAAATTGTTCAGATTTAAAAGCAACGTTTTCAACTGGAAACTATTAATTTAAATTTAACAATAAAGAAAAAAAATATAAGGTGCAATGTAAAATTATTTTTCTTAAATTATTCATTTATTTAAATTATAAATAAAATAAATAAAAACCCTTTTTTTAGCTGAAAAAAAAATAATAGTAATAATTTTATAGAATATTTGTTTGCATATCAATAATAACTTAAAGCAGACAAGCTTTGTTTTCTGCTAGAAACAGGATATAAAACATTAAATAAAAATTTAAATAAAACATTAACAAAATAAAGGTATAAATAAATGGAATATAAAAATTATTTTCCCCTAAATTATTCATTTATTTAAATGATAAAGTAAAATAACAATTTTTTAAGTTAAAATACTTTAATAATTCAACAATGAAAAATTAAAATTTTTAATAAAATCCCACAATCAACAAGAAAATCATATTTATTGAAATTTAATTTTTCCGACTGAGTGAAAATAATGCCTGGACCAGGACTCGAACCCCGGATCATTGACTTACAAGGTCAAGGCTCTACCAATTGAGCTATCCAGGCCGACATCCAAGTCAGCATTATTCACTCAACCTTTTTGGCAGGAACAATCTGGTCTATCATTTAGATAGCTCAACAGAAATAAGCCGCAGGAAATGGAAAACACCATTAAACAATGGGAGAATGAAATACAATTTTTAATAAAATCCCACCACAATCACTCAGTCGGAAAAATTAAATTTCAATAAATATGATTTTCTTCCACAGTTGATTGTGGGATTTTATTAAAAATTGTATTTCATTCTCCCATTGTTTAATGGTGTTTTCCATTTCCTGCGGCTTATTTCTGTTGAGCTATCTAAATGATAGACCAGATTGTTCCTGCCAAAAAGGTTGCCTGAGTGAATAATGCTGACTGGGATGTCGGCCTGGATAGCTCAATTGGTACAGCCTTGACCTTGTAAGTCAATGATCCGGGGTTCGAGTCCCGGTCTAGGCATTATTTTCACTCAGTCGGAAAAATTAAATTTCAATGAAAAATTAGTTTTTAAATTTAATAATTATTTTCTCTTAAATTATTCTTTTATTTTATTCATTCACTTAAATGAATATAAATTAAAAAATATAAATAAATAAAAATAAAATAAAATAAAATTGAATAAATAAATATAATTTAATAGACTATTTATTTTTACACAACAATAGTAACACAATTAAAGCAAACAATCAGCTTTTTCTGTTAGAAGATGTTTATCAAATGTTAATTATAAATAAAACATTAACTCCCCTTTTTCCGCCACAAAAATATAATTACTTTCCCTTAAATCACAAAGAAAAATTAAGTGTTTTTAGTTAGAATATAATATTTGATTAATTTAACAAAAAAAAAAAAAGAAAAAGCTATTTTTAAATTTAATAATTATTTTCTCCTTAATTACACTTAATTTTTTTTCTGTTTTACTTGAAATTATAATAGATTAAGAAATTATAATCTCCTTATATTATAATAAATAATACCTGAAATCTCAAAAGTCAACAAAACAAGCACACATGATCAAAAACGCTTCCTTCGCAGGATGTGTCTGTCGCTTCGGCCGTGTCTCCAGTTCCTCTTTGGTGTGCGGCAGACCTTAGGTAACATTCACTATAAAAAAAAAAAAAAAAAATTTTGTTAACTCACAGTAATCCTGTTATTACCATTTACATCATTTTAATGAAAACTCAATACTACAATTATGGAATATTTTTAGAAGTTCTGAATATGAAAGATTTTAGCTACAATAAAATTTAATGCACTTTCATATAACAGTTCTTTAATTCAAGGATGAAATCGACAAAAGTGTAAAAAATAAATAAATAAATAAAACTTTATAAAAAAGATAAACATTAAAGCAAAATATAAGAAATCTCAGAACTGTTAAATTGGTTATTGCTTTCTAAAAATTGATTACTTATTTTTTAATATTTTATTTTTAAACGACAAAACACAAAATTTCACATTGTGAAAATTCGCATTTCAATATTTTAAAATAAAATGCTTAATAGAAAAATAAATAAATAAATTTTTAGACACTGATTTCCTTAATTTTTATTTTTAATATTTCATTTTTAAGTAAAAAAAAATATGCAAAATTATACATTGTGAAAATTCACATTTTATAACTTCAAAAAATATATTATAATAATTTTTAGAAAGGGATAACCTTATTAACAATTGTGAAGTTTCTGAATGTGAAAATGGAAATTAAAAATATGCATTAGTTAATGAGTTATGATGGAGCAAAATTCTCCATAGAATAACACTGGCTTTGGCTTCTACCGACAATAAGTAGAAAGTCCTCTTAACTGATTGCCCTCATGCACATACTTTCAGGCTTTTATTTTATTTTTCTATTTTAAATTTAAAAAACATTTAAAGCTAATTTCCAATGTTTAATATTTTATTTGGGTATGTGCATAAGAAAGTTATAAGGCTAGTAATGCATTATTATATATGCATTAAGTTATTAAATAATGTTAATTTGAACTGAATTCAAAAATAATTTTAACTATTATATCGTTTTATCTGTAATTTTTTGTCATTAATAAAATTATAAATATTCATATGTTACATCAACTAATAAATTTAAAAAAAAAAATGTCATTATATAAAGAAAATAAAAATAGTAATTCATCATTTTAGGATATTTACATATTCAACATATTGTGTGCAATTAAACTAAATATTAAGCTCAAAAGCAAAGTACTAGACTGAATACTAGGAATAAATATGAAATAATTGCTGCATGTCCAGAAAGCATTTAAATCTTTGCTGTTATGTTAATAGTTATGAATTAAAAAAAAAAAAAAAAAAAAGAAAAACAAAGCATGTGTGTGGCCTATTTAAAAAAAAAAAAATCTCATGAGGCATTGTGGATACGAAGGGCGAACTCGACATCAGGTCTTTTCTGTCTCAAAACATGCATGGACGATGCATATTTCCAGCATATGATGCAGAAAAAATTATTTTTAAATGCATTTTTCTCAAAATCTCCTTTTGTTGAGATTGCGCTTTGTATTTGCAATGCCTCATATGTACTAGCTTGGTTATAAATAAATTTCTTAGTAATAAATAACAATCATATACTATATTAAACTTGATTATAGTAAATTTGCTACATAGTATACATATACATTATTTGTACATAGTATACATATAACAATTACACTTTACATAGTAAGTAAGATATGAATTTTTATAAGAAGCTGTGGTTCATAAAATATTTTATTTCTTGTATAAAACAAAATGTAATGACAATGTTTAAAAAAAGAGTTTTTTTTTTTTTTTTTTTTAATAATATGCTTAAAAACAATATCTTTCATTAAATTCAAGCAAATACTTATCAATTATGAATATAAATGTAGTTTTTTAATGACTATGTAAACTGTAAAAAAAAAAAAAAAAAAAATGCCACATGCTAAAAACCTAACTGTAATCAAATGTAATCTAATTTATTCTGCAAGCTTTTATTTTTATTTTAGTGAATGACACGAATAAAGTCTTTGAATTTTGAGGGCTCTTGTTACTGTTTTACATGTCGACATGATAATGAGACTCTTCATACAACAATAAAGTTATGACAAATATTAACTTTTCAATTTTGAAAAATAACTATTAAATCAAACAATTCTGACAAGAATCCCATTTTAAAAAAGCATTGTATAATTTACAGACATTGTTTACTTTCAAGTAAATGCATACACATTAAAAAATTCTGTTTTCCTCCTAAGAAAAAAACTTTAAATTTTAGCAGTGAATAAAAAAATAAACCAAGCATCAAACAGCAAAATGAGAAAATAAATCTTTTAACCATTACAAAAATATGAAATGTCATCTCCGCTTCGGTCGTAATTATTATTCTGTAGTAAATTATGAAATAATATTTGTTTAAATTTTACAGATTTTAATTCTTAACTAAAATGATAAATGATAATCAAATTTTACAATGCTAAGACTAGTATCATGTTTACACGGAGTACGAAAATATAAAGTTTTGATTTTGAATCGCATATATTATCTAAGACTTTTAATCAATATACATCTATAATTTTAAATATTGTAAATTTCAGTTATGTTATATTCTATATCGGAAACAATATTTAAAATTACTTACTTTTTACAAACATGGAAGAGCAAATACACCGCCATCTCGCTTCTTATGCTGGTGCTTGTTTTGCTTCTCTCTGATTGGCTATTAGAGTTTTCAGAAAGTTGTAGTATCAATGCTCAACAACATTGGTAGATATCCATCAATATCGATCTAGATCAAGATCAACCAACAGATTTTTTTTTTTTTTTTTTTCCTTCAAGAATTTTTTTTAACAATGCTAAATATTTTCAATGACGAGCTCATCGTAAAATTGAGCAAGAAATTCCGAGAACAGACCTTATCTTTCTTCCCGTTCTTTGCCGAGATTGGACGATATTGAACAATATTCCCATTTTTACAACATTATAAAATGCTTCTATTAATAATTTTATAGAACTTAAAATACTGTTAAATATATTTCTGCCCATTACGTATCGAAAAATAACAAAAATTTTGGTTAAAAAAAGCTAAATGTCAATAGTTCCGAATTTCAATACTGTCATTCCAACATTGGGTAATATTGGCCAATATTGAAAAGAAACAACCGACTGACGCCAATGCTTGCCGTGGTTGGGCAACATTGAGCCAATATTGAGCAATACCGCTGTGCTACCTGGGATATTTTAAAAGAATTAAAAATATTTATATAAAGAAAAACACATAAAAAAAAAGAACATGACCAGTTAATGATTGGAAAATTACATTAAGATACTAGATAACACGTGTAATTTAAAATTAGTACATTTCCTTTTCATCTTGAATAATTTCTAGTTTGGTGACCGAATATTTCGATGTCCACAATAGTTGCAGTTATTGATGTACATGGAAAGTTATCGTAAAAACACCTGCCATTAGTGAACCTGTTCTAGACGGATTGGACACCCCGTGTGCAATGCGTTTCCTAGCCAAAATGAAAACGTGTAGCACTCGGTGTGTGTAATGGTGCATGGCTAGTTCCGCCCAATTTGAAGCCCAGAATCCGCCCAACGTTAACTACTTATTAAACCTCTCTCCGGAAATCTCTGCCTTTCTGTCAGGTCATGGCCCCTTCCCCAAATACCTCCACAGATTTCATTGCCGACGATCACCCTTATGTTCATGCGGTGAGGAGGGGACTGCACAACATTACTACTTTCACTGTCAACTTACAATACCTTACCATTTAAGGAACCCTTATCCTAGACCAGCAACCTGGCTGAACAATATAATAACTAGAAAGCCCCTAAGGTTCAAATTAAAGCGCATCTATGCCTTCCTTCAAGATTTATCAAATTCAACAAACTAAATTCCTTCTCTATCTTTCCTTAATTTTTCCTCCTCTCCTACATGGCGAATACTGGTCATGTCTGATGCTACAGAATTCCACTGAAGTGCTCTCGGAAAGCAATCATCCTGCGCATGATGTTGCTAACCAACATTGTTCTTAGGGTGTTTGGGCTTGATATAAAGACTGCGAGAACATTGTATAAAGACTGTGAAATTTGTACATTACCTGAATGAACTTTGTAATTAGGCTTCCACTTGGCACCGGTCCTCTTCACTTTCATGCAACTTTGTCGCCTTTTGTCGCGGGAGAGCTCTGCTCTGGCGACCTTTGTAATTTTTTTTTGTTGTTGTTATTTGCTATGCAATAAACAACGGGGGAGGCTTAACCTTTGGAGACGGGCTCTTCTGAATCTCCACAGTGGCTTTGGAGCCCCTCTCTAAAGGTTAAAAACGCTCAAAACCACTGCATAGTGGTGAGCGGCTTCTTTCCGTCTTAGAATCTTAGAATCTTAGAACTACTTATTAAAGTTTTTTATTTTATTTTATTTATTTATTTTATTTATTTTATTTTTTTTCATTTCTCATATTTTTTGCACAAAAATGTTCAAAACATAAAACATAAATTTTACTTGATTCAAATCTTCTCCTTTCAGCTTTAAAATTCTTTACATTTATTTAATTTAATTTATTTTATTGTAATTTAGACAATTACAGTAGCAAAAAGAAGTTTGAGTAGGTTGATATATTTTGCATCCATTTTGTTTTACCTTATCTATTTAAGTAGCCGACAGCTGCATGAAACTTGAGCACCATGCTTGAAAATATTGCAAAATTGAAAAGATATACTGTAACATTTAAATATTTTGCGATAACTTTCTCATAGGCTAACATTAGCGATCGAGAGGTAAATCCCACCGGAGGTGTGGTTTTTGTCGATCGTGCCAATCCTGAATAATTCTAAATTTAAGATTTTGGGGACAGTCTCTTAAAAGATGCGCCGACTCGAATGGGTTGAACTAGTCCAGTCACTTGTCGAAGTTATTTCCTGCTACTGTTCCAGACATTCAACAAACTCATTTTCATTGTCTCGTCATTACCAATAAGCTGCGAAATCTCTATTACTATGGAATTTTATCCAAATCAATGCGCAATCTCTCCTAAATACCAAAAGCACCAACTCTTCCATTTTGGTAGGAGAGATTACGCATTCTTTTATTTAATAATTATCCGCTTTAGAGAAAGTCGTTGTGCTCCTACTGTTAGACTAGGTTAGTAGTTTATGATAAATTGTTTAGTTTAAAATATTTTGTACTTGTATTAAAATTTCTAGGAAGGGTTAGGAAAATTGAAGCCTTTATGTTTGAAGTACGAGGTAAAATAACCACGTTTTATCTTAGACTCTTAAAGCAATCAACATGCATATTCAAGTCTGCACTTCATTGTTGATGTTGTACAACCACTTGAAATCGCAACTCTCTTATTCTATAATTTCCCAAGGAAACCCTATGTGCGCAATCTCTCCAACCGCGCGATTTCTCCTAGCTTTACCTTATGAATAAATATTTTAAAGTAATATGATTAAACAAAAGTTTTTTCTTTTATATTTTCTAAATTTAAGGCAGATTAGGAATTTACAGACAGAAACATTTCTGTTTAAATTGTAATTTTTGAATTTTTGTATTCTGTTTAATATATTTATGTTAAGTTATTTAAATGGAAAATGTAAACTTACATTTAAGAAATACTAAAAACTTTTACGAAGCATAGATAGAGACGAATTTATCTGCCCATAACACAATGGAAATTTTTGAAAAAGAATTTTTTATAATATTTTAACAGATTTTTATAATCTGATTTATTTATGCATCTTTGTACGAAAATTTCAATATTCGTAAACGGAAGAAAAAAAAAACTAAACATGAAATTAAGTAAATATATATACTTAATGTTAAAAAATAATGTATTTAACAATGTATTTGTTTTTTACCAAGAAGTGGTTTTTCTTTATTGCATTGTAAGACTTATTAAGAAAACGCATTATCTATAATAACGGAAAATTCTAAAATATATGAAGAAATATGCTACTAAATAAATAGATATTATAAAATTATACAAACATAAACATGCGCTGTTGCCAAATCATCGGTCCTTTTTTTTTTTTTTTTTTTCTTTTCTGATACTGAAATATTATAATTTTATATAAACCAAGCTAGATTGCATTTTGACTTTTTTTATAAAAATAAAATACGTTACTAAAATACACATCAAAATTTTCTACAAGAAGATATGCACATTATCATTTTTTACATTCATAGTAATTGTAAATGAAACATCCCGAAAATAAAATATACTTAAAAGAATTTATTTGTTTATATATTATGTCTACATTTTTCGTTTAATGTTTCACCACTTTCGCTTTTAAGATGATTTTCTTTTAACTTCATATATATATATATATATATATATATATATATATATATATATATATATATATATATATATATATATATATATATATGTCTAAATATAAATTATTAAGGCCAGATAGTAAATGACTTCTTTCTGATCTTAAGAGAGTGATAAATATTAATCAACTTTATCTGAAAGTTTATCGTTTTACTTAATTCTGAATAATAATCTAATGAAACTCTGAATTCAAATGCAAACTTTATTTTAAATAAACGGATCTAAATTAATATTAGAATGAATACCAAAACAGTATTAAAAAATGCAAATAATGACATATGATGATTCTACATCAATCTTCTTAACTTTTACATCAGTATTGCATTTTATTTTTTACTTTATTAACTGCAATATAGATTGTTTTTTTTTTATATAAATTATATATTATTTTATAATGAAATAGCGTACATCATTCTTTGGTGCTTATAAAATATTAAAATATTTTGTTAATTTCCTGTTAATCTTTTGTTTAATTTATTTTTATTAACTGTTCTAAATTTATCACTGGGCATTTTGTACAGAAAAAAGAATTTTTATTATATATTAATGATTCATATTGTTAGTGGAATTATCTTCCCTGATCTAAAAACATTATGCAAATATATAAGGATGAGGACATATTTATTCGAATTTCTTTTCTTTTATCAACGTCAAACATATCAAAGAAAAAAAGATTACAGGATGTCATACGACAAAGATAAAGTATATCCAAGTAAAGTGTATATGCATATTTTATGAATAATGAATAATGATAACAATATATAGATAACGCCTGTTGAACTTAATGTGTGTAGATAAAATAAGGTACTGTAGAATAAATCTTTTTTTTTCCCTCCACATTACGAAATAAAACAAAACTTGTATACAAATACATTTTTCATTTAATAAGGATCAATATATATATATATATATATGTGTGTGTGTGTGTGTGTGTGTGTGTGTGTGTAACATGTAATCATGTATATCATGACATAATCACTTTTAAAAACGTTGTTAGTTTATCTGGGTGTGGCACAAATTTTCTACTAACGCTAACTCGAAATCTAATGCAATTAATTCATGTAAGTGGAACTTGACATAAATTTGCTCCTATCTTTCTTTTGAAGTAAATCTTACTATAGGTCTTGCTCATTAGCGACACTTATTTCAAGGCATTATCAGCAAATAAAAACGTACGTATGTGATTATCAATTTTGTAAAATTAGAAAATGATTTATCAAAAATATTTTACGTTTATTTTTCCTCTTTACTTCTATATTTTCCTAAGGTCGGGTAAGAATAGATTTAGACAGATTATTTATAGCATGTCGTACAGGAAAAGGGGCGTAAGGTTCTACAGATGTTTTTGACAGAGAAATGTATTTAAGTTGAATCTGGTTGGCATACGACAAGAGTTTACCAAAGCTTCAAACTGTCGTTATATTGAACAACAGCTGTACTATGATTTTTCTTCATCCGGGAAATATTAGAACCAGAAAATACGTTGTCTGCTGAAATTTGTTAAGAATTCCAAAAATAAATGAGTGAATAATCCAATAGCTCCCTGAGTGAATTATCCAAATATTCAAATGAATGGAAGATCTGAAGATGGTGTAAATGCATTTTGTTAGGTACTGTTCGGCCTATTCTGTACTTTTAGACGGATTGCATTTTGCAAGCATTGGGACATTTATCTGGCGTCCTCTTCTTTTGCTCACGATTCTTAGCAGCCAACATTAATTAACCAATCTCAAATAACGTTTTTTGCATACACGCAAGGACTGTATAATGAGCAACACTGTTATGGGAGAAACTTTCTTTGTACAAGCATTGAGTAGGCGCCCAATTTAATGTTCGAATACTCCTTCATTCTAGAACCTCAGCGATCCACAAATGATCACTTTCAGGAAGACCGCTGTTCAAGTGAACTCTACCTCAAAATCGCATATCACATGACGCAGGCTTTTCTAATCCTGCAATGTTATATGATTCCGATTCGTTTTCCTGCCACCCCAACATTTCCCGTGATTTTGTCTATCACGCAAGGAAAACAGCCTCTGTATCATGGACATTTATCTCATTTGTACAAAATGCAATGATAACGAGCAAAGTAATTAAATAACATTTATTTTAAACAACATTTTTATGAATGATGACATATATTTTTAAAGTACTCTACTGAATTATTTCAAAATCGGTTTATGTATATAAATTAAAAATTATTCAAACAGCTTCTTTCATAATACAATAATTACTGTTTGTTTGACGCACATAGAATTTCTTTGAAAGATTAAGTTTTAAACTCTCATAATAGACAAGAAATATAAAATTCTAAAGGTGATTCTTAAGCACCAAATAGGATCCCAAAATTCCCGCACTTCGATGTCTTTTACTTAAGTATTTTTCGTAATCATTTTGACCAATGTCAGATATATATATATATATTTTTTTTTTTCTGACTTTTATAGTGAGTTTTTTTTTCCTTGCTTTATTCTGCATTCTTGTTTTGTCTAGCATTTATAGATTTTTATAGGGATGCAAAGAAACATATTGTGATGATCTACAGGCTCAAATTATTTAAAAACTGCAATAGTGTTAAATTAAACATCATACTATATGGAGAAAAATACTGATACACCCTATTATAATTTAATCTTTTGTTTATTTAACGAGACTTCTCTTACTTTACTTTTTCCATACAACCGTTAAGTACTTAATGTTCTAAAAGTCGACTGAAGTCACTTCAGATTTTTTCTTTTAAGATAACGTGGTAAAATACACTGAAAAATTGAAATTAGAAGATAATAAATAACAATATTTATAAGGAAACATCATAAATTCTTAAACACACAAAAATAGTTTCAGGGAGTGAAATAATCCCAGCTTTTTTACAGACAAAACAAGTATTTACAAGTATAACGATATCTTACAAAACTATATACATAAACTAATCTTACACAACTGAAACAAGTACTTAGATTAAATAAATTGAAGAGAACCTTGAATTATGTAGAATTTTTTTTCTACTTAGCAAGGTTCAATTACATAAAATTCGTTTCTATTTTTTTACTCTCATCAACTGCTCTTTTTTTTTCAGTATTGCAGCTTCGTTATTGCGCTCGTGTCAGATTTTTTTTTTTTTTTTTTTTTTTTTTTTTTAACTGGCGAGGGTATTATAACCTAAATCTATTATTATAACGCAAAACAATGGTTATAATATTTGCTTATAATTTTATTATTATTATTATTATTCAACAGAAGAAAGTATTGGTTTTGAAATGGCCAAGCATTATTTGGCCATATTTATAAAATGCCCGTTTACCTTTTTGCCTATAGCTCTGTTTCTCTGTCTCCGTGTGTAAGATAAAAAATTCGTCGCAATTGTATTTTAAGAAGTAACTGTATAAAAGTTCATATAAATTTATATTTAGTCATCCCATCACATAAACTAGTGTCACTCAACTTTTGGTGAAAATCGTCTAAAAGTTCTATTGCATACTGTTTCTTCTTAAATATTAATATGGCTGTATAGGATAAAATCTCAATATATGTGCACAATGAGAATTATTTTCAACTAATCATTACGAAATTAAAGAATGTTATTATTTATAATGCTAACAGTTAACTTGGGATAAAGTTTTTTTATATGTTGACATATCGCTTCACAATAATGAGGATGTATCCCTATGGTGTGTTTTTTAAAAGAACTTGTCAATACCTATAACACGAATGGTTTAAACACATAACAGTGATATCTTAAAGCAAATTTCTCGAATTTAATTCTTTTTATCATCAAGTACAATATATATATTGCTACATTCCTCTGAGATAAAAATCGTATACATTCATTATGAAAAATAATTTTAATAAAAATCAAGTTTAACAAATAATAATTTTCATAAATAACATGAATAATACTTTTCATAAATATAAATGAAATAATATTTTTTAAATGGGGGAATAGGATAGGAGTAAAGTGGATTTAATGATGCTCTGCTGCTACGTATTTAGGTAATTCGAGATGATCTGGAATTAACTCCTAAGACATGCCATCACAATTTTATCATCTGCACTGTGTCTAGCGTTAGTGTACACGACGGTTTTTGATAGCACTAGTATCGAAACCGCAATCTTTCCAGTACATAATAATATATATATTTCGTAAAACATACTTACATTGTTTGAGTGTTTAAAGTTTTCTAAATTTAATGCGTCTTTTACAATTTTCTTTTTGAAAGAAATTAATATTAAATTATATAGTTATTTCCAATTTTCGAATTAGATAGCGAATATATGTATATATATATATGTATATATATATATATATATATATATATATATATATATATGTATATATATATATGTATATATATATATATATATGTATATATATATATATATATATATATATATATATATATATATATATATATATATATATGTATATGTATATATATATATGTATATATATATATATACAATATTATATATAAATATATATAAATCATACATCGTTTTCTTTACTATTTTGTTATATCAATTTTTTTTTCCAAATAAATATAATCCTTAAAACATTTATATTTTTAGTTCACTATCATACTATAGGTATTAGAATTTTTTCGACCATAGTTTTTTGAGGTTTTTTTTTAATACGATTTAAGGTGTGAAGAATCCCGACAAAACTGATACGGTGTTTGCCTGTAGGGTATCTGTTAAAGTGTTAGATTGTTAGTGTGTTAATTTATAAGTTTGTTCACATATCGCAGAAATAAATAATCGTAAAGAGGTCAAACTACAATTAAGATATCACATATAACACTGGGAATAACCCTATTGATTTGCAACATTCTACTTTTAAAACTTCGTAAGTTATTTGAAATTTACGATTTTCTAAACATGGTAGAATACGGCAAAATTTCAGTTAAACGTGCAAGAAAATGAATATTTTTATCATAAATATGTGAGATCAGCTTTTTCATATAGGCTATGTTGCTGGCATCAACATCTTAAACTAGGAACAGTCTACGTCGAAAATTTTGTGAAACATTCGAAGTTTAAGAATTACTCAACATTGCAAAATAGGACAAAATTTTACAGAATAAGAAAATTTTTTTTCTTATAAAGATGTTAGACCATCTTTTAAATATCAGCTTTGATGCTCTGATAAACATAATTAACTATGAGTATTCTACATTAAAAAATTCGCAAGATTTTCCGAAATTACAAATTTTTTAATTGGCACAGAAGGGCGAAATTTCTGTTAAATGTCCATTTTGAGGGATATTTTAATCCTGGAATCGTGAGACAACTTTTATGATATCATTTATAATACTGGTTTGAACCTCTATTTCTATGAACATTTTAATTTGAAAATTTCGTATGTTATTCGAAATTAAATATTTTTTTAACATACAAGAATAGAACAATATTTCACACAAACTTGCATTATTGAAATCATTGTATGGAATAGCGTGAAAAACGAAATACGAAACTGACCTCCATAAAATTAATTAACAAATTAGGATAAGGTAAATGTATCGAACTAAATTTTTGATACTCAGTTACATTGGGAATTTCAGTCTGTCACCTTATCGAGCGATTGGTAAAATTTATGTTTCTTTACATGAATATACTCTGCCCCGTAGTAGAAATGTATGATAACAAATAGATAGTGGGGAACTGAGCAGCAGTGTTGGGCATAATTGATTAAAAAGTAATTCAATTACAATTGAATTACAATTCAATTACAGTTATAATTATTTTACTGTCTATCAATTAACAAGTAATTGATTGGAAATAAATTAAATTAGTTTTCAATTTATTCGTAATAATTCAAATTATTTGTAAACAATTACTTGTTAATCGATTGTCAGTAAAATAATTATGGTTGTAATTTAATTGTAATTCAATTTCTTTTTATTCAATTATGGCCAACACTGCTGAGCAGAGGCCACCTATGCCATCTATTTTATTATTGTTATCATTATATAAGAATATTTTCAGAGGAAATTTAATGCAACGCCATTAGATGATTACATTTTTTTTTCTTTCAATTTTTTTAATTACTATTATTATTATTATTTAAAATAATTTGATGCGACATTCGCACGACATTTTCCTGCACAACATTTCAAATCTATGAGAACAGATTGTCGATTACAGAGGTAAGATAATAAGTACAGTATACAAACCTACGCTAAAAAGAATTCAAAGTAGGTTTTGGAATTTTAGTTGGTAGATAATTCAGCGTGACGGGCTACCGTCCCACTTAAACGCCTTTTCTGAAAATAGTATCTGCATTTATACCGAATTCAAGGCGGTTATCCAAATTAAAATCCATTTCAATGTATTCAGACAACTTTTTCACTCGACACGACTTCAAAAAGCATAATTATATATATATATATATATATATATATACTTAAAGAATTAAGGAATTGCCAATCGAGGGCACACACAATAATGCAGAATATGCAGAACTTTGCAAATATAAATATCAATAAAAATGTTCTAAAAGGATATATATATATATATAATTGTGAAAACTTAACTTAAATTTTATACTGTACTTAAATACTGTCATATATTAATAACATACATCCAAAACTAACAAGCACTTTTAGCAATGTCCAAGTATTTTTGCACTTTATTCCAATTCTTTGTTTAACCTCTAAACAAATAATGAATGTTTTTTATACCACATTCTACACGAAATATGCTTTATGCATATACATATATATAAAGCATCCATTTCGTTTTGTTTGGCTTATCCTAAAGATAAGAAATTTTACCTAACATTAATTTCGTCCATAGACGTAATGTATTTGAATTGAATATCTTGGATAATTCATTACACGAAGAATTTGCTTGATCTTAACCAAAATGTTAGTGTTGCATCGCTGTATAATACAGTTTTAGAATACTGAGTTTGGATTTCGTGCTACTGTTTGTTCATGTCGTATGCTGATATTAGACACACAGACATGCACACAGATCAATCTCTAAAAAACCTGATTTTCTGATTCAGAGGACCTCAAAACCTATAAATATAATAAAATCAATTTCAAAAATTTGACCTCAAAACATTACTCTCTTTACTATAAATATGGGTAAGATAAATTAAAAAATATGTTATTAAACCATTCCAAAGTAAAAACAAACATCCAGATTATTCTACAATACAACATATATAAATAATAAAAATTACTTAGTTACTTAGTAAATTACTTAGTTACTAAATTTTTAAATTTACTAAGTTATTACTATTTTTATAATTATTTTTATAAAATTATATTTACTCTTTTTACACAAATTAAGGAGTAAGCTGATTTTGTCTAATTAAACAATTTAAATTGTTATTAAAGATGGTTTTATATTTTAATACATTGAGATACCGAAAATTAATAAAACATTCCTCTGAAAAGATAATTATTTTTAACTAAAGGAAATATTTTCTTAACAGCCTCTTGAAATTTAATTAAAGCGATCTATTTGTTGCTTTTATCTTGAAAATTTTAAATAAATATTTATTCTTAAAGAATGCATTTTATTAATTAGTCTTTACTTTTAAATGTATTTTAAATTACTGCAGTACAAGATGGTTATTAAAATTGTATTTGAAATTTAAAAATAAAAGAGTAATAATTAATTTTACACGGATAAAATAAAAATAAATATCGAAATACAATGCATTATTAGAAGCATAATAACATTTTGCAGTCGAACGCGAATACGATTAAAAATATTATCTCGTTCCCATTTATATACCTTATTAAAAACACTAAAATAAATCTTTTAGCCAGTTTCAACGTATAAGAAAATTTTTCTTCTTTTTTAAAAATATATATACAAGTATATATTAAAGTGACCCTTATATAGGAGGAGATTTTTTTTTCGAAATTTCACACGCATATCCTCTAATTCTTCTATTTTTGTGCCTAAAGACTTATGAACAAATTATCAGCTCCCTGAAATAGTATTAACCGATAACACTGCTCGGCATGAAAATTGCTTATGACACCATTTTACAAATTATCAGCTCCCTGAAATAGTATTAACCGATAACACTGCTCGGCATGAAAATTGCTTATGACACCATTTTACAAATTATCAGCTCCCTGAAATAGTATTAACCGATAACACTGCTCGGTATGAAAATTGCCTTTGACACCATTTTACAAATTATCAGCTCCCTGAAATAATATTGACCGATAACACTGCTTGGCATGAAAATTGCTTATGACACCATTTTACAAATTATCAGCTCCCTGAAATAGTATTAACCGATAACACTGCTCGGCATGAAAATTGCTTATGGCACCATTTTAACATATTCTTATGTGAAATGACCTCATGAATTCGAATATTACAGACATTTTGCCCTATCACCCACCGTTTTTTAAGAATGGCCCCCCTGTTTTTATCATTTTTTCGTGATTTTATGGCTATAAATTTGTTTTTTATGAGGGAGGGTGGGAGGATTATTTTAACCGTCAAATATCTTCTAGAAGCTACAGAGTTGGAAAATTCTAAAACATGGACATTTGCGACAAGGGAAAAATTGTGTGGGGGATTTGTCACTGAAATTATACATTACACATCTTATATTTTTTTAATCTGTTATTAATGTTATTTTTTAAACTTTATAGTTTTTTTGTTTTTTAGGTGTTAAATTAATTACTTTTTCGTTCTTCAAATCTAATTCATGGTCATAAAATTAGCGAACTGGGAAAGAAATTGAGGGAGGGGGTGGTGCATCTAGAAAACAGGCGGTGAATGGGCAAAATGGGAGTCATATTCGGATTCAGCAGGTCGTTTTACCTAAGAATCAACAAGAATGTTATCAGATCTTGATTTTTTTTTCAGAGCAGTGTAACAAATGGACAAAAAAAGTCTAACGCTACTTGTTTCTACGATTCATGTGAAAATTAGTACTGAATTGATAAGATAAATATTAAAATTTCGTTTTCTTTTAGGAAAAACAAACCGAAATGCATTTAAATGCAGAAATTGTAAACATTTTACATTAAACAAAGTATTTATATACAATATTTTTGTTTAAAAGTATTTTCTTTTAACATCGGGGTACTTTGGTCTGTGTTCTTGACAAAATTTTTTAAATATTGCTTTTGTTCAAAGTGTACGGTAATCAAACCACGAAAGTTTGTGTCAACTTTACAGCTTTTTCAGCTGTATCATTCATTGCTTTTATCGTGGATACAGTATGTTTGGTTTCCAAAAATAAGTTTTCCACGAAGATAGGCTCTCTTAGAGAAAGCTATATTTAACTTTGAGACGAGTGAATAATTTTTTGCTAATAATCAATATAAAATTACCATTACCCACATTATTATTCGAAATGAAAGAAAAATATGGTAGTATTCTTATAAATTGTAAGGATACATATATGTATAAATCACTTCTAATGCAACAAGATACTCCCCATACAACAAACTGATCAATTCTACTTCAGATGAAATTCATCTTTTCTCAAAACTTAGATTATTTCTTTGTTCATACACATCACTATTTTCGCTTTTATTTCTTGACTAACATCATCGTTTAGCAGTGAAAAAACAGCTATTTCATCAGTTAAATACCACAAATATTGAATAAATTTCTTTAAGTCTGCTTTTGAGATCATTTCTTCAACATTTTCATATGTTTTTCTTCGGACTGTAAAATGCATAAATCTTGATAAAGCGTCTTTATTGCAGATTTACATTGCAACATTGGGTTGACATACAGTCGCCAGATTTATTCTTCGAGCAACTCCACCCCGTCAGAATTTTTCGATTCAGTTGTCGGTTTGAATAATAAATATTTAGAATTTAAATATATTATTTAAATATTTTATTTTAATAATAAAATATTTATTATTTAAATATTTTATTTTAATAATAAAATATTTATTATTTGTTTATCGAATCGTTAAAAATATATTATTTGTTTATCGAATCGTTAAAAAAATATATTCAATATTGGTTCATTTAAAAAATGCCCTTATTCAATATTGTAAATTTCTATCTCAAGCCGATTCTATCTCAGATTCAAAGGCATTAGTATTTTGTATCGTTTCAATATTGAAAACCGTCTATAAATATCTTTACCGTGTCCGTAGCAAATGCAGCTCATCCTGTTTTCGTAGAAAATGAGTTATGCAATCCTTCAGATTGAATATATAAATATTTTATTTGTTTATCGAAATTCTTAAAAAAATATATTCAATATTAGTACTACATTCATTTAAAAAAATAATCCTTATTCAATATTGTAAATTTCTATCTCAGAGACATTAGCTATCTCAGATTCAAAGGCATCGTTTCAATATTGAAATATTACTATTATCTATTTCAGAGACTTATCCAATTCAAAGTCTCAATTTATACCCATCCAATATTGGCACTCTATCTATCGCAAAAAAATGGGCCGAACGAAGCGTCAAAGACAGAAATCTGCCATGAGACGCTTCGTTCGGCCCATTTTTTTGCCCCCTCCAGATTTAAGGCATCAGTTTGTACCATCTAGATCGATCCCCCACAAAGACTTTGATTTTGGACGGAGGGGTGTCTGTCCAAGAAATAGTCTCAAATCTATCTTCGTGGAGGCGAGGGTCGTCATCGTGGTCCCCATCGAAGAACAGCATGGTTCTGTCTATGAAATCTTTTAAGAATTCATCTATGAATTTGTCAGAGTCCCTCACGATCCGAATTCGGATGGCTTTATGGATGCATGAGGTGGGTACTATGGGGTCTAGAATCTGGATTTTAGAGGATGTCAGCATGGCCTCGAATCCCAACGACGAGAGGGCATCTCCAAAATGTATCTCGTCGACTGGATACACCCAGGTATTGGCTAGAGAGATAGGTAGCCTGACCCTCCTGTAAACGAGATCGCTCACCTTCAGCCTGGTCGTTTTTTTCACGTAAGATCGGCCCATCAGCTTGGCCACATCAGAGGCCCTGACGAATAAAAGTCCATCCGCAGAGACTACGAATAGGATTTTAGCGTCGAGCTGTGGATGTTCAATAGTGAATAGCATGGCAACAGAAGTCAAAATGATGCAGGCTCTTAGAGGCAGCTCGTATATATACCCGATTCGTGACCTCGTTTTATCAAGCTTTACTAAAAAAACCGCGTGACCTTCTAGAACGATAAAATTATTTATATAATTAGTTTAAACGGTCCGATAGCATGAGGACGTGCGTCACAGGACGTGCGTCACCGATAAGAAATTTACTTGGAATTTAGATAGAACTAAAGATTACTGCTAGTATATATACAGGCTGCTGGACGAGACATTTCATTCTGAGCTAGTCTCTCCAAAATGATTTTCCAAATATTATCTGATGAACTGAATGTTAAATTGACATGCTTTTTGTCATTTGATAACCAAATCTTCATCAAAGGTCGAGACGTGGCCTATTACATGGGGTATGAAAACCCCAGTAAAGTAGTGCACCTGTGCCATATAACCGTAACGGACATTGCTCCTGAGGGCTTGAAACTACCCCCGTCTTTAGCCAAGACATGCGTCTTTGGACTGGAGGATGCAAAAATATTGATGGATATGCATCCAGGAGAGTTTGATTCCTTATTTCAGGGGCCGATCGAAATTCTTACGCCCATCGAATGCAGCTTGAACCTGAGGCGGCCTGTCCAGGTTAAGCTCGCAGCCATAACCTCATCCAATGCCACAATGGAGAGTTTCTTGGCCGATCTAAAGATTGTCATGGAGGAGTACCTGGCAACGGTACCCATGGACACCTATGTGTTTGGCGAACGATATGGGGACTTGGAGCTAGGCTATTTCCCCCGAAAAATAAAAGTTTTGGTGGGAAACAAGCCCTACTTCTATAAATCCTCGTCTTAAGATCAGGACGAGGTGCAAAAAAATGGGTCGAGCGAAGCCTCTCATGACATTGTCATTGAGGCTTCGCTCGGCCCATTTTTTTGCGATAGATAGAGTGCCAACATTGGATGCGTACCGATTTGAACTTGTAATTTTCAAGGGATATGGCTTAGCTATAAGATAATTTTGATAAAATATCTATAGACAAATTTAAGGTATCTGAGTTTAAAAATTTAATTGTTTCGTTTAAAATTTACTGTGTAAAATTTAAAATTTTTAAGACTAAGTGTGGCAGTCATTACAATCTGATCTCTAATTTTCAAGGGATATGGCTTAGCTATAAGATAAATATGAAACTTGGTAAAATATCGATAGCTAAATTTAAGGGATCTGAGTTTAAAATTTTAATTTTTTCGTTTAAAATTTACATTTTTTTCGTGTAAAATTTAAAATTTTTAAAGACTAAGTGTGGCAGTCATTATAATCTGATCTCTAAATTTTCAAGGGATATGGCTTAGCTATAAGATAAATATGAAACTTGGTAAAATATACAGACTCGATAGCTAAATTTAAGGGATCTGAATTTTAAAATTTAATTTTTTTCATTTAAAATTTATATGTAAAATTTAAAATTTTTAAAGGCTAAGTGCAGCCAAGCCAGTTATTATGATCTGATCTCTATAAAAAGATTTTCGAGAAACTATTGACAGGAGGCTTGATAAGCGGCTTCGGTTAAAATTTCTAAATTTTCAAGGGATATGGCTTAGCTATAAGATAAATATGAAACTTGGTAAAATATACAGACTCGATAGCTAAATTTAAGGGATCTGAATTTTAAAATTTAATTTTTTTCATTTAAAATTTATATGTAAAATTTAAAATTTTTAAAGGCTAAGTGTAGCCAAGCCAGTTATTATGATCTGATCTCTATAAAAAGATTTTCGAGAAACTATTGACAGGATGCTTGATAAGCGGCTTCGGTTAAAATTACAATCAGATCTCTATAAAAAGATTTTTCGAGAAGTGTTGACAGGATATTATGTAAGCCTTTCCTCAGGAAGCCCGGTTACAATCAGATCTCTATAAAAAGATTTTTCCAGAAGTATTGACAGGATATTATGCAAGCCTTTCCTCTTGATAACCTAGAAAATTACAATCAGATCCTGTTGATAAGACCGGATATATATACGAGTGTCCAGCGAGAGCTCTTCAATTGCTAGTCGATCTCTCTACTAGCTGCTTAGATACATTAGCTCTCTGTCAGTCATGTTTTTCCATGTAAAAAATTATGCTTATGGCGTTGCCTTTAAATGCCTAATGGCCACTGATGACACCCTGTTTGTCCGGGCTGAGGACCTGGCTATTTATTCGAGGCATCCTCTAGATCTTCATTTTGCCGAAAAATATGCAGGCCTCACCGTCCGAGACGTGATGGACCCTAAGATCGATTTACCTAAATGGCTCGCTAAGACGAGAATCTTCTCCATTAGCGAAGCCAAGCATCATTTGAAAGGGTTCATGGGCGAACAGGAATTTGATGAAATGTTCGACGGCTCGGCCATGGTGAAATACCAGGCTAACATGAAGCTCAGCTTCGTGAAAGCCATAGGTGTTCGATTTGTTGAAAGGTCCCATACCAAGTTCGAAGACTTCCTTGCCGCATACCAACTACAGGTGAGGAAATTTTTTGAGCTTGAGTATGAGGATTATGAATTATACAAATCTCAAATGACCGGACTGTTGAAGATGACCATCAGGAGGCTATCTAATGAGCAACCCATAGAGAGCTTATGCTAATCTTTAAAATGAGAGTAAAAAAATGGGTCGAACGAGGTGTCTCATGGCAGAATTTCTGTCTTTGACACCTCGTTCGACCCATTTTTTTGCGATAGACCCAAGTAGCACGGGAACGTTCTGTGAACGTCTAATAACGGTTACAATCGTTCAAACACGGTGTTTCGTGTCAAAAGAACGTTCTATTAGACGTTCAGAAATAGTAATATTTAGAACGTTTTGAAAAGGTTTGCTTTGTACCATCTATAAAACGTACAATTCTAGTTCTAAGAAAAACGTTCTAGTGTATCACCGTCGTGACACGTTCTGTCTCAGTGTTGTTATAACGAATATGACAAAATGCCTTTTTCTCTGTTTATGTTGCCTTAATTTTAGTTTTACGTTTTGTTAACATGTTAGTAAAGAAGGGTAATAGTGATGAGGTAATAGGAAAAAAAAATTAAATTAAATATCTGTATTTATAATTTTATTTTTTGAATTTAATAAAACATATTACTCCGTTTTTTTCTTTTTTTTTTTTTTTTTTCAGATATTCAATAGTATATGTTTCATAAAAATTTAGCAGAGGTATATTAAGTTAAAGAAATAGTATTTCTACTTTCTTCTGAGAAAAATGTATTTTATAATTCAAAATTACTGACTTCTGGTTTCTCAGCAGTTTATACAGTATTGAGATATCCATTGAGATATCCACAATTCGACCATTTTCAGAAAATTTCAATCTGCGTGTCCGTCTTTTTGTGTGCGTATTGTAAAAATTTTGTGGACTCTGTATCTCACAAACCAATGAACGGAATTTCACAAAATTTGATATTTAGTTAGATCTTGACCTAAATTGTTGATGATTTGTCTTTGGATCTATCGAATGAAAGGTGGCGATGCTATTTTGTAAATCGGGGAAGTTCTATCTCAGATTCTACGGTGTATAAATGCACCAAACTTAACATGTAAGCAAGATAGTATGTAAAATTACACTGATCTAATTTAGAAGCGTATATTGGCCAGCTGTTTGCGCTGCTGTTCTGAAATTTAATCCCGCCAACATAAAGCAATTTTTCAGATTTTGTGATATAAATTATTATAAATATACTTATAAATGCACATGATTATAAATACACACACTTGATATGGAATATTGATATCATATAAAACTCTGCTGATTTCATTTGGGAGCATATCGATCGACAAATGGCGCTGGTATGTTGCAATTTAATTTCGTTAACGAAAAAGCAATAGCTTAATGTCTATTACTTATAAATGCTCTAAACTAAAAATAGTATAAAAATGTGATATTGAAATTATGTAATATATATATATATGTGTGTGTGTGTGCGTGTGTGTGTAATAGCAATAGCCAACTAGAAAAAAAAAATCTATTGATGATTTGTGTAGGGCATCGCCTTTTTCTATGGGTTAAAATTTCAACATATGTGTTTTACAAAGAAAGTCATCCACCTCTTTAAAACGAATGCTTGAATCCTAAAAATCTGTGAAACTTTAAAACATTTTTACATTTTTTATTTATAAAACACATTTCCTAAGATATCTTCTGTATACCATGGATTTTTTTTTTTTTTTTTTTTTTTGTATGCTTAATGTTTTACTTCTTTCAGATGAAAATCGTCTGTATTCATCATAGAAAAATAATTTTGGTAAATAATAATTTTAATAAATATCATGTACTTGTACAGAAAAGCATAAAAGAAAGATTTGTAATGGCCGCAATATACTAGTTTAGAAAAAGATTAGTTTTAAATAGCATAAAAATTCCGAATCAAAAGCGGATGTAAATGTATGAAATGCATTTCACCTAATCAGCAGATTATGAGGCCACGTGTGTTAAGAATCTGCGGCCATCTGCCGCGGAAGCAGGAATGGATATCATTTTGGCATATTTATTGCGATTTGGCAAAATAAAACGTGTATTATATGCTATGACTAATATTAATGATTGTTTTAAAGGGTCTCACAAATATTTTTCGAAAAAATATGATATATAATTCGAAATTGCTCCTTGTAAATATTCAATAGTATGAAATTTTTTTCTTTCTATGCTCTTTTGTTACACAGCATGTAATGTGCACGAAATTTTTATACGATATAAGAGCTATTTAAAAAATAACCTATTTTAAACTTTTATTTTCCATATAAAGCTCTAAAGATAGATTTCGGAAAATTTCTTCTTTTTCATTTGAAATCAAGCATATTTTAAGGCATTATCTTTAGGGTTTATCACTAAATTAAACAATATAGTGAAGTAGAGATGGAAAATTTTTTATAAACTATGAGGTCCGAATTATTTTTCTCTTTTGTTAATTACGAAATTCATTACTAAAAAATAAATAATTTCTGTATTATACTCGTATCAATAAAAATATAACTATTTCTTCGTTGAGTGACACAGTTATAATACAAAATTAGTTATGCTGGGACCATCACAAAACTTTCTTTTATATCATTCTATATGAACAGTGTTACCCACGTTTAGCATATACAGAATTTTAATCAATTTACTTTCATATAATAAACTTTTTATATATGTAATTTCGTGTAATTTTCAGCAATAGATGCTGAAATCTAGACATCTAGAAATCGTAAAAAGTAATAGCAGCACAACTTGTTTGCCAATTTATATCCAAATTCAATCAGAATAAATTTTAATAATATATTTTTCACATACTAAGTTTGGTGTATTTAAATGACAGAAGTTGAAATAAAATTTTAACTGAACGGGTAAAACTTCAACGTAGTAGCGCTACCTAACATAGACGATATGGAAAATTAATTTATTTAACTTTACAATAGCCATCTCACAAACGAAATGTGATGGCTTTAAATATCATAGAAACTGCTATACTGCCTTCCCGTTAGCAAGATTAAATTGCAGCATAGCAGAGGCACCTGTCGACCGATATGCACCCAAGTTGAATCAGCAGAGATATACATAATGCTGATCTCATATATAACTTTAGTGCATTTATGTATCATACAAGCTGTGATACAACCTTTCCTTAAATGGGTTCACATTATATCAGAGCCACATGATGGACGATAATATCTTAAAAGCTAATAAGCACTAATTTAATTCCCATTCCATTCAAATGTTATGTTACTTTGCGTCAATTGCTTTGTGAGAAAACGCGTCCATATATATTTTTATTTACGAACTCACAGTCATTTTCAAGTGATAAAAAAGCCATCATACTCAGAAGTCACAAAACGTGTATATTTATTAAAAACCGGAAGTTGAACATTTTCACAAATCTAGTGCTTTTTTCTTGTGTAAGTAACAAACATAATAATAAACAGTGATCATACGTTGTAAATGATCTTCATTGTAAATTTAGAAGCTGAAACAATAAAAAAAAGTAGCTAAAAATTTTTTTTTCCTTATTTATTTATTACTTTCTTCTATAATAAAAGGAAGAAAGGTTTGATTCGTAAATATTTTTTACTTTCGCGTTTCGATAGATTTTTCCTTTTTTAAGATGTTCTAATAAAAAATTGATATTTCTTAGAAAATGCCAGTTTCTCTGTGTGTCTGGATATGTGTGATAAGAATTTTGTGTCAACTCTAGGTCAGAAACTAATGAACAGAATTTCCTGAAAACTTATATTTAGCTCCCCCTTGATATCAGTTAGTGATTATTACCCCCCCCCCCCTTTTTTTTTTTACACATATTACGCTCAACTGGTCGCACTGTCATTTATTTTTTCAAAATTTTTAATATTACAATAGAGGAGAAAATTTCTTATAAATGCACACGATAGGGATTTCTTTAGTTGAACATTGTGAAACTGATTTTTTAAAAAGGAAAGACATTGGATTGAAAAGGAAAAACAAAGTTATCGATATTTTTTTTATTAAAAAAAAAAGGGTTAATATTATTATTATATATTTATTTATTTATTTATTTTATTTTGTTTTTCAATTTTACTGTGTAAAATGTGTGATTTGATCTAAACTATATTAAATATATTAGAAAATAAAGAAAAGGATTGTGTGATAGTCACAAGACACTAGTTTAACATTACCTGTAATTTTTGTAATTGATTCATATATGCAGGCATGCGATTATTTTAGTTACGATCAAATTTTTATTATTTTGTAAAATATTATTAAATAGATACGCAATAACACGTAATATTAAAAAAAATCTCGAGTTTTGTATTTATCATAAAAATAACAAATATAACTAAAATAAATTCCTTTTTAATTAATAATATAAAAGTGACATACATTTTGCTGAATCTTGAATCTTAAAAAAAAACGAAAAAATTCGCCAAACTGTGAAATTTTTATTGGGTTTGCCAGTTATCACTACAGAAGCACGAATACGGACTCCAAGGTCCAAGATAGATAACGGTAACTTCTTCTGCCGTCATTTTCATTGTGTTTGGTTTAAGATTTCTTCCTGACATTTGGATACACTATCACAGCTAAGTTTTTTTTATACAATTTTCATATGTCTAGTCTAGGATTTACACAGTTTTGCCCAAATCTGCATTGAAATTTAACAAAATTAAATAAATTAAAGTTTTCAAAAAGCATAAAAAAAAAAAAAAAAATAAATAAATAAATAAAGAGTAATAATAATAATAATAATAATAATTTGAAAACTTTAATTTTTTAAATTTTTCATGCTAACTACCTTTTAATTATTTATTATTATTATTACTATTCCCCCCCCCCCCCATTCGATTTTGTATTATTACAGTTTAATGTTAGATATACTTAAGCTTGTTTAGATTTTATTGTTACACTGTAGTATTGTAAAATCAAGGGGAAAAATAGTTAGCAGCCGGCTCTCTAGAAATTTTTAAAATATTTTAAATTTTAAAATTTATTTATTTTATATTTAAAAGATTTTCAAAAAATGTTATCATATTTTATATTATTATATTTCAATGCATGTGTAAGTAAAATTCATAAACTTGAAATCAATACTTTAAAATTAAAACTTCACAAAATCGATTTAAAAAAAAATAGATTAATTAATTAATTTTAATTTTTTTTTTAATACTTCTCTTAAATATTTTTATTTTCTACCATCATTTGTACATTATTACTCTTTATCAATAGAATATATAACATATCTAGGTATTCATTTGTGAATTCATTGATAAGTTAAAGTTTTAAAAATAGTTCTATGTTTGAATGCCAAAAGTTTGCAATAAGTTTCAGTATTTAAACATATATATATATTCTAACTTAACGCAAGAAATTCACAAATTAATTACCCAAATATGTTTAGGTTCTATTGTTAAAATATATGAATGTAAAATCAAAGAGAAAAATAGTAATGAGTCAGTAAGGAGCATCTTAAAACTTTTCATTTTTCTTTAATTATAATTTTCCAAAAAAAAAAAGAAAATACTGTATTTTATTATATTTGAAGACATGTATGTAAAATTTTATAACACAAAGGCAATTATGCACACGTACATAAAATGAATCACAAAATCAAAAAGGAAGAAAATGAAAGAAAGAGAAGAAATAAAGAAAAAAAAACATAGACAAAAAATAAGAAGGTGATTCTTAATATTGCTAAATGTATTAAATTTTGAAGTTTATTTATTTTATTTTATTTTATTAATATTTTTTTATTATTTGTTTTGTTTGCAGAATAAACTTTTAATTAATTATTTATTTTTAAAAAAGTTTTACCTCATTTTATACTGTTATATTTCACTGCATGGTGTATGTAAAATTTCTAACTCAAAATCAATAATTTAAATAAATTTTGCATACGCATGATTTGAAATATGAAAATATTAAGGAAATTTCACGGAATCTATTTAAATATATATATATATATATATATACATATATATATATATATATATATATATATATATATATATATATATATTTATTTATTTATTTATTTATTTATTTTATTTATTTATTTTTTTTTTTTTTTTTTTTACGCATGTAAAATACACCGCTGTTCAAAATTAAAGGAACAAACCTGCTTTCCCATTTTCTTCTTTTGTGCATAACTTTTAATCAAATAAACACATGGACATAAAATTTGGCTGGCATGTTCGTTATCATACCATTAATCGAATTTTACATAACTTTAGCATAAGCAATAATTTTAAAGTAATAATTATTAATATTTCTCAAAAGTAAGCTTTGGAAAGAATGAAAATTTTCAACAATTTTAGTAAAGAAAACTTAATGAAAATTTGTGTTAATGATGCATTATAGACAAGTTTCTGTGTTCATTTTTCTTTTACTTTAATAATGGAATTTTTGAAAAAAAAAAAATAATATTAAAAAATAATAATAATAATTACTAATTTGTATAAACTGTGACCATCACTAGAATAATAAAAACATCGATAAATACTTTAATAATGAACGTTTTATCCGATTTTCATGTTTCTATGTAAAATTTAAAAAAATATATTAACACGCGAAAAAATAAAGAAAAAAGAAGAAAGAAAAAAATGACTACAAAAGGAAATATAAGGTTTTAATCTACAAATAAAATATGGATGCACGAACATCTTAAACCTATCTGTAATGCATCTTCATGAGCATTTTTCAATAAGTTTTCTTTTCTAAAATTGCTGAAATTTTTCATTTTTTCAAAGTTTACTTTTGAGAAAAATTTACTGATTTTTAGTTTAAAAATTATTACTTATGCTAAAGTTATATAAAATTCGATTCATGGTATTTTAAAAAACATGCTATCTAAATTTTATACTTCTGTGTTTATTTGTTTAAGAATTATGTGGAAAATCGAGAAAACAGTTTATTGATTTAATTTTTACACTTGTGCACTTCTTTTAACTAATTTTTATTTTTTTTTCCATTGATTGTGCATTATTATAGTTTAAAAATAGAATATGTAACATATCTGGGCATTAATTTGAGATTTCATTGATAATTTAAAATTTAATAAAAAAATTTTGTGTTTGAATGCTAAAAGTTTGCAGTAAGTTTCAAAATTTAGACATAAAAATATTTTTAAGTTTTTTTGCTTAACCTATTAAAATTAATATCCAAATATGGTTATATTCTATTGTTAAATTATAATGATGCAAAATCTAGGGAGGGATAATAATTAGTTAGCAGGGGGCATATAACTACACAAAATGGAAAAAAGGAAAGAAAGGAAGGAAAAAAAGAGGGAAGGAAGGAAAGGAAAGAAAAAAAGAAAAGAAAAATAAATTAATAAAATAACAAATGCAAAAATTTGACCAGACACTATAAAGTTCAAGAAATCGAAGCAATTGTTTCGGGTCGAAAAAAGACACAACCCTTCATCAACCGAACAAAGTAGGGAGGAGTGCTGCAAAAAAAACTGCAACGTAGCTCTTGTATTTGCAGCATTCGTGCCTACTATGTTCGTCTGACGAAGGGTCGTGTCTTCTTTCGTCCCGGAACAATTGTTGCCAGTTCTTCCATTTTATTATACATGAAATACATTTTTAGCACGTTCCAAGAACGTTCAAAAATTGTTTACATAACGTTGTGAGAACGTGTGTATAGAACGTTTTCAGAACGTATCTACACTATTTTAGAACGTTTACAGTACGTTTTCTAGAACGTTCTGAAAGTGTGTATAACGTTTTGAAAACGTTCTAAAAACGTTTAGAACGTTCTGAGACCGTATACATAGAACGGTTTCTGAACGCTTCTATTACACCGATGGTGATAGCTACACGTTCATTGAACGTTCCCTGAACCGTACTATTGTACGTCTTCAAGATGGACAGATAGACGTCTATAACACGTTCAAAGAGAACGTTCTTAGAACGTGTTTGCAGAACCAATTTTGAACGTTCATAGAACGTTTCGGTGCTGCTTGGGGATATAGTGCCAACATTGGACGGATTTAATTTAAGACTTTGATGCTAAGGGGGGGTTTAATTTAAGTATTTATAAAAAAAATCTATTAAGCTAGGATTGAAGAGGTTATCAGCATAAAAAAATAATTAAGACGTTTAAGTTGAGACTTTACAATTACATGTATGAAAATATTATTAAGACTTGACTCTCAAAAATATATGGATGGGTCTATAATTGAATTAAGTATAGTTTCAAAAATGAAGATTTAGACTTTGGGTTGACATTCGACCAACTTTAGAAACATAATGTTAAAATAAAAATATTTTTGAAAACTAATCGTGGAATCGTGATTCTTATTACATATACATAGTAAAATAAACAATTTAATTACTTTTCAGTCGTTTTTTTTTCAAATTTAAAAAAAAATTGAAATTTTTGACAGAGGTGATGGCACATCAGCAAATTTAGATAAACTGTTACTTTAGCATAATATATATAGGCTAGCTAGAGTCAATCAATCAATCAACCAGCCTTGAAAAAAAAAAAAAAAAAAAAAAAAAAAAAAAAAATTTTTTTTTTTTTTTTCAAGGCTGGTTGGTTGATATATATTTATAATGCTAATTGAATTAAGTATATTTTCAAAAATGAAGATTTAGACTTTGAGTTGACTATTGCAAATTCGACCAACTTTAGAAACGTAATCTTAAAATAAAAATATTTTTGAAAACTAATCGTGGAATCGTGATTCTTATTACATATACATAGTAAAATAAGCAATTTAATTACTTTTCAGTCGTTTTTTTTCAAATTAAAAAAAAAATTGATCAGCAAATTTAGATAAACTGTTACATTAGCATGATATATATAGGCTAGCTAGAGTCAATCAATCAATCAACCAGCCTTGAAAAAAAAAAAAAAAAAAAAAAAAAATTTTTTTTTTTTTTTTTTTTTTTTTTTTCAAGGCTGGTTGGTTGATATATATTTATAATGCTAATTGAATTAAGTATATTTTCAAAAATGAAGATTTAGACTTTGAGTTGACTATTGCAAATTCGACCAACTTTAGAAACGTAATCTTAAAATAAAAATATTTTTGAAAACTAATCGTGGAATCGTGATTCTTATTACATATACATAGTAAAATAAGCAATTTAATTACTTTTCAGTCGTTTTTTTTCAAATTTAAAAAAAAATTGAAAATTTTGACAGAGGTGATGGCACATCAGCAAATTTAGATAAACTGTTACTTTAGCATGCTATATATAGGCAAGCTAGAGTCAATCAATCAATCAACCAGCCTTGAAAAAAAAAAAAAAAAAAAAATTTTTTTTTTTTTTTTTTTTTCAAGGCTGGTTGGTTGATATATATTTATAATGCTAATTGAATTAAGTATATTTTCAAAAATGAAGATTTCGACTTTGAGTTGACTATTGCAAATTCGACCAACTTTAGAAACGTAATCTTAAAATAAAAATATTTTTGAAAACTAATCGTGGAATCGTGATTCTTATTACATATACATAGTAAAATAAGCAATTTAATTACTTTTCAGTCGTTTTTTTTCAAATTTAAAAAAAAATTGAAAATTTTGACAGAGGTGATGGCACATCAGCAAATTTAGATAAACTGTTACTTTAGCATGATATATATAGGCTAGCTAGAGTCAATCAATCAATCAACCAGCCTTGAAAAAAAAAAAAAAAAAATTTTTTTTTTTTTTTACAAACATTAGTTAGTAGTTTAACATAATTAAACTATCTCTCTACGAGCCAGCTTGACGGTCAACTCATACGCTCTGTCTTTTTCGTCAACTACATAGTCTTTCTCTATTTCCTCAAACTTTCTCTTAACCGTAGCAGTCAATTCTTGAAGCATGTCGCCCGATTTGACAGACCATATACCTTCAGCTCTCACACGCATGGAAAAGTTGCTAGGTTTCTCTTCTTCAGTATCCCCATACCTGGATTCTACCGACGGGGGTGCGTAGATATTCGTATGTTGTTCGCAGACTGCCCTCGAGTATTCGTAATACCCTTTAAGCCAATCTTGTACATTCGTCTCGCCTTCGTTTCGAACTGTGATTTCAAAGGCCATCTTTCTGCTGAACGGTATAATGCTGGGATACGTAGAGGTTACCCGGCCATCGGTCCACAGTTTCTGGATACGGCAGATCTCCTCGATAGGCATTCGGTGCGTCTTCACAAGTACGTGAAGCATATCGTTGAAATCAAACACGCGCCTGGAACTCATGTTCAAGCGTTGTGCATTGGGATATAGATCAGCCAGATCCTTGTTGGAATATCGATGTGCAAAGTTGTAAGGTGACGCGTAGCCTAGATATTTGCCAACTTCGACGGCTATGAAATAAACATCTCTACCAACAGTAGCGGCGATGAGTGCAGGCTTGGTATCAAAACAAATTTTCAGATACATGATTGCGTTATGATCTTTCAATAAACAGAGGCAATTAGAATGGACAGAATGATGGTAGCTTGAGTACGGAACCACTATTTATATAGAATATTCATGAGTGGGCGTGGCATGTAAAAAAAAAAAAAAAAAAAATTTTTTTTTTTTTTTTTTCAAGTTAGTTGTTTATTTAGTTATCATCTTTGATAACTGGTCCAGAAAACTTCTTTATAAGCTTATCCGCCTCGTTTTCAATCTCTGTACGAATCTTGTTCAAGTCGTAGCTACAACCTTCGTCCTTCTCATAGACTGACATGATATCTCTTAGCGAATCGCTCACCATTTCTTCTTTGATTTTCTCAGGGTCTTCGCCGATTTTGGAGTACGCAGATAGGTATCTATTATAATTTACATAATTTTTAATCTTGTACTTGTTCAGAGCTTGTTCGTTGAACTGTTTACGCTTAACCTTAAAAATTTTCCTAGAGCGTGGAGATTCTTCGGCGTCGGCCTTCATGACGAATCCTTCTAGCGGACACTCTGCATAAGCGCTGGGATACGTTTCAACTTTTTCGTACAGATCCCCTATCGTTTGGTAATCTAAATCTAAGATGGGTACGTGGGGTAGCTTCACTCGCTGGAAAATGTTCACGGCATCGCTATACTTCATAAACGTATCTGAATCCAGTTGGTAGATGTCGAAGCCCCGAAAAAAGACAGTATTGCTACCGAATACGGCTTCGGATTCAAAATCACGATAGGTTATTCTCTTCATGTGGCTTCCGAATACTTCTCCATAAATGATAAAATTGTCATGTAAAATGTCTTTGATAAGCCGTACCTTTTCCGACAGCGGTTCCAAGATTGCGTTCAAGTTAAAAAGGCGTGTCTTTTCATCTAGCACTACGTTTCTAGATTGTATCCTGAACGTATTCTTCACGTAGCCAATACCGATATTAGAACCATCTAATTTTTCGGTAGCGATTAAAGGTATGCCCGAATAAATTTGGCTTGTGATCTCGTGGTACTTGATAAGAGCCATCGTAAATAGATTAGAAACAGGACTAAATAACGTATTGTTTGGTCAGACTAGAAAATATCTAATAAGCTATTTCAATGAGGCAAGAGATGAAGACAGAATGAATGTAGCTTGAGTACGGAGCCGCTATTTATACTAAATATAAATCAACCAATCAACCAACCAACTGAAAAAAAATATATATATATATATATATATATTTTTTTTTTAAAGGTTGGTTGGTTTCTAAAGTTATATTTCTAAAGTTATATTTCTAAAGTTATATTTCTAAGTTGGCTGCTACAGTTATATTTCTAAGTTGGCCATTAAAGCTATATTTCTCAGTTGGCTGCTAAAGCTATATTTCTTTAGCCAATCATTGTAGATGGCGCTGCAGTCTATATATATAGTATATATATAGTATATCTATTAGGGTGGGTGGGAGTGGAATTTATTTCTTCTACTGTACGGTCATGCATAAACTCGCTCCTGATGTCTAAACCCATTTCCTTTAAAATAGGATGAAATAGCGTAATTTATACAATATTGGCTTTGAAAACAAGACTTTTGTCTGACAAATGACAAGATATTGCAGGTTTTCATGAAATCAGAATAAATCATAGACTTTTATAGAAAAATCTAACTCTCCATTAATGTACATCTTGCTAATAAACCCATTACGAGACATAGTGACTAGACGACCGTTGCTGGCAAATGTCGAGACACAATGAGCGTGTAGTCATGTTAGCGATAGTAAATATAGACAAGCTTCAAGAGTGGGCGTGGCACCTGAAAAAAAAAAAAATTTTTTTTTTTTTTCAAGGTTGGTTGGTTGATTACATTCTCTATATATAGTATCGCTGACGTGCCACTTCATCAGTCTATCTCAATCTTTGCCAGCAACGGTTCTAATCTGTTTTAAATTTAATGGCAGGATATTATGTAACCCATTTCTTCATAAACAGGACGCGATAAAGTTATTTCCTCACCGATAGCAACAGCACATCCTCTGCAAGCGATAATCTAAAAGGTCATCCGGTCGAGCCTTTTATAGTCTTATCAGATGTTCCGCTCGCCAGAGTATAAATACCGGCCTCTCGCCTCAGCTTATTCATTCTGACCCTCTGCTTTTTGAAATGGCCACTCTTTCCTTTGACTCTCTGACGGATGAACGAGTTGATTGCGACTATGTCATAATACCAAATTGGCAAGTATTGAACACCCCTCGCGTCTCTTGTGAGCTGATATGTAATTATGATCGTTCTATGAAAATGCCAGCTCCAGCTATCATTCCCAAACCTAAGCCAGCTCCAGCTATCATTCCCACACCTAAGCCAGCTCCAGCTATCATTCAAAAACCAGCACCAGCTTTCATTCCCACACCTAAACCGGCTCCAGTTCTCATTCAAAAACCAGCACCAGTACTTAAACCAGCCCCATTTCTCATTTCCACACCTAAGCCTGATCCAGTTCCCACACCTAAGCCTGATCCAGTTCAAATTTCAATACCCATGTCAGAGATGATGTATTTTAAAGTACCAACGCTATTAAGCCCGCTACCAAAATCTCCAATTTCAGAAGACTCGTCCAACGTAACAACTTATCGTGCCTGGAAGCCTCCACCGAAGATAGATTTCGTGGTACGGCCTAAATTAAAAACTGCCGGCTTTGAAGATCCAAGAATTCGAAGACGGCAGGGCATAGTCGTTCTCAAGTCGGACGTCGATCTGAGAGATGGCAAATGTTACAGCTTCATACAAACAGAGGTCAGGAAAAATTACTGTTGGGTTTAAACCCAAACGATTTATAAAAAAATCGGGCCGAACGAAGTGTCTCATGGCAGATTTCTGTCTTTGACACTTCGTTCGACCCGTTTTTTTGTAACAATTATATTGCCAATATTGGATGCGTTTAAGATTTTGACTTAAGATTTTTGAATGGATACTGTATATATAAATGAAGTCTTGTAACAATACATATGTATATATAGACAATTATCAACCAACTTTGAAAAAAATCGAGATTGGTGAAATATGGCAAAGTCCAAAAAAATATTATTTTGAAAAAAATTATAAAATCAAACAATATAAAAGTCGAAAAATAAAACTTAGAAAAAATTTTGAAAAAAATAAACTTTTTTTTTTAGATGCCACGCCCACACACAAAAATATATAATATAAGCTCTAAAAAAAAGACTATATAAGCTCTGCCATTCTATTGAACTGCCATTCTCTCTTCGGAGCTTGGTCTATCAACATGTTAAAAAAATGGCTCTCGAAATTTTTTCTAAGTCCAAAAAAATATTATTTTGAAAAAAATTATAAAAATCAAACAATATAAAAGTCGAAAAAAAAAACTTTGAAAAAATTTGAAAAAAAAAATAAACTTAGAAAAAATTTCACCAATTTCGAAATTTTTTCTAAGACCAAAAAAATATTATTTTGAAAAAAATTATAAAAATCAAACAATATAAAAGTCGAAAAATAAAACTTTGAAAAAAAATTGAAAAAAAATAAACTTAGAAAAAATTTTGAAAAAAATAAACTTAGAAAAAATTTCACCAAACTCGAAATTTTTGCTGAAATATGGCAAAGTCCAAAAGAATATTATCTTGAAAAAAAAATGAGAAAATGTAAAATCAGCCATGGTTTATATAGCCATGCCACACCCACTAAAAAAAAAAAAATTTTTTTTTTTCAAGGTTGGTTGATTGATTGACTCTAGCTAACCTATATATATCATGCTAAAGTATATATACTATCATTGTCCAGCAATGCTTATCTGTTTCAGCGTCTATAAAAATCTTTACTGCATCCGTGTCATAGCAAATGAGTTATACAATATCCTGTTTCAGCGACATCTATAATAAGCCTTATCTCATCCTGTTTTCGTAGAAACTGACTTCCGTAGCAAATGAGTTATGCAATATCCCGCGACTCTATAAATAGCCTTATCTTATCGTAGAAACTGACTTATGCAATCCTTCAGATCGACTATATAAGCTCTGACATTTGATCGAATAGCCATTCTCTCTTCAGAGCTTTGAACTACCAATATGTATAAGAATCAATGCTCTCTGAAGAAGCTTAAAGCGGTAAACCCGCTGCGAAACCGTTTTGGGGTTATCGAGCTGTTTCCCAAAAACCTTTCGCCTACCGTTAAAAAATTGGAAGAGTATCCACACTTTCAAACCATGATCGGTGAAGGCAAGATTTGTGTATTCTGTCTCTGCATGACGTCCAATTTGAAGATTGAATTCAAAAAACGTACTCTGACGGACAAGATAACAAATACGATTCCAACCATAGGCAGAGAGGCCAAGACAAACTATCCGCTGAGACCTCAGGAAATTAAATGGAGCACTCTGATGAACCGATATAAAAGACCCCCCAGCGAAGCCAACAGAACCAACGCCGACGTGAGAATTGGTTTCAAGTGCCCCAACAATCAGATTCTTGTAAAGTCCTATTTTACATTTGGTCAGCGAACCGTCGGACAAGGATGCGCCCATATCATACAGACTTTGAACGTGCCATTCCTGTTCTTTGTGAGGCCTCCTGGCGAGACACGAGTGAAAGCGGACAGCAGATACTTTGCTGGCGACAAGCTTCATTACTACGACCGTTTCATACTGATTGCCGACTCCAGTTACAAGGTGCCTGCTGGGACCACATACATTCTGTTTACAACTCAAAAAAACTTTTTCAGTTTGGACATTGTGCCAGAGAATTTAGAGTTGGGCTTCAAAACCAAAAATCCTTTGGTAGAACGCATAACGAAAATAGATGGAATGTACGACGAATCCGTACCAACGCCCATGATACAGCATATAGATGATGAAGACGACTCCCCCGTAGAAATGAGTACGGACAGAATCACTTCTAAATATTTTGATAAGCCAACATCTCCAATCTCAGAGCCATCCCAAAAGCCAGAGATTTATTTTCCGGAGTCATCTCAAGAGTCGTCCCAAGAACCAGAATTGTCCCAAGATCCAGAGATTTATCTGCCAACGAACCCCCCTATCGTATTGGACAGAAGAACAATAATTGTAACAACAAACTTTGCAGCCCAATACAAGTCTCTGACTTTTAAAAACTGGAAAAACTTGACAGATCGCCCCGACAATAACTTCGTACGCCCCTACGGACCAGATCTACCTGGACTTGACCTGAGAATTAAATCGGTAAAACGGAAGGCTGAAACGATTCCCAAGAGTGCCAAGAGATATAAGCCATCTTTCAAGGAGGCGGCCACAAATACAGAGCCAGTGTTTAAATGCCCACTACCACCTGAGCCAGTTTTTAAACGTCCAGCGCCCATTGAAAGTCCTGAGATATGTCCAGAGCCCATTGAAGATCCTGAACCCATTGAAAGTCCTGAACCCATTGAAAATCCTGAGATATGTCCAGAGCCCGTTGAAGATCCTGAACCCATTGAAAATCCTGAGATATGTCCCATTGAAAATCCTGAGATATGTCCAGAACCCATTGAAAATCCAGAATATTTTTATGGATGGCCTACTATTGAAAGCTCAGAGGTACAAACTGAACTGGATGAGCTTGATAATATTCTATGCACGCCTTTATCCATGCCAGCGGATACGCTAGACTCGTTGATGGATGATCTTATGACGCCATCAACTATACAGTATACTATGGATGACGGACCGCTGGAGACTCAGTTCAAAATGTCAGGATTTGAACTGCCAGATTTCATATAAAAACAAAAATATGTAAAATTTAAAAAAATTGGGTCAAACGAGGCTTCCTCATGTTTAGATTTGTCATTATGACCTATCTTTACGATGGAAGCCTCGTTTGACCCATTTTTTTAAAATCAAAATGCTACCAATATTGGTATTGAAAAAAAAATAACTTGTAAAATTTATCAGAACAATAAAAAAATTGGGTCAAACGAGGCTTCCTCATGTTTAGATTTGTCATTATGACTTATCTTTACAATGGAAGCCTCGTTTGACCCACTTTTTTTAAATCATAATGCTACCAATATTGGATTTGTAAAAATAATAACTTGTAAATTTTATCAGATTAATTAGAAAGTGACACATGACAATACTTTATAAAAGTCCATCTAAGTCACATTAAAATCAACCAACCAACCAACCTTGAAAAAAAAAAAAAAAAAAAAATTTTTTTTTTTTTTTTTTTTTTTTTTTTGTATGACCTTGAAGCTCGTTGCCACAAAAAGCAAGTCGGAGCAAAATAGGAGAAGGTAGGAGCATAAATCGTAGCTACCCTATAGAAATGGATAGATTTTTTTTTTTTTTTTTTTTAAATACTTATATTTATATTATAATATATTTATAATATATTTATATTATAATATATTTATAATATATTTATAATATATTTATATTATATTATATTTATATTATATTTATATTATAATATATTTATAATATATTTATGATATATATATATATATATATATATATATATACTTGTATACTCAGAAATTACTGTAAAACATCTTTTAATTTAAGTGATTATAATTTTGTAGTCTGGATTTTCTATGTCAGTTATAGTGTCGCTGTCTCAGACATTTTCACTATATCAGCATAAGACTACGCTCTTTATTGTCTTGCCAAGTTTCTAGCCTGGACTTTGAATGTCAGCTATAGTGTCGTTGTCTCAGACAGTTTCACTATATCAGCATAACACTATGCTCTTTATTGTCTTGCCAAGTTTCTAGCCTGGACTTTGTATGTCAGTTATAATGCTACCAATATTGGATTTGTAAAAATAATAACTTGTAAATTTTATCAGATTAATTAGAAAGTGACACATGACAATACTTTATAAAAGTCCATCTAAGTCACATTAAAATCAACCAACCAACCAACCTTGAAAAAAAATTTTTTTTTTTTTTTTTTTTTTTTTTTTTTACAAGGTTGGTTGATTGGTTGATATATATTTATTTCCTAGTTCATCAAAATTTAAAATTGAAACTGGAGGTCTCGATAAAATTGAAACAAATTAACATTGTTAATAATATATACTAAATGAAATATTAGAAATAAAATATTTTTTTTATCTGTATTTAAGCATGCAGACATTTCCGCGAAGCGGAAATGTCGGCTTCCATCTCTTTGCAGCGTCTCAATATGGGCATCACGCACTGAAAGCACATCTGTTGAACCCTGCTAGGCACCCAATAATCTTCTTTAACGACTTTGTAAAACAGCTTGTAATCTTGTTCGGTCTGCGTGCCTCTCGTAAAAAACATCTTTTTTTCGTTGTTCAGATGCAAGAAGTATTGGGTACGTCTACTAGCCGACTTGAAATTTCTCGATATGGGTAGTACTAGTTTCAATTTTATGTCTGGCAAATGTTTAATTTTGATTTGATATTTTCCGTCGACGAAAGTCATTGGAACCTTGAACAATTTATGGGGATGTATACAGGCATAATTTTGGGTTATGAGCCTCATGATGCCTCCGTTCCAGAGCGTAGCCAAGACCAGCCTGTAATCTTTGGGAAGCGTCTCTTGAATGTAAAAATGTTTCCTGTTACCACCCCCTAGTTGGCTTTCGAATGAAAAATTACAGCTGGATTTTCGGTTGCTGAGATATCCCAGCGTATTGACCAAATGCCAGACGGTCTCTATGGATTTACTTAAAAGGCATCTGTAACCGACATACGGCCGCTCGTCGGGCCTGATCTTACACCACACGTTCTTATGAAAATGATCTTCTGAAGGGGCTACTACAACCATGTGCCTATGCTGCCTGAATTTAGGATTTTGTTCCGTGCCTCCGTCACACCAGCAAGAAAATGGCAGGGTCTGGGTCAAGCCGCAGTCCCTATCCATGAATCTCAGAAAACTTTCATAGGCTATGGCTCGCACCATGACGTGGATGAACGCTAGGTTACCTTGAAGATATCTCAGCACGCAAGAGGCGGCCAAGTTTAACGTTTCGTCTTCAAACGGTACGGGGTAAGGCTCTAACTCGATCGGCCAGACGGGTTTGTAGGGCCTGTCATCCATAAAGAGCCGCGTATGATCGAAAAAATCTTCTTTTTTGCACATTGGGCTGAAATCGAAAAATTCGTACTGATCTTCTTCGTCAGGAGAATCTTCTTCCATAGGATTAGGTTCAGGTTCAGGTTCAGGCTTAGGTTCAGGCATCCTAAATCTAAAATTTCTAAAGCATTGCAGCAAATGATCAGCGGCACCGTTCTTACCCCCGCTTTCGAATGTAAATTGGCCCTCGCACCAAACGCAACATCTTCGGGGATTCAAGCCGATTTCATTCTTACAATGCCCTTCATAATCTTTGGGCAAGAGGAGAACGTTGCAGCGCGGACATGAAAACTGAGTTCTGTCGCGTAGGAGAGCGTTCAAATATCTCTTCAAATTGGGACCGGCAGGCATGGTAGAAGATGAATAATGGCTTGAAGATGGCTGGGTATTTATAGGTAAAATATAATTGACAAGTAAAGCCACGCCCACTTAAAAAAAAAAAAATTTTTTTTTTTTTTTTTTTTTTTTTTTTTTTTAGTTGGTTGGTTGATTGATATATATTTTTTTCCTCGTTCATCACTTTTCATTTATCAAGATTAGCTTTTCAATTTCATCCTGGACCTTTCATGTTTTTATCCAAATGCTAAGTTTCAAAAGTCTCGCACTTCAGCCTCGATAAAATTGAAACAGGTGTGTCTAAATCTTCTCATTTTAAATGAAACATGTTAATTTTGATCATGTCTATCTTAAACGTGGATCGCTTGGCCATCCAAGAGGCCTTCATGAAAATTGAAACCGGCTCCATGACAAAACGTAGCAATTAGATGTTTGAAATTTGACTGAAACAGGTGCCATGTCAAAACGAAGACATATCGCTTAGCAAAACCCCTGGTAGAGAAATTTCGTAAAAATTAAAATTGAAACTGGAGGCCTAGATAAAATTGAAACAAATCAACATTGTTGATAAAATATTAGAAATAAAATATTTTTTTTATCTATATTTATTCATGCAGACATTTCTGCATCTCGCTGATTTCGAGTTTCAGCTTGTCGCATATCTGCATGTAAGGTTTCGCGCACATAAAACAGGCTTGCTGCAACCTGCAGGGCTCCCACCATTCTTCTTGCACGATGCCAAAACACAGCTTATAATCCCTTTCAGTTTGTTTGCCAGGCTCGAAATAAATCTTTCTACCGTTGATCAGATGCAAACAATACTCAGTGGGCTCTTCACAAGACTTGAAATTTTTGGACACAGGCAGCACCAAATTAAATATGTTTTCTGGCAAATGTTTGATTTTGATGCACCATTTGCCGTTAATAAACTCCATCGGGACCTTGATAAGCGTGCTCGGATCCCAGTTGAAATATCTCTGGTCTAAGAGTTTGGTGATGCCTCCGTCAAAGAGCGTAGCCAATACTAGCCTGTAATCTCTCGGCAGCGTCTCTTGGATATAAAAATGATTCATTTTACCACCCGCACCGTAATCGTCGAAAGAAAAAATACATTTGGACCGGCACCTGCTGAGATATCCTAACGCGTTGACTAAATGCCATACGGATTCTATATCTTTTCTCTTGAGACATTTAAAACCTACATGCGGTCGCTCTTCGGGTTTAATTTTACACCACACCTTATTCAATAAATGTTTTCTGGAAGGAGCCACCACAATCATGTGCCTATGCTGCCTGAACTTTGGATCTCTTTCGGTTCCGCCGTCGCACCAGCAAGAAAAAGGTAAGGTTGTAATATTACCAGCGTCTGCGTCCATGCATTCGAGAAAGCTGTTAAAGGCTATAGCCCTAACCATTCCATGAAACCATACTCCTTCGCCTCTGAGATACTTCAAAACGCATGCGGCTGCCAAATTGAGCGTTTCGTCTTGAAAATAAACAGGCGGTCTCTCTAACTCGATCGGCCAAATGGGCTCATAGGCACGGCTACCGTCTGGAAATATTTGATCGTGCTCGAAAAAATCATGCTTATCACACATAGGATAGAAATTGAATTTTATGTATGATCCGTCTGAAAAGGAGACATCTTCTTCAGGAACGGGTTTGGCTACGCGAACCTTGAATTGTCTATAGCAATCGATGAGATGATCTACATGAAGGCGCTTCTCGCTTCTACCAAATTTGATATTACCATTGCACCAAACGCAACAAAGCCAGGCATTTATTTTATGTCTATCAAAACAATGCCTCTGATAATTTTTAGCTAAGATTAAAAATTTTCCTTTGCAGAGCGGACAATAGAACGGAACGGCATCTCGATAAAGCATATTGCGATAACATTTTAAATTATGCTTAGCTGCCATGCGGATACATTATAACTGGAAACCAAAAATTAAACAGCCGTCCTGTAGCAATCTAAAAAAAAATAATGTTGAATTTAAATTTTTCAAGTTGCTTATATAGGTTAGCTAGAGTCAATCAACCAACCTTGAAAAAAAAAAAAAAAAAAAAAAAAAAAATTTTTTTTTTTTTTTTTTTTTTTTTTTTTTTTTTAAGATGCCACGCCCACCCTTGAAGCTTGTCTATATTTACTATGGCTAACATGACTACACCCTCATTGTGTCTCGACATTTGCCAGCAACGGTCGTCTAGTTACTATGCCTCGTAATGTGTTTTGAGCAAGATGTACATTGATGGACACTAGAAAGTTAGATTTTTCTATAAAAGCCCATGATCTATTCTGATTTCATGAAAACCTGCAGTATCTTGCCATTTGTCAGACAAAAGTCTATAAAATCTTGTTTTCAAAGCTAATATTGTATAAATAACGCTATTCCATCCTGTTTTAAAGGAAATGGGTTTAGACATCAGGAGCTAGTTTATGCATGACCTTACAGTAGAAGAAATAAATTCCACTCCCACCCACCCTAATAGATATACTATATATATACTATATATGTAGACTACAGCGCCATCTACAATGATTGGATAAAGAAATATAACTTTAGCAGCCAGCTGAGAAATATAACTTTAGAAACCAACTGAGAAATATAACTTTAGAAACCAACTGAGAAATATAACTTTAGAAACCAACTTCATCAATCAACCAACCAACTTAAAAAAAAAAATTTTTTTTTTTTTTTTTTGAGTGGGCGTGGCTTTACTTTGCCTATATATACCGACCCTGTAAATTATAAAATTATATCCAGCCATCTTCAAGCCACTCTTCTACAATGCCCGCCGGTCCCAATTTGAGAAGGTATATGAACGCTCTCGTATGCGACAGAACTCCGTTTTCATGTCCGCGCTGCAACGTTCTCGTCTTGCCCAAAGATTATGAAAGGCATTGTAGGAATGAAACCGCCATGGACCCTTTAACGTGCTGCGTTTGGTGCGAGGGCCAATTTACATTCCAAAGAGGGGAAAAGAACGGTGCTGCTGATCATTTGATAGAATGCTTTAGAAATTTTAGATTTAGGATGACTGAACCTGAGCCTGAGCCTGAACCTGAACCTGATTCTGATGATGATCCTGCTGCCGACCCATACGAATTTTTCGATTTCAGCCCAATGTGCAAAAAAGAAGATTTTTTCGATCATACGCGGCTCTTTATGGATGACAGGCCCTACAAACCCGTCTGGCCGATCGAGTTAGAGCCTTACCCCGTACCGTTTGAAGACGAAACGTTAAACTTGGCCGCCTCTTGCGTGCTGAGATATCTTCAAGGTAACCTAGCGTTCATCCACGTCATGGTGCGAGCCATAGCCTATGAAAGTTTTCTGAGATTCATGGATAGGGACTGCGGCTTGACCCAGACCCTGCCATTTTCTTGCTGGTGTGACGGAGGCACGGAACAAAATCCTAAATTCAGGCAGCATAGGCACATGGTTGTAGTAGCCCCTTCAGAAGATCATTTTCATAAGAACGTGTGGTGTAAGATCAGGCCCGACGAGCGGCCGTATGTCGGTTACAGATGCCTTTTAAGTAAATCCATAGAGACCGTCTGGCATTTGGTCAATACGCTGGGATATCTCAGCAACCGAAAATCCAGCTGTAATTTTTCATTCGAAAGTCAACTAGGGGGTGGTAACAGGAAACATTTTTACATTCAAGAGACGCTTCCCAAAGATTACAGGCTGGTCTTGGCTACGCTCTGGAACGGAGGCATCATGAGGCTCATAACCCAAAATTATGCCTGTATACATCAACATAAATTGTTCAAGGTTCCAATGACTTTCGTCGACGGAAAATATCAAATCAAAATTAAACATTTGCCAGACATAAAATTGAAACTAGTACTACCCATATCGAGAAATTTCAAGTCGGCTAGTAGACGTACCCAATACTTCTTGCATCTGAACAACGAAAAAAAGATGTTTTTTACGAGAGGCACGCAGACCGAACAAGATTACAAGCTGTTTTACAAAGTCGTTAAAGAAGATTATTGGGTGCCTAGCAGGGTTCAACAGATGTGCTTTCAGTGCGTGATGCCCATATTGAGACGCTGCAAAGAGATGGAAGCCGAAATGAAAAATATGAAAGAGATTTACGAAAAAAATCTAGAGGCTATCCAAAATGAGAAAAATGTGTCTGAGAAAAATGTGTCTGAGAAAAATGTGTTTATTTATTTTATCAATTCCCAAGAGTGAAATTTTTCAAGCTGCTTATATAGGGCTAATCTAAGCCACACACATTCTACCTATAATTGAGTATGAAATAAAATATTTTTTTTATCTGTATTTAAACATGCAGACATTTCCGCGAAGCGGAAATGTCTGCATGTTTAAATACAGATAAAAAAAATATTTTATTTCTAATATTTCATTTAGTATATATTATTAACAATGTTAATTTGTTTCAATTTTATCGAGACCTCCAGTTTCAATTTTAAATTTTGATGAACTAGGAAATAAATATATATCAACCAATCAACCAACCTTGTAAAAAAAAAAAAAAAAAAAAAAAAAAAAAAAAAAAATTTTCAAGGTTGGTTGGTTGGTTGATTTTAATGTGACTTAGATGGACTTTTATAAAGTATTGTCATGTGTCACTTTCTAATTAATCTGATAAAATTTACAAGTTATTATTTTTACAAATCCAATATTGGTAGCATTATAACTGACATACAAAGTCCAGGCTAGAAACTTGGCAAGACAATAAAGAGCATAGTCTTATGCTGATATAGTGAAACTGTCTGAGACAACGACACTATAGCTGACATTCAAAGTCCAGGCTAGAAACTTGGCAAGACAATAAAGAGCGTAGTCTTATGCTGATATAGTGAAAATGTCTGAGACAGCGACACTATAACTGACATAGAAAATCCAGACTACAAAATTATAATCACTTAAATTAAAAGATGTTTTACAGTAATTTCTGAGTATACAAGTATATATATATATATTATAAATATATTATAAATATATTATAATATAAATATTATTATAAATATTATTATAAATATATTATAATATAAATATAATATAAATATAATATAATATAAATATATTATAAATATATTATAAATATATTATAATATAAATATATTATAAATATATTATAATATAAATATAAGTATTTAAAAAAAAAAAAAAAAAAAAATCTATCCATTTCTATAGGGTAGCTACGATTCATGCTCCTACCTTCTCCTATTTTGCTCCGACTTGCTTTTTGTGGCAACGAGCTTCAAGGTCATACAAAAAAAAAAAAAAAAAATTTTTTTTTTTTTTTTTCAAGGTTGGTTGGTTGGTTGATTTTAATGTGACTTAGATGGACTTTTATAAAGTATTGTCATGTGTCACTTTCTAATTAATCTGATAAAATTTACAAGTTATTATTTTTACAAATCCAATATTGGTAGCATTATGATTTAAAAAAAGTGGGTCAAACGAGGCTTCCATTGTAAAGATAAGTCATAATGACAAATCTAAACATGAGGAAGCCTCGTTTGACCCAATTTTTTTATTGTTCTGATAAATTTTACAAGTTATTTTTTTTTCAATACCAATATTGGTAGCATTTTGATTTAAAAAAAATGGGTTAAACGAGGCTTCCATCGTAAAGATAGGTCATAATGACAAATCTAAACATGAGGAAGCCTCGTTTGACCCAATTTTTTTAAATTTTACATATTTTTGTTTTTATATGAAATCTGGCAGTTCAAATCCTGACATTTTGAACTGAGTCTCCAGCGGTCCGTCATCCATAGTATACTGTATAGTTGATGGCGTCATAAGATCATCCATCAACGAGTCTAGCGTATCCGCTGGCATGGATAAAGGCGTGCATAGAATATTATCAAGCTCATCCAGTTCAGTTTGTACCTCTGAGCTTTCAATAGTAGGCCATCCATAAAAATATTCTGGATTTTCAATGGGTTCTGGACATATCTCAGGATTTTCAATGGGACATATCTCAGGATTTTCAATGGGTTCAGGATCTTCAACGGGCTCTGGACATATCTCAGGATTTTCAATGAGTTCAGGACTTTCAATGGGTTCAGGATCTTCAATGGGCTCTGGACATATCTCAGGACTTTCAATGGGCGCTGGACGTTTAAAAACTGGCTCAGGTGGTAGTGGGCATTTAAACACTGGCTCTGTATTTGTGGCCGCCTCCTTGAAAGATGGCTTATATCTCTTGGCACTCTTGGGAATCGTTTCAGCCTTCCGTTTTACCGATTTAATTCTCAGGTCAAGTCCAGGTAGATCTGGTCCGTAGGGGCGTACGAAGTTATTGTCGGGGCGATCTGTCAAGTTTTTCCAGTTTTTAAAAGTCAGAGACTTGTATTGGGCTGCAAAGTTTGTTGTTACAATTATTGTTCTTCTGTCCAATACGATAGGGGGGTTCGTTGGCAGATAAATCTCTGGATCTTGGGACAATTCTGGTTCTTGGGACGACTCTTGAGATGACTCCGGAAAATAAATCTCTGGCTCTTGGGATGGCTCTGAGATTGGAGATGTTGGCTTATCAAAATATTTAGAAGTGATTCTGTCCGTACTCATTTCTACGGGGGTTGTTGTTGTTGGTTGTTGGGTTTAAGGCCGATTGACTCCGTACGTGTCCTAGGCCTATAGGGGGAATGCCCTCCATGGGGGTCTTTCTAAGGGGTCCTAGCCCGTATTTACGCGAGTTTCGGAGGAAACCATGGAAAACTCCGAACGGCTAGGTCGATGAGCGCGACCTGGGATCGAACCCGGCACCTCCCATCTACCAGCTTTGAGCGCAGAACCGCTCGGCCGCTGCATTTCTACGGGGGAGTCGTCTTCATCATCTATATGCTGTATCATGGGCGTTGGTACGGATTCGTCGTACATTCCATCTATTTTCGTTATGCGTTCTACCAAAGGATTTTTGGTTTTGAAGCCCAACTCTAAATTCTCTGGCACAATGTCCAAACTGAAAAAGTTTTTCTGAGTTGTAAACAGAATGTATGTGGTCCCAGCAGGCACCTTGTAACTGGAGTCGGCAATCAGTATGAAACGGTCGTAGTAATGAAGCTTGTCGCCAGCAAAGTATCTGCTGTCCGCTTTCACTCGTGTCTCGCCAGGAGGCCTCACAAAGAACAGGAATGGCACGTTCAAAGTCTGTATGATATGGGCGCATCCTTGTCCGACGGTTCGCTGACCAAATGTAAAATAGGACTTTACAAGAAACTGATTGTTGGGGCACTTGAAACCAATTCTCACGTCGGCGTTGGTTCTGTTGGCTTCGCTGGGGGGTCTTTTATATCGGTTCATCAGAGTGCTCCATTTAATTTCCTGAGGTCTCAGCGGATAGTTTGTCTTGGCCTCTCTGCCTATGGTTGGAATCGTATTTGTTATCTTGTCCGTCAGAGTACGTTTTTTGAATTCAATCTTCAAATTGGACGTCATGCAGAGACAGAATACACAAATCTTGCCTTCACCGATCATGGTTTGAAAGTGTGGATACTCTTCCAATTTTTTAACGGTAGGCGAAAGGTTTTTGGGAAACAGCTCGATAACCCCAAAACGGTTTCGCAGCGGGTTTACCGCTTTAAGCTTCTTCAGAGAGCATTGATTCTTATACATATTGGTAGTTCAAAGCTCTGAAGATAGAATGGCTATTCGATCAAATGTCAGAGCTTATATAGTCGATCTGAAGGATTGCATAAGTCAGTTTCTACGATAAGATAAGGCTATTTATAGAGTCGCGGGATATTGCATAACTCATTTGCTACGGAAGTAAGTTTCTACGAAAACAGGATGAGATAAGGCTTATTATAGATGTCGCTGAAACAGGATATTGTATAACTCATTTGCTATGACACGGATGCAGTAAAGATTTTTATAGACGCTGAAACAGATAAGCATTGCTGGACAATGATAGTATATATACTTTAGCATGATATATATAGGTTAGCTAGAGTCAATCAATGAATCAACCAACCTTGAAAAAAAAAAAATTTTTTTTTTTTTTTTTTTTTTTTTTTAGTGGGTGTGGCATGGCTATATAAACCATGGCTGATTTTACATTTTCTCATTTTTTTTTCAAGATAATATTCTTTTGGACTTTGCCATATTTCAGCAAAAATTTCGAGTTTGGTGAAATTTTTTCTAAGTTTATTTTTTTTCAATTTTTTTTCAAAGTTTTATTTTTCGACTTTTATATTGTTTGATTTTTATAATTTTTTTCAAAATTATATTTTTTTGGTCTTAGAAAAAATTTCGAAATTGGTGAAATTTTTTCTAAGTTTATTTTTTCCAAAATTTTTTCTAAGTTTATTTTTTTTCAAATTTTTTTCAAAGTTTTATTTTTCGACTTTTATATTGTTTGATTTTTATAATTTTTTTCAAAATAATATTTTTTTGGACTTAGAAAAAATTTCGAGATTGGTGAAATTTTTTCTAAGTTTATTTTTTTTTCAAATTTTTTCAAAGTTTTTTTTTCGACTTTTATATTGTTTGATTTTTATAATTTTTTTCAAAATAATATTTTTTTGGACTTAGAAAAAATTTCGAGAGCCATTTTTTTAACATGTTGATAGACCAAGCTCCGAAGAGAGAATGGCAGAGCTTATATAATCTTTTTTTTAGAGCTTATATTATATATTTTTGTGTGTGGGCGTAACATCTAAAAAAAAAAAAAAAAAATTTTTTTTTTTTTTTTTTAGTGGGCGTGGCATGGCTATATAAACCATGGCTGATTTTACATTTTCTCATTTTTTTTCAAGATAATATTCTTTTGGACTTTGCCATATTTCAGCAATCTCGAAATTTTTTCTAAGTTTATTTTTTTCAAAATTTTTTCTAAGTTTTATTTTTCGACTTTTATATTGTTTGATTTTTATAATTTTTTTTCAAAATAATATTTTTTTTTGGACTTAGAAAAAATTTCGAGATTGGTGAAATTTTTTCTAAGTTTATTTTTTTCAAAATTTTTTCTAAGTTTATTTTTTTCAAAATTTTTTCTAAGTTTTATTTTTCGACTTTTATATTGTTTGATTTTATAATTTTTTTCAAAATAATATTTTTTTGGACTTTGCCATATTTCACCAATCTCGATTTTTTTCAAAGTTGGTTGATAATTGTCTATATATACATATGTATTGTTACAAGACTTCATTTATATATACAGTATCCATTCAAAAATCTTAAGTCAAAATCTTAAACGCATCCAATATTGGCAATATAATTGTTACAAAAAAAACGGGTCGAACGAAGTGTCAAAGACAGAAATCTGCCATGAGACACTTCGTTCGGCCCGATTTTTTTATAAATCGTTTGGGTTTAAACCCAACAGTAATTTTTCCTGACCTCTGTTTGTATGAAGCTGTAACATTTGCCATCTCTCAGATCGACGTCCGACTTGAGAACGACTATTCCCTGCTGTCTTCGAATTCTTGGATCTTCAAAGCCGGCAGTTTTTAATTTAGGCCGTACCACGAAATCTATCTTCGGTGGAGGCTTCCAGGCACGATAAGTTGTTACGTTGGACGAGTCTTCTGAAATTGGAGATTTTGGTAGCGGGCTTAATAGCGTTGGTACTTTAAAATACATCATCTCTGACATGGGTATTGAAATTTGAACTGGATCAGGCTTAGGTGTGGGAACTGGATCAGGCTTAGGTGTGGAAATGAGAAATGGGGCTGGTTTAAGTACTGGTGCTCGTTTTTGAATGAGAACTGGAGCCGGTTTAGGTGTGGGAATGAAAGCTGGTGCTGGTTTTTGAATGATAGCTGGAGCTGGCTTAGGTGTGGGAATGATAGCTGGAGCTGGCTTAGGTTTGGGAATGATAGCTGGAGCTGGCATTTTCATAGAACGATCATAATTACATATCAGCTCACAAGAGACGCGAGGGGTGTTCAATACTTGCCAATTTGGTATTATGACATAGTCGCAATCAACTCGTTCATCCGTCAGAGATGTAAAGGAAAGAGTGGCCATTTCAAAAAGCAGAGGGTCAGAATGAATAAGCTGAGGCGAGAGGCCGGTATTTATACTCTGGCGAGCGGAACATCTGATAAGACTATAAAAGGCTCGACCGGATGAACTTTTAGATTATCGCTTGCAGAGGATGTGCTGTTGCTATCGGTGAGGAAATAACTTTATCGCGTCCTGTTTATGAAGAAATGGGTTACATAATATCCTGCCATTAAATTTAAAACAGATTAGAACCGTTGCTGGCAAAGATTGAGATGGACTGATGAAGTGGCACGTCAGCGATACTATATATAGAGAATGTAATCAACCAACCAACCTTGAAAAAAAAAAAAAATTTTTTTTTTTTTTCAGGTGCCACGCCCACCCTTGAAGCTTGTCTATATTTACTATCGCTAACATGACTACACGCTCATTGTGTCTCGACATTTGCCAGCAACGGTCGTCTAGTCACTATGTCTCGTAATGGGTTTTCAGCAAGATGTACATTAATGGAGAGTTAGATTTTTCTATAAAAGCCTATGATTTATTCTGATTTCATGAAAACCTGCAATATCTTGTCATTTGTCAGACAAAAGTCTTGTTTTCAAAGCCAATATTGTATAAATTACGCTATTTCATCCTATTTTAAAGGAAATGGGTTTAGACATCAGGAGCGAGTTTATGCATGACCGTACAGTAGAAGAAATAAATTCCACTCCCACCCACCCTAATAGATATACTATATATATACTATATATATAGACTGCAGCGCCATCTACAATGATTGGCTAAAGAAATATAGCTTTAGCAGCCAACTGAGAAATATAGCTTTAATGGCCAACTTAGAAATATAACTGTAGCAGCCAACTTAGAAATATAACTTTAGAAATATAACTTTAGAAATATAACTTTAGAAACCAACCAACCTTTAAAAAAAAAAAATATATATATATATATTTTTTTTTTTTTTTCAGTTGGTTGGTTGATTGGTTGATTTATATTTAGTATAAATAGCGGCTCCGTACTCAAGCTACATTCATTCTGTCTTCATCTCTTGCCTCATTGAAATAGCTTATTAGATATTTTCTAGTCTGACCAAACAATACGTTATTTAGTCCTGTTTCTAATCTATTTACGATGGCTCTTATCAAGTACCACGAGATCACAAGCCAAATTTATTCGGGCATACCTTTAATCGCTACCGAAAAATTAGATGGTTCTAATATCGGTATTGGCTACGTGAAGAATACGTTCAGGATACAATCTAGAAACGTAGTGCTAGATGAAAAGACACGCCTTTTTAACTTGAACGCAATCTTGGAACCGCTGTCGGAAAAGGTACGGCTTATCAAAGACATTTTACATGACAATTTTATCATTTATGGAGAAGTATTCGGAAGCCACATGAAGAGAATAACCTATCGTGATTTTGAATCCGAAGCCGTATTCGGTAGCAATACTGTCTTTTTTCGGGGCTTCGACATCTACCAACTGGATTCAGATACGTTTATGAAGTATAGCGATGCCGTGAACATTTTCCAGCGAGTGAAGCTACCCCACGTACCCATCTTAGATTTAGATTACCAAACGATAGGGGATCTGTACGAAAAAGTTGAAACGTATCCCAGCGCTTATGCAGAGTGTCCGCTAGAAGGATTCGTCATGAAGGCCGACGCCGAAGAATCTCCACGCTCTAGGAAAATTTTTAAGGTTAAGCGTAAACAGTTCGACGAACAAGCTCTGAACAAGTACAAGATTAAAAATTATGTAAATTATAATATATACCTATCTGCGTACTCCAAAATCGGCGAAGACCCTGAGAAAATCAAAGAAGAAATGGTGAGCGATTCGCTAAGAGATATCATGTCAGTCTATGAGAAGGACGAAGGTTGTAGCTACGACTTGAACAAGATTCGTACAGAGATTGAAAACGAGGCGGATAAGCTTATAAAGAAGTTTTCTGGACCAGTTATCAAAGATGATAACTAAATAAACAACTAACTTGAAAAAAAAAAAAAAAAAAAAAAAAAAAAAATTTTTTTTTTTTTTTTTTTTTACATGCCACGCCCACTCATGAATATTCTATATAAATAGTGGTTCCGTACTCAAGCTACCATCATTCTGTCCATTCTAATTGCCTCTGTTTATTGAAAGATCATAACGCAATCATGTATCTGAAAATTTGTTTTGATACCAAGCCTGCACTCATCGCCGCTACTGTTGGTAGAGATGTTTATTTCATAGCCGTCGAAGTTGGCAAATATCTAGGCTACGCGTCACCTTACAACTTTGCACATCGATATTCCAACAAGGATCTGGCTGATCTATATCCCAATGCACAACGCTTGAACATGAGTTCCAGGCGCGTGTTTGATTTCAACGATATGCTTCACGTACTTGTGAAGACGCACCGAATGCCTATCGAGGAGATCTGCCGTATCCAGAAACTGTGGACCGATGGCCGGGTAACCTCTACGTATCCCAGCATTATACCGTTCAGCAGAAAGATGGCCTTTGAAATCACAGTTCGAAACGAAGGCGAGACGAATGTACAAGATTGGCTTAAAGGGTATTACGAATACTCGAGGGCAGTCTGCGAACAACATACGAATATCTACGCACCCCCGTCGGTAGAATCCAGGTATGGGGATACTGAAGAAGAGAAACCTAGCAACTTTTCCATGCGTGTGAGAGCTGAAGGTATATGGTCTGTCAAATCGGGCGACATGCTTCAAGAATTGACTGCTACGGTTAAGAGAAAGTTTGAGGAAATAGAGAAAGACTATGTAGTTGACGAAAAAGACAGAGCGTATGAGTTGACCGTCAAGCTGGCTCGTAGAGAGATAGTTTAATTATGTTAAACTACTAACTAATGTTTGTAAAAAAAAAAAAAAAAAAAAAAATTTTTTTTTTCTTTTTTTTTCAAGGCTGGTTGATTGATTGATTGACTCTAGCTAGCCTATATATATCATGCTAAAGTAACAGTTTATCTAAATTTGCTGATGTGCCATCACCTCTGTCAAAATTTTCAATTTTTTTTAAATTTGAAAAAAAACGACTGAAAAGTAATTAAATTGCTTATTTTACTATGTATATGTAATAAGAATCACGATTCCACGATTAGTTTTCAAAAATATTTTTATTTTAAGATTACGTTTCTAAAGTTGGTCGAATTTGCAATATTCAACTCAAAGTCTAAATCTTCATTTTTGAAAATATACTTAATTCAATTAGCATTATAAATATATATCAACCAACCAGCCTTGAAAAAAAAAAAAAAAAAAAAAAATTTTTTTTTTTTTCAAGGCTGGTTGATTGATTGATTGACTCTAGCTAGCCTATATATATCATGCTAAAGTAACAGTTTATCTAAATTTGCTGATGTGCCATCACCTCTGTCAAAATTTTCAATTTTTTTTTAAATTTGAAAAAAAACGACTGAAAAGTAATTAAATTGCTTATTTTACTATGTATATGTAATAAGAATCACGATTCCACGATTAGTTTTCAAAAATATTTTTATTTTAAGATTACGTTTCTAAAGTTGGTCGAATTTGCAATAGTCAACTCAAAGTCTAAATCTTCATTTTTGAAAATATACTTAATTCAATTAGCATTATAAATATATATCAACCAACCAGCCTTGAAAAAAAAAAAAAAAAAAAAAAAAAAATTTTTTTTTTTTTTCAAGGCTGGTTGATTGATTGATTGACTCTAGCTAGCCTATATATATCATGCTAAAGTAACAGTTTATCTAAATTTGCTGATGTGCCATCACCTCTGTCAAAATTTTCAATTTTTTTTTAAATTTGAAAAAAAACGACTGAAAAGTAATTAAATTGCTTATTTTACTATGTATATGTAATAAGAATCACGATTCCACGATTAGTTTTCAAAAATATTTTTATTTTAAGATTACGTTTCTAAAGTTGGTCGAATTTGCAATAGTCAACTCAAAGTCTAAATCTTCATTTTTGAAAATATACTTAATTCAATTAGCATTATAAATATATATCAACCAACCAGCCTTGAAAAAAAAAAAAAAATTTTTTTTTTTTTTTTTTTTTTTCAAGGCTGGTTGATTGATTGATTGACTCTAGCTAGCCTATATATATTATGCTAAAGTAACAGTTTATCTAAATTTGCTGATGTGCCATCACCTCTGTCAAAATTTTCAATTTTTTTTTTAAATTTGAAAAAAAACGACTGAAAAGTAATTAAATTGTTTATTTTACTATGTATATGTAATAAGAATCACGATTCCACGATTAGTTTTCAAAAATATTTTTATTTTAACATTATGTTTCTAAAGTTGGTCGAATGTCAACCCAAAGTCTAAATCTTCATTTTTGAAAATATACTTAATTCAATTATAGACCCATCCATATATTTTTGAGAGTCAAGTCTTAATAATATTTTCATACATGTAATTGTAAAGTCTCAACTTAAACGTCTTAATTATTTTTTTATGCTGATAACCTCTTCAATACTAGCTTAATAGATTTTTTTATAAATACTTAAATTAAACCCCCCCTTAGCATCAAAGTCTTAAATTAAATCCGTCCAATGTTGGCACTATATCTATCGCAAAAAAATGGGTCGAACGAGGTGTCAAAGACAGAAATTCTGCCATGAGACACCTCGTTCGATCCATTTTTTTACTCTCATTTTAAAGATTAGCATAAGCTCTCTATGGGTTGCTCATTAGATAGCCTCCTGATGGTCATCTTCAACAGTCCGGTCATTTGAGATTTGTATAATTCATAATCCTCATACTCAAGCTCAAAAAATTTCCTCACAGTTAGTTGGTATGCGGCAAGGAAGTCTTCGAACTTGGTATGGGACCTTTCAACAAATCGAACACCTATGGCTTTCACGAAGCTGAGCTTCATGTTAGCCTGGTATTTCACCATGACCGAGCCGTCGAACATTTCATCAAATTCCTGTTCGCCCATGAACCCTTTCAAATGATGCTTGGCTTCGCTAATGGAGAAGATTCTCGTCTTAGCGAGCCATTTAGGTAAATCGATCTTAGGGTCCATCACGTCTCGGACGGTGAGGCCTGCATATTTTTCGGCAAAATGAAGATCTAGAGGATGCCTCGAATAAATAGCCAGGTCCTCAGCCCGGACAAACAGGGTGCCATCAGTGGCCATTAGGCATTTAAAGGCAACGCCATAAGCATAATTTTTTACATGGAAAAACATGACTGACAGAGAGCTAATGTATCTAAGCAGCTAGTAGAGAGATCGACTAGCAATTGAAGAGCTCTCGCTGGACACTCGTATATATATCCGGTCTTATCAACAGGATCTGATTGTAATTTTCTAGGTTATCAAGAGGAAAGGCTTGCATAATATCCTGTCAATACTTCTGGAAAAATCTTTTTATAGAGATCTGATTGTAACCGGGCTTCCTGAGGAAAGGCTTACATAATATCCTGTCAACACTTCTCGAAAAATCTTTTTATAGAGATCTGATTGTAATTTTAACCGAAGCCGCTTATCAAGCATCCTGTCAATAGTTTCTCGAAAATCTTTTTATAGAGATCAGATCATAATAACTGGCTTGGCTACACTTAGCCTTTAAAAATTTTAAATTTTACATATAAATTTTAAATGAAAAAAATTAAATTTTAAAATTCAGATCCCTTAAATTTAGCTATCGAGTCTGTATATTTTACCAAGTTTCATATTTATCTTATAGCTAAGCCATATCCCTTGAAAATTTAGAAATTTTAACCGAAGCCGCTTATCAAGCATCCTGTCAATAGTTTCTCGAAAATCTTTTTATAGAGATCAGATCATAATAACTGGCTTGGCTGCACTTAGCCTTTAAAAATTTTAAATTTTACATATAAATTTTAAATGAAAAAAATTAAATTTTAAAATTCAGATCCCTTAAATTTAGCTATCGAGTCTGTATATTTTACCAAGTTTCATATTTATCTTATAGCTAAGCCATATCCCTTGAAAATTTAGAGATCAGATTATAATGACTGCCACACTTAGTCTTTAAAAATTTTAAATTTTACACGAAAAAAATGTAAATTTTAAACGAAAAAATTAAAATTTTAAACTCAGATCCCTTAAATTTAGCTATCGATATTTTACCAAGTTTCATATTTATCTTATAGCTAAGCCATATCCCTTGAAAATTAGAGATCAGATTGTAATGACTGCCACACTTAGTCTTAAAAATTTTAAATTTTACACAGTAAATTTTAAACGAAACAATTAAATTTTTAAACTCAGATACCTTAAATTTGTCTATAGATATTTTATCAAAATTATCTTATAGCTAAGCCATATCCCTTGAAAATTACAAGTTCAAATCGGTACGCATCCAATGTTGGCACTCTATCTATCGCAAAAAAATGGGCCGAGCGAAGCCTCAATGACAATGTCATGAGAGGCTTCGCTCGACCCATTTTTTTGCACCTCGTCCTGATCTTAAGACGAGGATTTATAGAAGTAGGGCTTGTTTCCCACCAAAACTTTTATTTTTCGGGGGAAATAGCCTAGCTCCAAGTCCCCATATCGTTCGCCAAACACATAGGTGTCCATGGGTACCGTTGCCAGGTACTCCTCCATGACAATCTTTAGATCGGCCAAGAAACTCTCCATTGTGGCATTGGATGAGGTTATGGCTGCGAGCTTAACCTGGACAGGCCGCCTCAGGTTCAAGCTGCATTCGATGGGCCTAAGAATTTCGATCGGCCCCTGAAATAAGGAATCAAACTCTCCTGGATGCATATCCATCAATATTTTTGCATCCTCCAGTCCAAAGACGCATGTCTTGGCTAAAGACGGGGGTAGTTTCAAGCCCTCAGGAGCAATGTCCGTTACGGTTATATGGCACAGGTGCACTACTTTACTGGGGTTTTCATACCCCATGTAATAGGCCACGTCTCGACCTTTGATGAAGATTTGGTTATCAAATGACAAAAAGCATGTCAATTTAACATTCAGTTCATCAGATAATATTTGGAAAATCATTTTGGAGAGACTAGCTCAGAATGAAATGTCTCGTCCAGCAGCCTGTATATATACTAGCAGTAATCTTTAGTTCTATCTAAATTCCAAGTAAATTTCTTATCGGTGACGCACGTCCTGTGACGCACGTCCTCATGCTATCGGACCGTTTAAACTAATTATATAAATAATTTTATCGTTCTAGAAGGTCACGCGGTTTTCTTAGTAAAGCTTGATAAAACGAGGTCACGAATCGGGTATATATACGAGCTGCCTCTAAGAGCCTGCATCATTTTGACTTCTGTTGCCATGCTATTCACTATTGAACATCCACAGCTCGACGCTAAAATCCTATTCGTAGTCTCTGCGGATGGACTTTTATTCGTCAGGGCCTCTGATGTGGCCAAGCTGATGGGCCGATCTTACGTGAAAAAAACGACCAGGCTGAAGGTGAGCGATCTCGTTTACAGGAGGGTCAGGCTACCTATCTCTCTAGCCAATACCTGGGTGTATCCAGTCGACGAGATACATTTTGGAGATGCCCTCTCGTCGTTGGGATTCGAGGCCATGCTGACATCCTCTAAAATCCAGATTCTAGACCCCATAGTACCCACCTCATGCATCCATAAAGCCATCCGAATTCGGATCGTGAGGGACTCTGACAAATTCATAGATGAATTCTTAAAAGATTTCATAGACAGAACCATGCTGTTCTTCGATGGGGACCACGATGACGACCCTCGCCTCCACGAAGATAGATTTGAGACTATTTCTTGGACAGACACCCCTCCGTCCAAAATCAAAGTCTTTGTGGGGGATCGATCTAGATGGTACAAACTGATGCCTTAAATCTGGAGGGGGCAAAAAAATGGGCCGAACGAAGCGTCTCATGGCAGATTTCTGTCTTTGACGCTTCGTTCGGCCCATTTTTTTGCGATAGATAGAGTGCCAATATTGGATGGGTATAAATTGAGACTTTGAATTGGATAAGTCTCTGAAATAGATAATAGTAATATTTCAATATTGAAACGATGCCTTTGAATCTGAGATAGCTAATGTCTCTGAGATAGAAATTTACAATATTGAATAAGGATTATTTTTTTAAATGAATGTAGTACTAATATTGAATATATTTTTTTAAGAATTTCGATAAACAAATAAAATATTTATATATTCAATCTGAAGGATTGCATAACTCATTTTCTACGAAAACAGGATGAGCTGCATTTGCTACGGACACGGTAAAGATATTTATAGACGGTTTTCAATATTGAAACGATACAAAATACTAATGCCTTTGAATCTGAGATAGAATCGGCTTGAGATAGAAATTTACAATATTGAATAAGGGCATTTTTTAAATGAACCAATATTGAATATATTTTTTTAACGATTCGATAAACAAATAATATATTTGTAACGATTCGATAAACAAATAATAAATATTTTATTATTAAAATAAAATATTTAAATAATAAATATTTTATTATTAAAATAAAATATTTAAATAATATATTTAAACTCTAAATATTTATTATTCAAACCGACAACTGAATCGAAAAATTCTGACGGGGTGGAGTTGCTCGAAGAATAAATCTGGCGACTGTAGTTAGTCTCGATAAATGAGCATGCGTCCGCAAGAGCTTTATTTCCCTCGTTAAATTTAACTAAAAGCAGAGCAGTGATATTTTCAGAGAGTAAACTTGCACCAGGAGGCTTTATTTTAAATATACACCGATATACATCGCTGTCTAAAAATAAAACAAAGGAGATTTATTTAGTTTCAGTAATCATCTCTTACTATAATTTCTTTTAATTTAGCTTCAAAGAAATGTAACAATGCGTCGCTTTTGGAATTCCTGAAGTTTAATTTTACGATTTCCTCCCCGGATTGATTCTCATTGCATTTAACAGTTTTCCATTTTCCTTTAAACAGTACCTTTGATTTACCCTGTATTCAAGGCCGTGATACCACAACAGAGAATCTACACTTAATCTCCAATATTTCAATTAAGAATTGCATTCCAAGCAACTTTTGCCTGATCTTTCCCAGATGATTTGTCCAATCGTAGTACAGCAACAAGTTATTCATCGCTTCCACAAGAAATCACTTTAGGAATATATTCTTCTTTCATACCTCGAAAGTTAAGCGCTAGCCATTACACTGAAGTCATTCCAGCACTTTATCATTCCAGTAAAGAATAACAACTTCTGGCTCATTATTCTGAAAATGAACACAATCCTTTGGCGCATTCCTGTCATTTTTTCATATGAATACTTTGGATAGATATTAATTGAAAAAATTTCGGTATTTGCTCAAAAAGCATTGTTGCATTCAGAATTAAGAAAGTATCTCTCATTCTCAGTTGACACCTACCTAAAGCTGCTACTAATTTTGACGTAATAAAATCTTTTCTACATCGTTTTGTTAATTTATTGAACACTCTCAGTTCTAATCGAATGTTTTTCTAAATTTTCTGGATTCTAGCCTGGACTAGAAGCAGAATCTTTTTGTAGATAAGGCATAGCAAAATAATATTTTACTGGGAAAGTTGCTGTAATAGAATAATACTTCTTTCGCTAATTTTCTTCTTGTAAGGCTCATTGTCTCACCCTGGCGCACTAGTGCATCATTTGGCAACAAGCAAATAAAGCACAGGACAACACCTGCTCGTGCAGTGGAACATATTACAAGAGAGAGGTAGAAGGCATTGTCAAGACCATACCTCTTTAAGGTTTTCTAAATTGAAAATGTATCACTAATATTGACGATTTTTTTCCCCTCAGGAAAGATCATACACTCCGTAATAGAAAATATTGTAACTAAGCAATATTTAAGCCTATTTCGTTACAAAAGAGGCCAACGCTTGAGTGGAAGCACTCTGTGGAAGGGGGGGATTCTTAGGGTTTACTAATGTAGACGTTTCGGAAAACTACCAATGGCTTGGCGAAACGGCGTCACCTAGTTTCGAATTCGGTACTTCCTGACTACTGGGTAAATGAACTTCTGGGTCTTTTTAGTTTACGATAACTATTATTTTATACTAGAATTTTCCTTTAAATTTAAGCTCTTTTCTTTACAATTAAAAAAGAAAAAGAAAACCGATCTGTTCAAGCTACAAAGCAAACGCATGGATTAAATATATACATACTGCATTTGATTGAAAACAAAAACTTAATATTGTATTGAATGAAAAACTTAAAAGAGATATTATATTTTGCAAAATGTTTGTTGACTATTTAACATCATACACTGAATTTTTAATCTTACGAATTATCTTTTTTTTTTTTTTTTTTTTTTTTCAAAATCATTTCTCATTAAAAAAAAAAAAAAAAAAAAAGAAAAATGTAGGCTGTTAAAATAAAAAAAAATAAAAATGAAAAGTGCATTAAAAAAAAAAATGTATATATTAATGCATATTGCATTAAATAAATAAATTAAAAAAAAAAAAAAAAAAACTCTATTTTTTTGTTCTCATTAAAAACTGCAAAGTAATTTTAAAGAAAAAATTGCATTATTATTTTTTATTATTTTTTCTTTCATTTCAAATGCAATGCGCACATTATATTTAATACTTTGAAGATAAATTATTCTAATTTGTATTTAAATAAATGCATTTTTTTTAGAAAAAGTCATTTTTTCTGTTTTTTTCTGTTTTTTTTTTTTTTTTTTTTTTTTTTTTTTTTTTTTAACAAACTGAATTAAAAATGTCTTCATGTATTAAAAAAATATTACAAAATAAAAAACATTCATTTACATTATTTATTTATCTAACATATTTTAACAATTCTTTAGAAAAGAAGTAACACGTTTTCTTTTTTTTTTTTTTTTAATCCCGTTAATGATGCTTAAAAATTTATGTAATGTATCTTAAAAATTGAACGATTTATTCTTTATGAAAGGAATAGTATTGTATTTTGTTCTGTTGTTAAGTTTTCTTATTTTATATGACATATATGCATACGTATATATATTTAAATATTTTCTTTAATCATATTTTTTCTAATAAAGAAAATTTTACATTTAAAGAGAAACAAATTGTACTAAATTTCATATTCTAATAAGAGCTCTTTTTTTTTTTTTTTTTTTTTTTTTTTTTTTTTATCAGAATGACGAAGAAAGCAATAAATTACTTTCATAACAAGAAAAATGAATGAAATAAATAAACAACATTAATTACTTATATAGGTTTTATTTTCACAAGAATATAGACACTGTCCTTTAAGACAGACATATAATAATTAAATTATTTTAGATAATAATTTAAACGAATAATTGTTTGAAAATAAAATAATAAAAGTATTAGGTACGAAATATGTAAGTTTAAATATCTTCATATTCTTATTATTAAATCTGAAAAGTCAGATGCGAAATTACATTTTGCATTATTACAAAAACTTTTGAAATTTATTATAAAATAATTCTGTTATTATAGCGCAAATTATATTACTAATTCAGTCAATACAGAGGGTATTCGCACATTTTTTAGACGATTTCGATGGATTGTACTGAAACAATTACACTCATTTTTCGTGTTTTAAATGTTCAATTTGATAGCCCTTGTTCTTAACTATCATTCTACATCATAATTTCCATGATAATAATGCTTTTTGTGATATCGGAAGAGGTATTTTGTTCCACTCCTCTTGAACGGCTTTCCAAAGTCCACAAAACGTTGTAGGTCGGCGTTTGGATAATGCAGATTTTAAGCGTCCAAAAGCACAAAAATCTATCGGTGATACATTAGGAAATTTAGCAGGAATATCAGTGAAGTGTATGGTTTTAATTCCCGTTTCTTATTCCATTTTTTCTAGAAAAGCAATTGTGGATTGTGATGTTTGGCTGCTTGCTTTGTCTTGATGCAGTTCAACGGGTTGATGGCATTGTGGATAAATATTTGGAATTTCATATTTAAAAATTGGAGTTAAAAAAATATGTTCTTCATAGTATTTAGAATTAGTTTTGACATTTTTGTCAACATTTTTTTTTTTTTTTTTACTTTTATCTTACCATTATGTGAAAAACCAGTGACAATAATAAATCTTTAGAAAAACTTTCTTTTGATTCCTTGAATCATGCAGAAAAATTTTTTCTCTCCTCTTTTATGATAATAAATTGATCTTTTTTTGTTGCAATCACTTAAATAGACCCAAGTTTAATCATTTTTCTATTTTTCTCCTGAAAAATGTTTTTCATACAGAGTTTTGCAGCACGTTCTACGTTTATAGATGTGACGCTGAGAAAGACGATGAACATTATACTTTTCGGCCTTTTTAAGATTCAAATCGCAGTTAATAATTTTATTTACAGTTGAAACTGAGTAGTTTAATGTTTTTGCAACATACCTTTGAGTTGGAGGTTTTTTTTTTTTTATCATTAACGATTTCACCTTTGCAATATTAGAACTGCGTTTCTACTTTGGATAAGTATTTGGAAGAATTTTCCCTTCAGATGCCAGACTATGACGATATTTTCGTTTCTTATTAATAATATTTTCTATCGTGGTTTTAGATATCGAAAATCCATGGAGTTTATAGCGTTTCTGAATTACTGAATAAGAATAAACCTTGTCGGAAAGAGCGAAAACGTATCTCTTCATTCATTGCCTTTTAAAAAACGCCATTTTGTTTGTAATTAAAAATTCCAATTATCAGACGAATAAAACTTCCAAAATTATAACTGTTGTGAAAATAAAATTTTCAATGCAGACAATTTTTTTCTTACGGCGAAATAAAATCGTCTACAAAATGTGCGAACAGCCTCTGCAATTATTTATTTATAAATACTATTTTATCTTATATAATGTTTATTCTTTTTAAGTGAGCTTATATTTATATAATATATGTTAGCGGTCCAACTCCCACCTTTACTCACAAATTCGCATATTCAGTGACTGCCTTTCTGGCTTGCTCGCTCTCGTTCACCATAGGTGCAGACATCCACAAATAATAGCATTAAAACTCAAAGTATGTAATATCAGACATCCTATCTCTCTGGCACACGTTTCTGCCCACAGGGGTGTCGTCGGCAATGAACTTGCAGATGAATTAGCAAAAGCCGCAACTGAAGGCATCATGTGTAATTCTTCTCTCGCCGCCCCACCATCTTATGTAAAACTAAAAATCAGAAACCTTCTTCACCAAAGTTGGCAGGATCTGTGGGACACCTCTGAGAAGGGCAGATACACATACAAACTGTTACCTAATATTTTGATAAACAATTGGAGCTTAACTCCTCCAGTGGCTGCCTTTCTCACGGGTAATGGTCCCTTTCCCTCTTACTTTAAGAGATTTCACTGTCGACATTCATCCCTGTGTCCTTGCGGCGAAGAGGAAACTCCCCATCATTACTTCTTCGAATGAAGCCCAATTTCACCTGAGAAATCCTTCTCTTCCACCAGTTAACTGGCTCGAAAACGTTGTCACGCGTAATAGCTTAATTAATAAACTTAATAAAATTTACTCTTATTTAATGAACATAACACACTTAAAGGAGTAGCACCAACTTCCTCTCTTCCTTTTTCTTCTCCCTGCTTGCTACAGGAATACTTAAGTCAAGTCTAGGAACTGGCAGCCAATGTCTAAACCCTCTCATCAAATGGACCTTCCTCCACCACACCCAAATCAAGACTAAGGATTGACAACCTTTGTTAAAACACTACTTATAATTGGACTCTCCTCAGTCTCAAGAGTTTCTATCATTTATGAACTAATCGCTCTGGACTGTCTGTAAAATTTTAGAGAAATGGTGACGCAAGTTTCTATAGCTTGTACAGACTCCCTAAAGACTTTCAACAGAACCTCCATTATTGCTCACTGTCGCGAGAGGCACATACGCCTGGCACGCGACATTACAATTTAGATTGCCCACTGTTCCCAAATTACTTCAGGCCAGCCGTCCTTGCTCTCTTCATCTTAACCGCCGCTCCTTGTCGCGTGGGAGACACATGTCTTTAGCGGCCCTTGTATTTTTTTTTTTTTTTTTTTAAATAAACGTTCCGGAGGAGGGGCCTAGCATAGCTAGAAGAACTCGACATCACTCTGGGAGTGGTGAGCGGCACCTTCTCCATGTTAATCCCTGTTAACATATGTTAACGGCTCAATGATATCCAGTTCGTCAAAGGAATGACATTTGTTTTAATTATGGTATTTTGCATTGACGAAACAAAATTCAGGCTCAAAAAGGATTTATTTAACAAAACAGTATTAAGTGAACTTTTTTTTTTTTTTGTTGTTGCAGGAATTATTGCTAGCGCTCGAATAATTTTCCTGCCGAGTGCACATGTGTAAGAGAGAGAAAAAATATTTCAGAGGATATTGGTTAATGATCCAATTTGAATATTTATATATATATTGGCAAAGGCAAATATATATGTAAGACATTTAAATGTACACGATTATACATTGTCGCAGTCTTCTTTTTATGCAATATTTTAGCATTAATATTTCAAAATTTCTTTCTAAAGAATAATTTATTTAGCACTCACACGACTTTCTCTTACAGTGTAATTCAGTACTATATTAGAAACCTTTGTTAGAAAGAATTCAAATTAGATTTAGAAACAGATTTATTTTACAAATTATTCAACACCACGTTTCAATAGAGCATTTAAATGATACAGAATTCGAGATTGTTATTAAGTTGAAAAGTTCATTCCAAGTTACCCAGAGAACTTTAACACGCACTAAATCGTGAAACGTACCAATCATTATCAAACTTTTCAAACAAACACATTATATAATCTTTAAAATAAAATAAATGAATTACCTGCAATTATTTGTTTGTAAGTCACAGGTATACACAAAGATTAACGGTTAAAAAATTTACTTTAGCGTTCAGAAAAACCTCAAAACCCGTAATTATACAAAAAATGAATTTCTGAAAATTTAATCTAAAACCATACTTTATTTATCGTAAAGTTATGAGGAATTAATTTTTATACTGACATATAGACATTTTATAAAAATAGTTATATCGTGTTCAAGACATTTAAAAACGTATAAATCTATTGAAAAGCGGGGGTTCAAAAATTTCCCGAATCCAATACTTCTTTCTTATATATGTACAGAAGACAGTAAAAATGCAAGTCGCTGCTAAAATTAGCCTTTGAGGCTCTTCAAAATGAACTACTTATGTATTAGGGGGTTTTTGGACGACTCGGTAAACGAATGATAATTGCTTTTCATACCATTCTATATCAAAAACATGCGTCTAAATATGAAAAAAAAAAATGCTGATTTCAATTTGTTTACTGAAGTTCAAATATGTTAAATTGTACCTGCCAAAAAATTTCTCTTATTTGTGAAAAGATTTGAAAAAATAAAATTATGTTCCTAAATAGAATGGTTGATATATCTCAATAAAGGTTCTAAGTAGCATTTTTTTATGATAGAGAATTTTTAGAAATGCCGAGTTTGGACATTCTTTTAATACCTGTTCTTGAGTTATGTTGGTAAAAATCTCCCAAACAGACAGAAATACAGACATACAGTTCAACCATATAAACTCTAAATTTCGTATCCGGGTAAACTCAAAACGCATATTTGTAGCAGAATCACAGTTTCGAAATATAGAATTCAAAATACTTCATTCTCAACTACTTAGGTTTAAAAGAAAGCGTCTTAATAACACTTCAGTTTATTTTTTCTAAGTATGTTTTTAGTATGACAATTGTCCCTTTTTAAACAACAACAAAAAAAAGAAGAAAGGAAGAAGAAGAAGAAGAAAAGAAAAAGTTCTTATTCTAGAGATACTTAAGCATAACATTCAGATATTCTTTATAATATTAGACTTGACAAGAATTTTGATCGCTGCATCAAAATACTTCCTTTTATCAAAATTATATGCTTATTGTAGGCATTTTATTTTCTAAGAAACCAAAATATGTACTCTTTACAAAATATGAATTATTCATTTTATATTTATTGTCATACGTTAGTATTTTATTGAGGATTTATTTTACATTAAGTGTCATTTCATGGAATAAAGATATGAAAATTCTCATAGTGTTTTCTGTGTTCTTACCAAAAAATGACATGCTACACTTCTTATTTCAAATTATTTCTTTGAATGGAGTGCATTTTTCTTTTATAGTTTTTCAGGAATTTATTATAAATTTTTAGCTTATATTTCAGTGCAAGTAAGCATTTATTTTTCGTTTGAAAAATGAAAACATTTTACAACATATATTTAAATATAAAAGTAACTCAAAAAACTCGAATAATAAACTACACTGCGCTGCAAAAAAAAAAAAAAAAAAGTCCTCCTGAATCCAAATATGACCCTCATTTTTCCCAATCACCCACAGTTTTCTTGGGACGTCACCCCCTTCTCCAATTTTTTGTCACTGTTCGATAATTTTATGGCTATGAATTTCATTTGGAGGATGGAAAATAATTATTTAACACTAAAAAACAGAAAAAAAATATAATTTATAATAAATAATAATGATAATTGATTGATAAAATATAATAAGGTAATACATAATTTCACTGGCAAATCCCCCCTTAAATTTTCCCCTTGCTGGAAATGTTCATATCTTAAAATTTTCCAACTCTGTAGGCCCTCAGAAGATATATAACAGGTAAAAACATCCTTTCCTCCCACACAAATCAAATTTATGGCCATAAAATTGCCAAAAAGTGGTAAAAATAGGGGAGCATCTTTAAAAAAACGGTGAGTGACAGGGCAAAAAGGGCGTTATTTTCGGATTCAGGAAGTCATTTTAAATAAGATTTTGCAAAAGTGGCGTTGGGACGATTTTCATGCAGAGCAGTGTTATTTACAAAGATAAATATTGGAAACAGACAAAATGCCATTATAAATATCAACAAATGAATATATTTCTTTAAAAATCCAGCATTAATTTTGTTTGATTAAAGTGTTATCATAGCAGGTCTATTCTTCTACTGTATATCATTGTCGCACATTTTTAGTTGCACTTTATTAATCGCATCATAGTAATTAATTCTTAAACAATGATTTGTTTGGAGCACTTGATGAAGAAAACATTTTAAACGTTTTTGCTATAGTTTTTTTTAATGAGTAAATAAATGGATTACAAAAAAACATAGCCAGTTACATTTATTATAGGAACTGATTTATATTATTTTTCACACATTTTATTACGTTCATAAATTTTGTTCAAAGTGTTAGAGAATAGATAATCACATATGATGAAGGCAATTTTTTCTCTTTCTAATTCAAAAATACAACTTTTCGTTTCATTTTAATCACAAGGTATAAATTTACTTTGAATATGTACCGTTGTTTCATAACTCTACTAACAGGCTTTGCCAACTTCGCCAATCACTATATTTAAATAAAATTAAAAAATAATAATATTTATAATTGGGCAGCTATCTCATAACGTCACTTTTCATAATAAATAAGTAAATAATGCGTTAAAATAGTTTGACAAATGTCTTCGGGTACCTACTGTCTTCTGTATCGTATTCTTTGCCCAAGGTAGGTCTGATTTGAAAACTTACACCTTCAGCAAAATCTTACCCGAACACTTCAATTTGGATATTCAGAATTGTCACAAAAATTATAGACAGTAAACGTAGATACAACATGTAATTTTTAAAACAAACAAAATTTAAAAAGAAACTTTTTTTAGATATTAAAAGCAGAAGACAAAATGTTTACCCTTAAGATAAAAATAAATAAATAAATAAATAAATAAATAAATAATAATAATAATAATAATAATAAATGTGCATGCAATATATCATTTGAAAGTCTGTATTAAATGATTTTTAATGATACAAAATTTATACCTTTAAGTCAATTAAGGAACAAAATATGAGTACATTTGTAATACAAGAATTTTGAAAATTTGCGCTTTTTATCTTCTTTTAATGCACTGCATATAAAAAAACTTAAAGAGGTAGGGACTTATTAATTGGCATACACTCATTTCTCTATAGAATGAATAAATGAGCCCAATTTCATAATCATCTAAAATAGTTAGGATTTTATCTGTGTTGATTCGACCCAAAATAACTCCAATAATCATAAATGATATTTCAAAACTTTTTCGGTCTTCCTACGATCATTTATTCTGGAGAAAATGCGTAAAGATAATAACATACTAACTAAATGACTAACTAGATGACTAACACCATAATGTACACTATTTTTGTGCACTGTAAAGGAAAACGTCTTAAATTCAGTTATTAAAGTGTCTTAAATGGATGGTCATTTTTTAAGTGAAAAAACAGTATCTTACTTTTTAAGACACTTTTATGTATCAGAAAACAAGACATTGGAAAACATCTTAAATTTCCGCCATTTTTTAGACACTTGAAGCACCTTAAATGCGGCCATTTTTAAGACAGTCAGAAACATTTTAAATGCGGCCATTTTTAAGACAGTCAGAAACATCTTAAATGTGGCCATTTTTAAGACACTCGAACTATCTTAAATTGACACCATTTTTGAGACACTCAACACATCTTAAATGCGTCCATTTTTAAAGCACTCAAACTATCTTAGATGACACCCTTTTCAACAAACTCAAAATATCTTAAATGCTGCCATTTTTAAGACACATGAAATGCCTTAAATGTTGCCTTTTTCAAAACACTCAAAACATCTTAAATGCTGCTCTTTTTAAGGTACTGAAAATGTTTTATATGCAGGGGCCATGATGTTCCTATAATTTTTACATATATATTGACAACAAAAAAAATATAAAAAAATAAATAAAATAAATATATAAATAAATAAAATAAAATAAATAAATAAAAGAATGCTGCAGCTCATTATATATTACCATTTTTCTTCTCTGTTATTTACACATATTACTGATGGACAGCATTTTAAAACTTACACTTAACAATCATAGCTTACAAAGCAAAATAATTGGTTGTCAGTTGAGATCTTTTAAACCACGTGTTAATCTATGTGAAGTTTTAAACCATTATTATTAATTGAATATATTTTTTAATTATGTTTTTACAATTAAAAAAAAAATCCTTACTGTTAAATTAAATTTTGTTCTTTGAAAATTAGTTTTTAAAATTTTTAATATATCACTTTGAAGTTGTAAAATGCAAAATGTTAATAAAGTGAAATTTTACAACTTTAAAATAAATTAAGAATCTAATGTTTAGGAAAGAACTTATTCAACAGTCACAATTTTCTTTTTCTTTTTTTAATTTGATAAAGGAATTAATAAATATGCATTACACAATGAATAATAATTAGGATTATCTAACATGAATTTCATATCTGTATGACCATTTGTTTACGTATGGTCAAAATTAAAAGTCCAGAAATGTTTAAAATGTGGCTTTCACTTTTCTCCTCCCATTCATTAAAATTGCATATTTTTTAATGGAAAAAAAATGAAAAAAATAGAAAACACACAATTTCTCCCAGTGTGATTAGTTTTGGACACCTCAAAAATATCAGGATTATGTTATTAAATGACAAATATTTTCTTCATTCATTCTACAAAGCATGATCACTGTGTTGGCAAGCCAACAACTTACATTAAAAAAAACAGTCATTTTCATATTTTTTTTTATTTTTTTTTTCACACATGAAAACTTATTGAGCAACTATAGTTTGAGCCGATTTTTACTCCAATTTTAGGAAGCTGAAATCTGAAGTAGTTGCAAAAAGCAAGTCAAAGATCATCCAAAAAACTGGTTTGCACCGTGTTTAGTATACATGTCAAGGGGCATCTATTTATCACTTTTCTCCGGGGCCAACACAAACTCTTCATTATTAGAACGAAGAATGACTTCATGCTGATGGTATCATCTTTTTTTCGACGTGTATAACAAGCTTTCTTCTTATTGGTTTATCACTGCAGGAAAAATTGTTTGTACAAACAACTTTTTATGACTAGCCAGAAAAAAGTTGTTTATACTCCCATCTCATATTACACTAGGTATTGATGCAATTTCAGCCAACAAAATTGGCTGAAAAGTTCCTTTGTGTAATAACATAAAATGATTACAAAACAATAATAATAATGAGAACTTTTCCTGCAAATTTGTTTTGTCCAGATTTTTCTTAAAATAATAATAATTATTATATAAATGAAAATATGTTTTTGAAAATGCTATGTTAACTTTATAATATGTAATTAATTAAACATTTTCATTATTTTTTATAACAGCACTTTTGCTAATTTATTCAAATGTGTCACAGAAGTATTTTTATTCAACAAATAAAACACACAAAACTAATTTTTAAGCATATTTTATTATTTTGTAACTACTGAAACTTTTCATATTCCTTCATAAAATTAACGAATGACAATGACATTTTTTGACCTTTTGATATTCTTTTTACAAAAACAGTTTGCAAAAAGGTCAAGAAGTTGACATAAGCTTTTGGATAGTCATAATCAAAAGTATAATACACAGCTAAATAAGTATCAAGTATGGCAAAGATGCAGAGTTTCTGTAGTTGGCAAATTACATTTCCTTGCCCAAGTATAGTAGCTGCAGCTACTTCACCAACTTCGTTTTCATATATAATAAGATGGGGTGCTTGCATCTCATGGCATGTTTTTATTACTGTATCACCCACCTAGAACAAAGGGAAAAAAAAATATATATATAGTAATAATTTCTTTAAACAATTTTTTGAATAAACATTGAAAATTTGTATTTAAAATCATGCCAACGATGACAATTTGCATTTTCAATATATTAATTTAATATTGCTTCTAATTATTAAAGATTCATCACTTTTATTTAAGTTTTAATAAAAAGTATAAAACGGTGAATTTATTATTATGTTTCTATTTCGAAACTAATAGTGTAGAGATTAGAATTCCAGTGTGAAAGCAATGCATTTCAAGACAATTCTAAAAAATGTGTTTTAAAAGATAAAGTTTGATTGCAGAGTCAAATTTACTTTTAAACACATTTTTTTTTTTTTAAGCATTGTAGGAATATACAATTTCCCACTAGTGTTCTGGTTGCTATGCTAGGTAACTATGTAAGAACTTGCAACAATTGTATAGGGTTCAAAGAAAATACAACCCTACATTAGGTGAACAAAGTAGGCACGATTGTTGTAATGCAATTCGTGCATTTTATAGTGTTTATTTAAAGTTTTATACTTATTGTATTCCAAAACTGACTTTTATCATATTCAACTGTCATTTTGCAAATATTAAATCAATTACTCTGCCCTAGAAATTTAAAACTTCAGTGTGTATAAGACATCATAATGCCAGAGTCAAGAGGGAGATAAAAAGAGAAAAAAAAAATCCTATAATCTAAAATAACTTGTCAGACTTAATTAAAATAGGAACATTAGCATTCAAAATTAGAAAATTAACAAACTTTAGTAACATCTAAGAAATAATTATAAATATTATTTTGTCAATTTCTACACAACTGAAAGTGAGACATTTCATAAATACTTAAATAACTTTAAAAATGTGTGAGAATAGAATTGCATTTGAACAAGAGTACTCAGAGTTTTTTTTTTTCTTAGGAGCAATCCTTTTTAATTCAGAAATGTATATAAATATTAAGTTATTTAGAACTAGCAGGCTACGCCCGCTTCGCTGGTCACTATTTTTAAATGAATCACAATAATTAATGAATTCTCAAAATTGCATTAATTTTTATCATGTGATAAAAAAAGCGAAAAAAAAATTTCTGATCGGGAAAAATGTCGCACCGGGTCTACGCTGCCGAGCCCGTGAGCCATGCGCACGTATTCCTTCACCATCCTTATGACTTCTCAAAATTTCATGTTATTACTCATAAACTTTCATTCTTAAGAAAAGGAATTAAAAAATATATCATTTAGCATCAGGTAAAAACTCACACTGGGACCCCACTGCCTTCGGCCGTGCAGACCCGTGCGCGCTGCGCGCGCACATTTGAGGATATCTTTCCTTAAAACCTAATAATAACAATTTCAAACGCTGTAACACTTTTTTTTTGCCCCTTCGCTTCCCCCCTCCCCCTCAAGACCTTCCTAATAATTCTACACTAAGATTTTTTCAAAGTGTTATTACAGACTAATAAAAAATTTACAATTGCACTTTAAAAAAATATCAACTGCCCTCGAACATGCAAATGCCTCCTGCTACCTGACGCCCCCGTTAAGAATTTAGATCCTTCCACTGTGAGTAATGAAACAGAAAACGAAAAATGTAATGGGAAAATATGTAAAACTTGTGCTGTATCACGCACGTATGTACGCTTTGCTCGCATTAAAAAAAAAAAAAAAAAATCACTGAACATCCCTGCCTCGCTGTTCATGAATCTGAGAATGCATGCAACTCGATTTTACAGCAATCAGTATCACACACATATGTACATTTCGCACACATGAAAACCAAGAAGAAAAAAAAAAATCACTGGATGTCCCTGATCTGATGCGTATGAATCTGTGAACACATGTAATTAGTTTTCGCAGCAATCAGCATCACCCTCGTATGAACGCTTCACACACATGAAACATTGACACAAAGAAAACTGTGGGAATCAGGGGATGTAAAATATAAATAAAAATCACATTTAAAAAATTTCTGAAAACTTTAATATTGCAACATTGGTAAGTAATGCACAGGGACCAGGGTTGGAAAGATTTTTCCCAACCCGGAAAAACAAGTTTTTTTTTTTCTTTTTTTTTTTTTTTTTTATATAAAACCCACTTATAAAAAAAAAAAAAAAAAAAAAAAAAAAAGCCCAAGCAGTGGTGGATCTGGAAGGGGGGGGGGGAAGCACTAACATTCGCAATTGGATGTTACAATTGTAAATTTTTCACTGATCTTGAATAACATATTGAAAACTCTACCCCCCCCCCCCCCAAAAAAAAAAAAAAAAAAAAAAAAAAGGTTCTGGATCTGCCACTGAGCCCAAGAGGGTTTTTTCAAAATCTTCGTTTAAAATTGCACTTTTGTCTAGTCTAACTTACAATAAACATACAAATATAAAACAAATATTATTAGGACATGAACAAAGAATTTTCAGAAATATTAGAGATGCTCAAACTGCTGTATAGAAAAAAATTCCCAAGAAAAAAAAAAGTATAATTATCTTATTAAAACAAAATAAAAAATATATTAAATAGAAGCAAGAAAAAACATAGTTGTTTTTCAATGTAAAGAAAACTGTAGGACGCGAGGAATGTAAAATATAGATAGATAAATAAAAATAAAATTTTAAAACATTTTTAAAAACTTATGCAACACTGTTGTGTAATGTAGAGAAACAATAATTAAAAATATTTTATGAAAATCTATTGACTAATAAAAGTTCAAAATTTCTGTGAAAACAATCTCTATCCCACAGTCAAAGAAAAAAAAAAAGTAGAAAAGATAAATTTTCATGCACAGGGATGAGACACATTATTATAATCTTTCTAAATTTTACTCTTTTACCAGTGCTAACTTATTCCCTTTGGAAAAGATAGTCCAAATAGCCTGTATGCTAAACGCACTGGCCTTCCTTAGCGACTTCGAAAAATATGTCAAGAAAAAAAAAAAAAAAAACCTTATAAAATTTTAACAAAATACACACAAACATATATACATGAAGGAATATTAAGTATAAAAGAAACCAAAATTATTTTATAGTCACAGTCTGAAAGACATTACCTCTAGGGGAAAAAAACTAACTTTTAGGTAATGAATAATTGATGTAACTGATTACATTGGGTACTGTGTAATTATATAAACAAATTTTTTTACAGGGTTACATAAAATTTGGTGATCAGAGACAAAAAATCGTAAGAGGGAGCGAGAAGACTTACTTAAAAACAACTAATGTTATACAGATTTTTGCAACTGAGATATAATTTTTTTCTGTAAGCATACTTACATTTGGAGTGGTTCCTGGGATATTTATAACGTTAATGAAGTCATATTTTATAATTTTACAATTTTAACGAAGTTAATTGACATATAATAAATATAAATACCTTAAAATTTTACTTCGTTTGTAGCAGAAGAGCTCTTTTCGGAAGGGGGGCCCCCTCCTTCATCGGTGCTGTTCACACTCCGTGGCTGGCGGTCTTGTGTTTGATGTTCTTCTCTTTTAAGTAGGTGACGCCATATCTCTCCTATCTCAGCTGACTCGTGGTCATTGATTGCGTCATTATTTTGATGCGCGATTTCGATGCTCTCACGGATATACGCGTAGGTTGGGTTATTGTAGTTTGCTATTTTCGCTACGTTTTCAAAGTCTATTTCCATATTGTTTACAAAATAATTTCTGGCAAGCGCGGTTGTGTTTCCGTTAAATTTAATGTCATTTTTATGTTCTTTTATTCTGGTTTTAATCTTCCTTTTAGTAACGCCTATATATTTAAATTCTTTGTTTTCCCTTTGTTTTGTCCTTTGTTATAAAAATGACATTAAATTTAACCGAAACACAACCGCGCTTGCCAGAAATTATTTTGAAAACAATATGGAAATAGACTTTGAAAACGTAGCGAAAATAGCAAACTACAATAACCCAACCTACGCGTATATCCGTGAGAGCATCGAAATCGCGCATCAAAATAATGACGCAATCAATGACCACGAGTCAGCTGAGATAGGAGAGATATGGCGTCACCTACTTAAAAGAGAACATCAAACACAAGACCGCCAGCCACGGAGTGTGAAAAGCACCGATGAAGGAGGGGCCCCCCTTCCGAAAAGAGCTCTTCTGCTACAAACGAAGTAAAATTTTAAGGTATTTATATTTATTATAGAAGTCATATTTATTTGACAGAGTCCTGCAGTAGACATCATAATCTGAACTTGTTGGTCTTTCAACCAATGTCAGCAGAAATGCAGCACATTCTCTAACAAATCTCGGATAATTAGAGGAAACTGTATTGTTTTCTATATCCCTTTTGACTGCTGGAGAAAGCATCGGCAATGCGCAGGGGTACAACAATCCACAATCCTTAAAAACAAGATATATTAGCTCCTATTAAAAACTAGTTGGCATAGGTGGACTCTGCTCAGTTCCCCATCATATTTATGCTCTCAGAAATTTCTAGTGCGAGACATATTATAATCATGTTAAAAGAAATGAATTTGACCAAATCTTGATACAGTGACAGAATGAAATCCCCGCCTAATAGGCTAACCACCGTTCATTTCGATATATTTATCTTATTCTAATCTATTAATTTATTTTATCGGGGTCAATTCGGTTGTTTAGTTTTCATGCTGCTATTTCCAATGCAATAATCCACAAAATTCATATTTATATGAAAAATTTACAATTTCGCTATGTTGATAAAATCGTAAATTACGAATAATTTACGAAATTTTCCTAGTAGAATATTTGTATTCAATCATGTTCAAACAAATATCATAAATGTAATTTTGAAGTTGTCTAATGTATTTAGGATCCTCAAAATGGAAGTTTATGCTCAATTTTGCCTTATTCTGACATGTTAAGTAAATCGTAAATTCCAAATAACTTACGAATGTTTTAAATTGGAAAAATCATAATCTATGATATTCATGCCAGTATCCTAAATAATATTTCGAAAGTGGTTTGACATCTTCACGATGAAAATATCCCTCAAGATTGACGTTTATGTGAAATTTTGCTCTATTCTGTCATGTTAAGAAATTCGTAAATTTCCAATGACTTACGAAATCTTTATATTGGAAAATTCATAGTCATTAATATTCATGCCAGTGTCCTAAATAATGTTTCAAAAGTAGTCTGACATCTTTACGATGAAAATATCTCTCAAAATTGACGTTCATGTGAAATTTTGCCCTATACTGCCATGTTAAGAAATTCGTAAATTTCCAATAACTTGCGAAATTTTCAAAGTAGCATATTTATAGTTACTGATGTTCCTTCCGGCATCAAAACTGATATTTTAAAACTGGTCTGACATTTTTACAGTAAAAAGTTTCCATTTAATGCACGTTTAAGTGATTTTTTGTCCTATTCTCCCATGTTAAGAAAATCGTAAATTTCTAATAACTTACGAAGTTTTTAAATTCGAATGTTGCAAATAAATAGGGTTCTTGCCAGTGTCGAAAGTAATATTTTAAAACTGATCTGACCTTTCTGTGACAATTTGTTCTTGAGATATCTTGTACACAGACTAACAAACTAATGGACGGACACACTAACAGACTAACATACTAACAGACTAACAGACACCCTACAGACAGACACGATAGAAATTTTGTCATTTTCGGATTCCTCACACATGAAAACGTGTAAAAATGTCAAAAAGCCGAGGTCGAAAATTTTTACGATTACCTAAGTCCCCCATACCTATAGGATGATGGGGAACTAATAAACAAAAATTAAACCAGATGAATATTTAAGTGAAATACAAACTTACGTACACAGCTATTACTGGCATAAAAGAATAATTTTAATAATAAAATACTACTTAACATGAATAGTAAAATAATAAATCTTTCAATGCTTTATGCATTTAAAATTTATTATTTTTAATGGGTCTAGTCAAGACTGAGCGACAGCCTAAGTGCAACTTCAAATTTCAACAATGCTAAAAGGACGTTGTGGTGTTTTCCTCATATGCGATTTGGCAAGAGAAACACCACAACACACGGCACACTTAGTCTATTAGGTGATCGTCACTCATTCTTGATTAGACCCCCCCCTTTAAAAAAAAATCATTAAGTCAGTGCCAACCCATTAGCTAGTTGCATGATTCTATTCTCTTCAGTTCTTTTTACACCAACTTATTAGCACTTTCCTCTCATTGGCTCATTTGAGTGTTAATTTTAAACAAATTGGTTTAGCAATTTAAATTTATATTTATTAAAAATCTATCATATGCCTTCAAATTAATTATTCAATTTGGATTTCTTTTTTTACTCCTAGTCTTTTCAAAGTCGTCATAAGGAAAAAAAAAAAGTTGCACATACGAAGAATTTTGCCTATCTTGAAATAACAACTGAAGTATTTTATACACAATATTTATTTACATAGCAAATGTCATATTTTCATAAAGTGTTTCAGAACTTTTCGAATAAATTATGTGTATATAAATCAGTTTTAGAAAGATTCTCTGCCCCACCTTTCCATTTCATTGGAAAAATATAGCACCCTTCTTGCCACTCATATCGCCTTTTATAAAAAATCAAAATTACAGTAAACGCAGTAAATATAAATAATGTTATTGTGTATGACATTCAACATCCATCCGTAGTGTAACAAGCAAAAGCAGAGAAAATTATTATTATTTTATTTATTTTTTTCCTTACAATGCATAGCTAAATTTTAGAATCAAGTGTCTGGACTTAAAATTTAAAGCACGCCCTTAAAAATCCAAAATTGCTCCCAAGAACGTAAAATGTATGCCCCTGTTAGACTAGCAGCACCCAGTCTTTTTTTAAACCTGGAAAAAATACACAATTATGTACACTACTATATTTAATATTAATATTTCCCAATTAGCAGATTGCATAACCACGATTGATCTCATCTCTATTATTAGCTAACCTGCATTTTCAATCCACCTTCATCAGTATAAATGTGAATGATAAATTTTTTTTCGATACGTAGATATTAACCTCAATAATTAATAAGCATAAATGCACAGCTTTAGTATGGGACTATCGCATGGGAATGGGTAGTGTGAAAACTTCAAACTACTGGAATCTCTCAAAAATGCTTAATTAGATAGAAAATGAATAAGAGTAAGTATATCATAAATAAGAAAAAATATATATGTAAAAAAGAGGTGATATCAGAAAGATAGAGGAAGAAATAGTACTTACTTGAATTCTCTTTCTCTTTTGTAAAGGCAATACCGTGCTTGAATCATTTGTTGTACTTGTTGTTGGCACGCTCGCACAGGCACTAATAGCAGTATTAAGATGATCAGTATTTTCTTTACCATCAGATGTTTGAGTATCGGAAATTTCTTCAGCATTAGCATTTAAGTAAACGGTTGATACTGGCACATACAGTTCAATGATCGATCCATTACCTATCTCATCAAAATCTGTAAGTTCTACGTCGCATTTGAAAATATCATCATATTTTCTAAATAACAGATGATCATTCGATATAAAATCCTTTAAGTCTTCTGTTTTTTCGCAAATTTTGAAAAAACTTTCTATGAAAGCTACAAAATCACTTTCACCATCTTTAACGGAAAAGTTTACTTTAAAATTCCGATTTACTGGCACTTTTAATAAAACAGATTTGGTTGTCATATTGAAAATAAGATGCGAAAGAAAAAAAAACAATAATAATGATAGTTAAATTAAAAAATAAATAAAAAACGAAGCTTTAAAATCATAAAAAGCACGCTGCACAAAACACAAACTTTCACTCTGCAAACAACAAAAACAAACCCACAACACGTGCTGCGACTGCGAGACTACTGTTTAATCAGGAAGAAAAAAAAAAAGGAAAAAAAGCTCAAATGTGTAAAAAAGTACCTAAAAAAATAAATAAAGGCATATTTTATGTGATCTGACTTTCCATACTGTTAATCTTGTGTCAGAAATTAAAATATAAATGATGACGTCATAAGTCTTATTTTTGTGATAATTTTCTTTTCCCTCGTTCACGCCGTGCCCTCGTCTCTGATCGTGTGATAAATTCGTTTATGATTTATGTTGAAATTGAAAATGTTATCAAAAACAAAGAAACGATGATATCTTAATGAGTGCGAATGACATTTTTTTTATTTTTTATGTATAAGTAACTATATCAAAATGAATTTTGTTAACTGCACAATATGCAATCAAAAATTCCGTGGCTCATCAAAATTATTAGCTCATGTTAAAAAAGAGCATCGTTACGATACACGATTTCGATTTAACTGTTCAATTTGTCATAAATCATGTAAAAGTTACAGATGTTTATATAGTCATTATGTCAAATTGCATCAAAATGTCAACGATGATAGGTGTAATAATCCAGATGCAGCACCCAGTACATCTGCGAATGAAAATCAAGAAGATATCATAAATGGTAAGCTGAATTTTTATTAATAATGCATTCTCTTCTATTAATACATATATTTCATGTCCTTGAGATAATAAATCAAATACTAAGTTATTTAATACCGTAAAATATGCATATAATTGAGTCTGGCCCAAACTGAATATTTACTTTTAAAAAGTTCGCCTGAAGTTTAACTTTTATTTATTTTTTATTTTTATTTTTTTTTCCAGCTAGAAACGAAATTTTTTGATCTAGAAATGGAAAATTATTAATATATTTATGCATACAAAAAATACTTATTGTTCAGTATTTCTAAATGTGCATAAAGGAAAAGAAATCAAAAACATTAAATCCTTAGTTAATTGTGTTATAACCAATGATCTCATGTTTGAAGTTATTATTAATTTCCTAAAGCATTCAGACTCTATCTTCTTTTTATTGAGTGAAGAACTTCTACGATCATTGATACCCACTGGGAATACAGGACTTTCTGAAAATTTTGAAACATTTCTTTGTTAATCTTCAGAGTAACAAAGGAACGTTTCAAATTTTTCAAGAGGTGTTAAAGGGAGGGAAATTTAAAGTAACTTTTGAAAGAAAGATTGAATTTTTAAGTTCCTGAAAAATATTATTAGCAAAAAAATCATTTAATAAAAAAAAGCATATATGTATAACCATTTTTAATGCATAAAACAGTACAACAATCTATTTGTTTTAGATAACACTGCTGTTGATCTTCAGATTGAAGCTGCAAAATCGGTACTTTATATAAAAGAAGGAAGTCTTATTACAGAAGCTGCTACAAATAGGGCTGTAGAACAAATGCAGAATATGACAGAATTACATTTGGAAAGAATAAGGGTAAGTAAAATTTTTACAAATTTAGCTGCATGTATGTAAAATACAGTGTAATCATTCATGCATTGTAGTATCGTCATTAACATTCTGGTCCAAAAGCATTTCGTAGTATTAAGATACACAAGAGCAAGAGTGCAGAATATGTCCGAACAAAGATCGGGAAAAATTTTGGCTGGCTGGAGAAATAAAATTTTGTTTCTCCTTTTAATTCCCCCCCCCCCCCTCCCTTATTATTTAATAATCTTCAGAGTAAATATCTGAACTCTACATAAATAATTGAATGAAAATATTAGTATCATATATATATATAAACTTTGTTATAATTTTTTCCTCCCCCCCCCCCCTTTTTCCCTTTTATTTATTTATTTTGCTTTCCCAAAGATTCAGACTATAACCCTCCATCCATACTTTTAAAATGTTTTAGATTTTTAAAAAAATTGACAGTTTTTGACATCATAAATTAAATACCAAAACATTGTGATCCCAAGATTACTTCAATATCAGCTAGTTGAGAATTTACCATACTAATATTTGAATTTAAACTAATTTCCATTGCTTTAATCTTTTTTTTTTCTCTTTTCAGAAAAGACTGATTGAACTTGGTGTTCCATTGGAAAACTTCATAGATCTATTGACATGCAGCAACTCTTTTAAAGATCTGCAAACACAAGTTCATAGAGAAGAAACATTCGCTAATTTATTTGGCTTAATAAAACCTCAAGCAATTTCATTGGGCTCCTCTGTAGAATGGGAAAAGAATGAAAGGAATTCCATCGTTAAAAGAAGTAAAAGCTGTGGGTTATTTCATCCCTTTCTTAGAGACTTTAAAAAAATTAATCTTGCATAAAGATTTTAAAAAATGCTTAAGAAACCCGTTAGATGAAATTTCAAACAACATTTACAAAGATGTGACTGATGGTTCTTTTTATAAGAATCATCCGATATTAACCGATTAGGATGCCTTAGCAATTGTTGCATACTATGATGAAGTAGAAGTTGAAAATCCACTTGGGTCAAAAGTAAAAACTCATAAATTGGCTGTGTTTTATTGGTTTATCGCTAACATCGATCCAGCGTTTAGGTCGCAGCTTTCTGTAATAAACTTATTAGCCGTGACAAAAACTAGGTATGTCCGGCAATATGGAGTAAGTATGATTCTGAAGGATTTTCTAGATGGACTTAACATTTTAGAAAATGGTTATTCTTTCAACAATAATTGTGAAAAAATTACAGTAAAAGGTGCATTATTGGCTTTTCCTAGGGACACCTTGGCAAGTAATTACATCGGAGGATTCAAAGAAAGCCCATCATTCTCATTTTCTCCATGTCTATTATGTACTGTAAAAAAATCGGCATTGAAATTTGTTTATTCTGAGAGTCAAGTAACATTAAGAGATGCAAAAACACATGCGGAGCAAGTTAAGATAGTTTCGAATCAAAATTTAGGTGTTCCTGCTCAAAAATACTGGTCAAAAATGTATGGTATTGTCAAGCAAAGTGTTTTTGCTGAAACGCCACATTTTGATGTTACGAAATGCTTTTTCCTTGACATAATGCATGTATTATTTGAAGGGGTTGTATTGCAAGACAAAAAACTTTTGTTGCAACATTGCTTGGAAAAAAAATACATTCCTTCACTGAATGTTGTTAATAATTACCTAAAAACATTTAATGTTATTGGTGCTTCTGATACAGATTGCCCAACAGAATTGGATATTTCAGTAATTAAGGATCCAAAACGAAAAATTAAACAAAATGCTTCTCAGTCATGGCAGCTTGCTGTGATACTGCCATTTTTAATTGGAAATTATGTACCAGATAATGATGAGAAATATGCAAATTTCATAGATTTACTAAAAATCGTTACAATATGTACATCTTTTCAGATTAACTGTGAAGATATAGTTGTGTTGCAGCAGCTTATATGTATATATATATATCTACTTTTGTCAAACTCTACAGTCAAAATTTTGTGACACCAAAAATGCACTAATTGGTACATTTACCGAAACAGGTTTTGATGTTTGGGCCTCCAAGGCATTTGAGGTGCTTCCGCTTGGAAGCAAAACATCGCAGACTTAAACAAAGCATTTTGGTGTCTCAAATTTTTAAAAATGTGAGTTTGACAGTAGCAAAGCGACTGCAGGCATATTCGTGCTTAGAAAAATCACAGGTAAGTGAATTTCTTGTGAAAGAAAAAAAATTTTCAAATTGTTATCCCATAGAAGAGCTTCCTTCATATGTTAATTTTAATGGTACTGCATTGCATAATATTTTAGAAGCAACAAGTGTTGTTTTTAGAAATATTACATATACTCCAGGATTGTTTTTATTGTATAAAGTACCTGAACACGAATTTCCATGTTTTGTTCGTATTAAGCATCTATATAATGTTAATAATATAATATTTCTAGTTTGCCAAATATGCAGTACCCAAAGATACATGAGTAAGTTTAATTCTTATGTAGTAAGCACCGTAGAAGATTTCATTACCATAGAAATATCCTCACTAGAGTACGAACATCCCGTATATGCTGTTGTTTTTCATAGGGAGACTCATATTATTTTACATCATTATACTTGTATTGGTTTTGATTACTCGTTATACTGATTTCCCATAATTTTGATTACTCATATCACTTTTTTTTTTTTTATGTGTACATGTAAATAATTTAATTGTATTTTGTTTTCTTCTATTGTGAATCAAGCATAATAATTTTATTTCATAAGTTTTATTCAATATATATATATATGCAGGGTTTTAAAAAACTCGGGTTTTTTTTTAAATGCCCAGCCGTGTTATTTTTTGGGGGGTTTAATTGGATTTTAATGGGCTTTTTGGAGTTTAATTGGGGTTTTTTATATTAAACATAGAATAACACTGTTGGATTTGAATTTTAAGTATATTTCAAAAGAGATCAGTTTTAGACTAAAAGAAAACTTATTACAAAATAATAGTAATTATAATTAATTAAAAATTAAACGATCTTCATATTCTTAATATTGGTTTGGCCTAAACTGTAAAATGAATTCTTATTTTATTCTATTCAGTATTTTATCACAATTTTGAATTTTAATTTTTATTAAGTTATTTTGTGTAAAATTAAAACTAGTAACGAAAAAGAAATATTTTAAACCTACCATAAACGATGTTCATATTACAAATAATTTTGTATTTTTATAAGGTTAAAATAAAAAAATGTGCAAATATTTTTTTTAATTTTTATTAATATTGATAACTGACATTTGATTCATATTTGAAAACATACTAAAGGAATACAAAACAAAATTATCACTGCCTACTTTTTACACTTACATGTCAGGAGAGCCTCCAGCTTTTAAATTTTAAAGCTCATTTTTGTGAAAAACAAAAAAATTTTCTTCAAGAAAAAATGTGTAACACCTTCCATTTTATTAGTCGTTCTATATAAAAGTTTATTATCAAGTTAATAGCATTTCATTGAACCAAACTAAGTTATAGGTAAACATTAAAAATAATTTTGGAACACGAAAAATTTTTATAGAAAGGTCATTTTTATAAAACTAAATCTTTTTAAAAAGCAGTTTTAATGAGTTTGAAGTTTTCGAGGTGCAAAAAAAGAACCCTATTTTTTGCCTGTATCCAACCTTACAGTGTCAATATATTATATTTGTTAGTTATGTTTAATATTTGTTGTTAAATCCTTAGAATTTTAGGCAAAGTATTACTTTATTTTATTTTTTCATCATGACTTACAAATACAAAAATGGCTTGCAATATTTTGTTCTTTTTTTGTCATCCTTTCATTTTTTAAAACTCTTCTGTTCAAAAGAAATATTGTAGATAGATGGTTGAAATGAATGAATTTTTCTAACAAAGTTGAAAAATAATTACATAATTTCAAACTGGCATATATTATATCACTAATAGGATATGCTATGTTATGTATATATAATAATAATATTATATATAATGCAATAATTACCTATACTTTTACATATAATTATTATCCTACATAATATTTATTATATATAATAATGTGAAGTAAGAAAATGTAAGTAATAAAATAATAAATTATTTTTTAAAAGTGAAAAATTTTATTAGATTAAAAAAAAAAAAAAAAAAAAAAAACGGGTTTTGTTGGGTTTTTTTAAGTGGGTAAACCCAAAAAAAACCCGCCCGGGATTTTTTTTTTTTTTTTTGGGGGGGGGGGGGTTGTGGGCGGGTCCGAAACCCTGTATATATGTAAGTGTTTGACAATGTATCCTTCTATTCAAATTATCAGAAGCGACAAAATGTTAATATTGCAGTCATATTAAAAAATCTTGTGTATTTTTAATATTGTCATCATGTGATTTGATAGCCTGCAAATTGGCTACTTTAAAATTTGTTAATCCATTACTTACAATAACATGTAATGCAATTTATTTATTTATTTTTTAATTGCTCCTTGCAGCAACTTTGCAAGAAGGGTTCAATACATAAATAGTAAAATGTAAGTTATACCTAACCATAATTTATTCAAATTATAACTGCCTCACAGATTTGTTCTCGACAATGTGCCAAAAATGTGTGTTTGCATATGAATAATGTAAATTATCGTGTATTACTAAATCATTGAAGTATTAGTTTTAAAAAAGTAGAATACTTTGTAGTGTTTTTATATTAAATTATTTTCTTATATTATATATGCCTTTTCTTTTTGATATTTTGATTGATAATAAATAATAAAATTAAATTAAATACCTTGAGAACAAGAAGAAAAAACTACATTATTTTAATAATTATTTTATATGAAAATAATGTATTCATTATATCTCAGAATTACATTATATAACAAAACAAAGTATTTCTGAAAGTAAATTTCTGATATTGTTATTTTGCAATATTTTATATAAGTCATAATAGAAATTTAGCAACATTAAAAAAAAAAAAAAAAAAAAAAAAGTAAAGAGCTTGTTTTGGTTATAAAAATGAATAAAAATATATATTTGTAGCATCCAAAAACCTAATATATGATAATGTGGAGTTTTGTTTTTTTTATAATAACACAATTTTTGTAATTTATTACTTTTTTTAAGCATTACTTCTATATAAATTTAGATAGCGCATTTAATAATAATAATAATTTTTTCTTTAATAATAATTATAATTAAAAAAAAAAAAAAAAAAAAAAAAAAAAAAGTTACTTATTAAATTGGAAAGTGTTTTTTTTTATTTCACTCTAAAAAATTGAATAACTCACAATTAAAGATAAAATATAAGAGATAGCAAGAATTAATGTCTCAAATTTAAAAATATCTTATTTTAAGACGTTTTAAAATTTAAGACATTTGTCACAAATGTGTTATTTTAAGGCATTTCATCACATTAAGACATTTCATATCAGCTCATTTTTACCACCAGTCCATTAAGATATGCAAGTGTCTTAAATTAAGATATCCACTATCTCTAAGCTCTGTTTTAAGACATTTTTGTGTCTTAACTGCCTTATCAGTTAATTTTTTCGTCTTACTTTAAGACACCTTTATTTGCAGTGTGATTTTTTTTTTTTTAATTACTCACGCCTCAAAACGTGTAAAAATATTTCACAATTCACTAGCTGCCCCATACACCAGTATGGTGGAAAATTAAAAACTTTTAAAACTTGCGATAGCAATGATTTTTATTCTTTATTCTTTATTCTTTCTTTCTTTCTTTATTTATTTGTAAACTCTCTATTTTTTATTTATTTATTTATTTATTTATTTATTTTTTGCTGCAATTTTGTATGGAAGTTCGAAAAAAAATTTCGGAAAAAAAAAAAAAAAAAATACAGTATTTTATAAGTTAAAATGACTTTTTTAATCTTTATTTTTTAGTAATTATATATTTCAAATGTATTTCTTTATTAAAAAAATCTTTACAAAAGTTCCAACTGCTTCCTTGTAATTATGTTTAATTAAAATGAAAATTTCTCAATCAGATATTACGCTCGATTCTTTTAGAAATTTGAAAGTATGTTTAAAATGAGAAAATGAATGTTCATACGCTGAAACGAATGCATGTTTGAAATTATTTATACACTTTACGGGGAAAATTGTTTCGTTAACATTTATTAAACTCCAGAAGCGTATAAATAACAGAAAAAGACAATTTCGCTGAATATAATAAATAAACAAATGTTTTATTAAAACCGAATCAACGGAGTAATTTTCTGGAGCTTCTGGGAATAGTTTGAATTTACAGCGTAATTAAAATTTCCATCTTTCCTAACTTTGTAAATACAATAATAATTATCATAGATAAATTGGAATGGAACTGAACTTGACTTAATTTAGAAATACTATTTGAAACGGAAATGCAAATATTATTTTTAAATAATATTGGAAATCATTTGGGAAGTTCTTGTAATATTATGCATTGATTGTATAAATATTGAAATTTCAAAGCTTATAAATTTTTTGAAAGTAAAAATATTCTGTGAAAAGGGTAATGCGTAATTAATTCTAATTTTTTTATTTGAAAAATAATTCTTTTAAACATATAATGATTATTTTCGTTGGTAAATTTAATATAATACTTTTCAGTTTTTTGTAGTAAAGTTAATTTGGTATTTTATGCATTGGTATTTTGAATGAACAATAAACGTTAGTATTACTAACAAATTCTTTATTCTCTCTTTGGATTACTAAATGTGATTAAATGCATGGTTAACTACTTTAAAATTTTTTACTTTTTTTTTTTTTTAATATTAAGTGTTGATTTCTGTATTAAGATAAAATTAAAATTGTGATTCTATGAATTGTCGTCAATATTAAATGATGCGAATTAGAAAACAGATAAGGATTTATTTAAAGATCTTCAGAAAATTAAGGTACAAAGGAAAAATATGTTGAGAAATTCATATACCGTATGTATCTAAAATACCGCAAACTTCCCCTTTTTGATTAAACACTACCTCCGCCTTCTGTATGAACTTCATTTGTTTTTAAAATATCGAATAAATGCCCATTTAAATTCGACAGTAGATTCTAATCGAATTAGAGGCAGAATTTTACATTATTTATTTCTTTTAAATTTTCACCTTTTTAATTAAAAATATTGATTTGTTTTATATCCAATCGGACACAGAAATGGAAGCCATAAGGTGCCTAAAATAGCAATAAATATTTTAAAACAATTTATTGGAATTGAGGTGAAAAGAATTTTCTGAAATTTTCCTGTTAATTGAATAATGGTTAACCTAGAATTTAGCTTTTTTTTTTTTTTTTTTTTTTTTTTTAATCTCAACTTAAAAAAAAAAAAAAAAAAAAAAAAAAAAGTATATGTTTTGTTTTTTAGTTGTTTATATATCTATGTTCTTCTTGAATATTGAGTGAGAACTTGAACAGTAATTTACGGCATTTATTTTTTATAAAATAATAATATCATGTGGGGGTTCAGTGATGTAATATTTTAAATAAATAGAGAAACATATATTCTTTTTTGAAAGGAAACGGAATATATTGTTGAGTAACGAAAAAGTCACTGTTTTAGCAAGCAATTGTTTTGTTCGAAACAGCCACACCATGCAGAAGAATAATTTTAATTATAAGAACAGTTTAATAATTAAATACATATCGAAGATAGTATTTATGTTCATTAATTCATTTTACCAGAAAATATATATTAATATTTTACATAGACCATATATATATATATATATATATATATATATATATTTATGATTATGTCATATAATGTAATAAATAATTGTTATTTTTATTTAAAAAATGCAAGAAATATATAATTTTTATAAAATGTCAAATATAACATTTAAACAGGCAATAAACAACTGCTATACTTATTCAGGTACATAATTTTTTTTTTTAGTTTTATTCTAGATTCGAAATTCCCTGATACTTTACTATAATAAATACCTTTATAAATAGAAGTTAATCTTAATTTTGTTTTCAAAATTTACAAAAAGAAGTAATTACGATATATATTTATTCAAAAATGAATATTTAAAATTATTAATAGTAAAATGATTACTGTGGTTGCTCATGAGTTGTTAGTCTAAGGATTCACAACAAATGAAATCTAGAAATATAATTGGCATGCAGGACGAATGTATCTGTTAATATATCTCTGTTTTTAGAAATAAAAGCGGAGCAACTAAAAAAATAAAATAAAATAAATAAATAAATAAATAATAAAAACTTTTTTTTTTAAAGTAATACTTTAATTATTGAAACAAGTAAAGTGTTAAAAATATTTACATTTTATAATTACACTCATGTAAAAAACAGATAACGATAAAAACTTTAAATATTTATAAATTTAAATAAAAATTATTGGAAAAGTTTTATTACTTTATCAAATATACTTCAATATTGCCTATATAATCGACATCATTTAAAATTATCTGAAGATGAAACATATAAATATATTTTTTTAAGGTAATACAGAATTAATATAATATATATATGCTCATTTAATATTGTAATACAAGTTTAAAGAAGAAGACTTCATAAAAATACCTAACGTTTGACTCTTTCGCAATTTAAGTCATAAAATTGTTATCGAGTTGGCATAATCGAAAAAAAAAAAAAAATAGTGGACTTAAAAAAAATAAGATGTAAATTAAACAACGCTGCCACGCTATTTGACGTATTTCGCGATGAATGCTCGCGGTGTTACGAAAGGTTTGTCTGTGTGAGGATTAAGCCATTTCAGATTTTCTTCTCTCGGACAACTCATAAACAAGAAGTTTGTAACAAATTATGAATTTAAAAAATAATTACATACATAAGGTAATTGTAAATAGGGTTTCAATTTAATATTATCTATATTAATAAAATCAGACTTTTGTCTGTAAATTTGTCAGAATCAAAAAACTTTGCGATATCTTCACGTTTCACACATCATGGAAGCCAAAAATGATTTTAGAAAATTTTGTCTGTCTGTGTGTGTGTGTCGTCGTGAGTGTATGTGTGTAACACTGTTTTTGTCTGGGTATCACGTGAGAACGGCTGAACGGAATTCAACGGCGTTCGGCAAGAATTTTGGTCCTTACCCAACTTAAAATTATAGCTATCAACTTTTTCAGAATACCCCCCTCGTTCCCCTCTTGGGGGGGGGGAATTCAAAAACATGTTTGTAAGCATAACTCGGCTCCAAATTACTTGACAGTAAAGAAATTGCACATGAGGAGACTAGACATAAGTAAAACTAAAAAATACGTGTGGCACTCGAGGACTGCCGCGGTAAAGCTATTGCATAGCATTTTTTTATCAACTTATGCAATTATAATTATTTATTTATTTTATTTATGCAGTATTTTTTTTCTTTGATATTAATTCAAGTTTTTTCTTTGATATTAATTCAAGTTACACTTTTTGAGCGTGGTGACCGATAAGAAAACAATTTTTTTTCTTTTATTGAATAAATGAGAATATATCCGCAATGAGAATATATCAAAAATATCCGCAATCGATTTGTAGGTATCGAAAATCTCGATGTACCAAATTTGAATGATCTAACTCTATTTTTTGAGAAAAGGTATTTTAATAGGTTTTTAAAAACCTGCAAGTCGAATGGGGATATTCAAGTTTTTTCTTTGATATTAATTCAAGTTACACTTTTTGAGCGTGGTGACCGATAAGAAAACAAATTTTAATAGAGAAAAGGTATTTAATAGGTTTTAAAGGCCTGCAAGTCGAATGGGGATATTCAAGTTTTTCCTTTGATATTAATGAATAAGATAACAATAATGATAAGAAAACAAATTTTAATAGAGAAAAAGTATTTTAATAGGTTTTAAAGGCCTGCAAGTCGAATGGGGATATTCAAGTTTTTTCTTTGATATTAATTCAAGTTACACTTTTTTAACGTGGTGACCGATAAGAAAACAAATTTTAATAGAGAAAAGGTAGTTAATAGGTTTTAAAGGCCTGCAAGTCGAATGGGGATATTCAAGTATTTTCTTTGATATTAATTCAAGTTACACTTTTTGAGCGTGGTGACCGATAAGAAAACAAATTTTAATAGAGAAAAGGTATTTAATAGGCCTGGATATTCAAGTTTTTTCTTTGATATTAATTCAAGTTACACTTTTTGAGCGCTGTGACCGATAAGAAAACAAATTTTTTTCTTTTATTGAATAAATGAGAATATATCCGCAATGAGAATATATCAAAAATATCCGCAATCGATTTGTAGGTATCGAAAACCTCAATGTACCAAATTTCAATGATCTAACTCTATTTTTTGAAAAAAGGTATTTTAATAGGTTTTTAAAGGCCTGCAAGTCGAATGGGGATATTCAAGTTTTTTCTTTGATATAATTTCAAGTTACACTTTTTGAGCGTGGTGACCGATAAGAAAACAAATTTTAATAGAGAAAAGGTATTTAATAGGTTTTAAAGGCCTGCAAGTCGAATGGGGATATTCAAGTTTTTTCTTTGATATTAATGAATAAGATAACAATAATAAGAAAACAAATTTTAATAGAGAAAAGGTATTTTAATAGGTTTTAAAGGCCTGCAAGTCGAATGGGGATATTCAAATTTTTTCTTTGATATTAATTCAAGAGCGTGGTGAGCTTTTTGAGCGTGGTGACAGATAAGAAAGCAAATTTTAATAGAGAAAAGGTATTTAATAGGTTTTAAAGGCCTGCAAGTCGAATGGGGACATTAAAGTTTTTTCTTTGATATTAATGAATAAGATAACAATAATGATAAGAAAACAAATTTTAATAGAGAAAAGGTATTTTAATAGGTTTTAAAGGCCTGCAAGCCGAATGGAGATATTCAAGTTTTTTCATTGATATTAATGAATAAGATAACAATAATGATAAGATAACAATTATGATAAGAAAACAAATTTTAATAGAGAAAAGGTATTTTAATAGGTTTTAAAGGCCTGCAAGTCGAATGCGGATATTCAATTTTTTTCTTTGATATTAATTCAAGTTACACTTTTTGAGCGTGGTGACCGATATAAAACAAATTTTAATAGAGAAAAGATATTTTAATAGGTTTTAAAGGCCTGCAAGTCGAATGGGGCCATTCAAGTTTTTTCATTGATATTAATGAATAAGATAACAATAATGATAAGAAAACAAATTTTAATAGAGAAAAGGTATTTTAATAGGTTTTAAAGGCCTGCAAGTCGAATGCGGATATTCAATTTTTTTCTTTGATATTAATTCAAGTTACACTTTTTGAGCGTGGTGACCGATAAGAAAACAAATTTTAATAGAGAAATGGTATTTAATAGGTTTTAAAGGCCTGCAAGTCGAATGGGGACATTCAAGTTTTTTCTTTGATATTAATGAATAAGATAACAATAATGATAAGATAACAATAATGATAAGAAAACAAATTTCAATAGAGAAAAGGTATTTTAATAGGTTTTAAAGGTCTGCAAGTCGAATGGGGATATTCAAGTTTTTTCTTTGATATTAATTCAAGTTACACTTTTTGAGCGTGGTGACCGATATAAAACAAATTTTAATAGAGAAAAGGTATTTAATAGGTTTTAAAGGCCTCTAAGTCGAATGGGGATATTCAAGGTTTTTCTTTGATATTAATGAATAAGATAACAATAATGATAAGATAACAATAATGATAAGAAAACAAATTTTAATAGAGAAAAGGTATTTTAATAGGTTTTAAAGGCCTGCAAGTCGAATGGGGATATTCAATTTTTTTCTTTGATATTAATTCAAGTTACTCTTTTTGAGCGTGGTGACCGATAAGAAAACAAATTTTAATAGAGAAATGGTATTAAATAGGTTTTAAAGGCCTGCAAGTCGAATGGGGATATTAAAGTTTTTTCTTTGATATTAATTCAAGTTACACTTTTTTGAGCGTGGTGACCGATAAGAAAACAAATTTTAATAGAGAAAACGTATTTAATAGGTTTTAAAGGCCTGCAAGTCGAATGGGGATATTCAAGTTTTTTCTTTGATATTAATTCAAGTTACATTTTTTGAGCGTGGTGACCGATAAGAAAACAAATTTTAATAGAGAAAAGGTATTTTAATAGGTTTTAAAGGCCTGCAAGTCGAATGGGGATATTCAAGTTTTTTCTTTGATATTAATTCAAGTTACACTTTTTGAGCGTGGTGACCGATATAAAACAAATTTTAATAGAGAAAAGGTATTTAATAGGTTTTAAAGGCCTCTAAGTCGAATGGGGATATTCAAGGTTTTTCTTTGATATTAATGAATAAGATAACAATAATGATAAGATAACAATAATGATAAGAAAACAAATTTTAATAGAGAAAAGGTATTTTAATAGGTTTTAAAGGCCTGCAAGTCGAATGGGGATATTCAATTTTTTTCTTTGATATTAATTCAAGTTACTCTTTTTGAGCGTGGTGACCGATAAGAAAACAAATTTTAATAGAGAAATGGTATTAAATAGGTTTTAAAGGCCTGCAAGTCGAATGGGGATATTAAAGTTTTTTCTTTGATATTAATTCAAGTTACACTTTTTTGAGCGTGGTGACCGATAAGAAAACAAATTTTAATAGAGAAAACGTATTTAATAGGTTTTAAAGGCCTGCAAGTCGAATGGGGATATTCAAGTTTTTTCTTTGATATTAATTCAAGTTACATTTTTTGAGCGTGGTGACCGATAAGAAAACAAATTTTAATAGAGAAAAGGTATTTTAATAGGTTTTAAAGGCCTGCAAGTCGAATGGGGATATTCAAGTTTTTTCTTTGATATTAATTCAAGTTACACTTTTTGAGCGTGGTGACCGATATAAAACAAATTTTAATAGAGAAAAGGTATTTAATAGGTTTTAAAGGCCTCTAAGTCGAATGGGGATATTCAAGGTTTTTCTTTGATATTAATGAATAAGATAACAATAATGATAAGATAACAATAATGATAAGAAAACAAATTTTAATAGAGAAAAGGTATTTTAATAGGTTTTAAAGGCCTGCAAGTCGAATGGGGATATTCAATTTTTTTCTTTGATATTAATTCAAGTTACTCTTTTTGAGCGTGGTGACCGGTAAGAAAACAAATTTTAATAGAGAAATGGTATTTAATAGGTTTTAAAGGCCTGCAAGTCGAATGGGGATATTAAAGTTTTTTCTTTGATATTAATTCAAGTTACACTTTTTTGAGCGTGGTGACCGATAAGAAAACAAATTTTAATAGAGAAAACGTATTTAATAGGTTTTAAAGGCCTGCAAGTCGAATGGGGATATTCAAGTTTTTTCTTTGATATTAATTCAAGTTACATTTTTTGAGCGTGGTGACCGATAAGAAAACAAATTTTAATAGAGAAAAGGTATTTTAATAGGTTTTAAAGGCCTGCAAGTCGAATGGGGATATTCAAGTTTTTTCTTTGATATTAATTCAAGTTACACTTTTTGAGCGTGGTGACCGGTAAGAAAACGAATTTTAATAGAGAAAAGGTATTAATAGGTTTTAAAGTCTGCAAGTTGAATGGGGATATTCAAGTTTTTTCTTTGATATTAATTCAAGTTACATTTTTTGAGCGTGGTGACCGATAAGAAAACAAATTTTAATAGAGAAAAGGTATTTAATAGGTTTTAAAGGCCTGCAAGTCGAATGGGGATATTCAAGTTTTTTCTTTGATATTAATGAATAAGATAACAATAATGATAAGAAAAGAAATTTTAATAGAGAAAAGGTATTTTAATAGGTTTTAAAGGCCTGCAAGTCGAATGGGGATATTCAAGTTTTTTCTTTGATATTAATTCAAGTTACACTTTTTGAGCGTGGTGGCCGATAAGAAAACAAATTTTAATAGAGAAAAGGTATTTAATAGGTTTTAAAGGCCTGCAAGTCGAATGGGGATATTCAAGTTTTTTCTTTGATATTAATTCAAGTTACACTTTTTAAGCGTGGTGACCGATATAAAACAAATTTTAATAGAGAAAAGGTATTTAATAGGTTTTAAAGGCCTGCAAGTCGAATGGGGATATTCAAGGTTTTTCTTTGATATTAATGAATAAGATAACAATAATGATAAGATAACAATAATGATAAGAAAACAAATTTTAATAGAGAAAAGGTATTTAATAGGTTTTAAAGGCCTGCAAGTCGAATGGAGATGTTCAAGTTTTATCTGATCTACTTTATACACAAATTTTACGCGTACAGCTATTCACTGTTGTACATAGATGATAGATACCTATACACCTATATACTTTCTCACAAACAGCTGCTTATGTATTCGTCCGATTTCGGAGCAGCTCGTCTCGATCTGTGCGAGCTTCGTACAGCCGAAGTCTACCGAACTGTGTTAGGTTTTTTTTTCGTTACGGAATTTTTCGATTCGGTCGCCGCGCTCAAAGCCCGCGATAAAAGCTATACAATAGCTTAAAACTCAGTCAAGACAACTTGGATGACAATAAATATTAAAATATTTTAATACTGACAACATTATAGCATGGCTTTAGAAAAAATAATAAAAGGATTCATTAATAAGCATTCAAAGTTTTTTTTCGTTACTGTATGAAATTTTTATTTCATAAAAAAAAAAAAAAAAAACTTGGATATAACAAAACTTGGAAATAACAAAACTTGCCTTGTGTTGATATACATATATTTTTTATACTATTTGTTCGCTGTTTCTGTAAATTATCACTGTAGGCATATTTTAAAAATACGTACTGTACACCAAATTGTAAACGTTATTATACATTCAAACATATACAGATGGTGTTCACAAATTTTTGCAACGATTTTGACTTTCTCCTTGGAATTAAATTTGAATTTTAAAATACAAAAAGTGACTGATATCAAATTGTAATAGGATTTTACTGTCTTCTGCAGCATTTAAAATTTGTTTGCTTAAAAATGGTCGCTGGAAAATAAGCAATGGATAAAAGGCGATGCTTTTGAGATTTCCTGAGAGAAATACCTTTATTCAGTTATACAAAAAAAAAAAAAAAAAAAAAAAGTAAAAAGCATGGTTTTAATATTTCTATGCATAAAATAAAGGACTTAGTTCATAAAAAAGTAAATAAACGTCAAAGTTTGCATTTGACTGGGAAAAAGGTGAAAAAAAGAATTAAAGATTCAGAGGAAACAATGGAAGTTTTACTAGCGTTTTTATGGCTATTACTAAATTCACTTATAACGCAAAAATTAAAATAAGAAAATTAGAAAAAATGTCATAATTAACTCAGAATGCTCTCAAAAATATGTTTTAATACCAATTTTCAATAAAGAAATTCCATCCGCTAACCCAAACAATCTTCAATGTGTTGAGTTCCATCAGAGTAAGTTTACAAGTCATGCCTTTTAAATTTAACTAATTCTATTTTTTGAAAAATAAAATAAAAATAAAATAAATAAATAAATGAAAATGAAACTGAGATTCTAGCTACTCCCTTTATATGTATCTAACCAAAGTCCCCTGACTTGTCTCTTATGAAAAATTATACACTTGGAATTTTAAAACAAATTCTTTAAAAGTGGCATCCCAAAATATTGGATGGACTATGGGAAGTTTTGGAGGAGGAGTGCAACAAAATCAACCTTGATGCTTTAATAAACGCTCTGTCATTTGATAAATCAAGATGTAATATGATAGTTCAATAAAAGGGATATCAGATTAAACGCATTAGAAAATAAAATTCTTATATTTAGTTGCACATATAACTTTTCAAAATCGTTACAAAAATGTGTGAACACCCTCTGTATATATATATATATATATATATATATATATATATATATATATATATATATATATATATAGATAGATAGATAGATAGATAGATAGATAGATAGATATTGTGTCCATTCACGGCACGGGAAATTAGTTACTATTCACAGCATATTGTTAAAAAAATTCTACTAAGGACATGAAGATAGAAAATGAATTCGAATAGCTAATAAATAAAATTTGTAAAATTTCACTCTTATATATATATTGCTTTAATATGCATAATTATTTGTACAGTGATTTGAATATCAATTTTCATGACTTCCTAAAAACGTATTTTCTTTCTGAAAAAAAGGTACAATTGTTAGTAAATAAAAAATCACTAGCTGGGTCTTATGCATAACCTGCACTTTTACTTCCATATTCAGTTGCATCGAAAATATATTAGTCTTTTCTGCATTAAACCAGGATAACAGGACATTACTTTATACATGTGCCTTATAAAATAGAGAAAAAAAAAAATGTTTCGGAAGAGCTCCACTTAGCGAAATTTTAAATTTTGAGCCGAAGTATTTCGATAATTTCTCGCCAATGTATTTTTTAACGTAGCTGCGATAGCCATTTTAATTCATCACCAAAATTGGGCAAAAATGTAAAATATCAGTATAAGAGTACTGTATTAAATCTGTACCTAGGTCATTTAAGCAACACGGTTCTTTGTGATAAATTAATAGTATTATTTTACTTACAAACTGCATTAAAATTCGCAAAAGAACAAAAAATAGTATGTTGTGGCCAGCTCAAGACTTTCTTCTATATTTTCCTATACATATTCAATCAGTAACAATATTTAAAAAAAAAAAAAAAAAAAAAAAAAAAAACGATTTTTTTTCCTTTTTTTCTTTTTCTTTTTTTTTTTTTTTGTTAAAAGTAAAAAAAAAAATCGATAGCTTTGTTTAAAATTATCACAGATTTATAGTTCAACCATTCGTTTTAAAGGTATTGACGAGATATTTCGAATGTTACCCATCTTCAAAATTTACCCCCCCCCCGGGGGAGGAGGGTACTTACCCCCCAGGGGGGAAGCGATGCCCCCCATGCACAAAATTTTTTTCCTAGTTACGTACCAGTATTATCAATAATTCCTATTAATTTTACAATCACAAGTGTAAAATAACTCTTATTATGCACATTTATACCAATTTTTGTCCTTTACTGCCATGTTAAAAATTTAGATAAAATGCTATCACAGCGCCATCTGTTGAGCTATTGATCCCCAAATATAATCAGCACCAGTTCATGTCAGGGTGCAACTAAATACCAAGTTTGGTTTAATTTCATTGATTGGTTCGTGAGATACAGCGTCCACAAAAAATGATACAGACAGACACACAGACAGACAGACATTTTCTAAAAACTATCAATTCGTGTTCAAGACATCCCAAAACGTGTAGATCCGTCAAAAAATGGAGGTCGAAAATTTTCGCGAATCCAATACTTTCTCTATATTACATATAGAAGAAAGTAAAAAAGTTAATATGTGAAATGTATTGTATAATAACATATCAAATTTTATCCATAGACCTACTATTACAGTAGACGGTGCATTGCTTTATTATGGGAATATAAGAAAATGTGTGGTAAAGACGAGTTTGCTGATTACACGGTAAAGTATAACTTGTTTTGGTAATAACTGCGTTATCGGCAATTATTTCTGTTGCATGTTTTATTATTATTACTAATATTAAGAGATAAAGCAAGCAAAACTTCTATAAAATATTATATTTTTATTTTTTAAATCTATTTTCTTTTTAATTTAATACCATCATCCAGAAATAAGAATAATCCCCATAAATTCTTATGAAAACAATATTGAATATATTTCCACATAACACGTGGAATTTTTATATTAATTAATTTAAAGAACGAAATATAGCAGTTAGAAGCATATTTAAAGAAAGAAAAAAAAAAAAAAAACTTAAAAGTATGAAATAATAAAATATAAATCCCTTTACATAACTTACTTTAGAACGTTTTATAGAACATCTAATCTTCATTGCTTGCGATAAAATACGTTTCATATGCAAAACGTTTTAACTTTTAAAGGGAAACATACATTTAAAAAAGATCTTTCTAAAAGAAGAAAAGATAACGTCTATATAAGATACCACAGAATTTGCATCAAAAAGCAACAGAATAAGAAATAAAAAGTCGAGTTTTAGTCACTTTAACGTATCTGAATACCTAAATAATACCTAATATTTAATCTGAATACCAAATATTTAATTGGATACTAAAGTTGCGTGGTCAAATATCAACAAATTATACATTTTTATTTTTTATTTATTTAATTTTTTTTTTCTAGACAAGTTTAGTAAATTCTCACAACAGCATTTCATTTCAGAAAAGTAAAACAATTGTTTTAATGAAGCTTTTGCAGCTTTATTGCAATGTTTAAAAAATAAATGTCAGTTTTTTTTTTTTTTTTTTTTCTTTTCTTTTTTTTAACACGCTTTTATTAGCTCCACCTGTATGTATGTTTGTATCTATGTTTGTAACCACTCTGGGAGCAAACAAAAAATCTATATTGTAAAAAAAGATTTTCCCTACGTGAACGCTGTGGCTGTGGGGTAAAGCTCCGGGCTACGAACCTAAAGGTCTAACGTTCGAGTCCAGTCAGGGGATATTTTTTAAAAATGGTTTTTGTTTAATTCTAAATTATTTATATTACTTGTCTTTATTAAAGATGCAAATATTATGGTGTGTCACTGACGCGATTTTTTCTTACCCTGCATTTTAATAGTGTAAATATAGATATTTTGGGACTTTTAGTTCACATTTCAATAAAAGCGTGTTCTTTAATTTTTTTTAAAGTATAATTTTTTATTTTATTATAATCACAGAGCTGCCAACCTAATCCGGCAAATTGTTAACGCCTACTGAAAAACGCCCCTTTTTCTACACCACTTAATTTTTAGAGGAATTCTCTTCAAAGGTATCTATGATGAATTAAGTAGAAAAATACTCTAAAAATTAAGTGGTGTAGAAAAAGGGGCGGTACTAGCAATTTGCCGGATTAGGTTGGCAGCTCTGTAATCATAAAAATCAACCATTGTTACTCTTTCTTTTCAGATCTTTGAATTATGTATCTAGAAAACAAAATGTTGTTCTAGTTAATAATTTTATTTCATGGATTCCAAATAAATTCACTGCACATAAAATTAATCCAAAACGTAATTACTACAATCCTTTTATCATCTATCTAGCGTCCTGCATTTAAAAGTGCTTCTATAAAATGATGCTTCTGTATATATATATATATATATATATATATATATATATATATATATATATATATATATATAGAGAGAGAGAGAGAGAGAGAGAGAGAGAGAGAGAGAGAGAGATTTAATTCTTTAAAGATTTTTGTACAAAAGAAGTATAATTTTCAAAAATAGTTTTTTAGAAGAAGCTAATTTCCTGAATTTCTAAATGAAATATATATCCTGCATATCTATTAGGTCGTTGCAAATGTTCGTGCGGACGCGGATCATTTTATTGCCTGCAAAGACGAGAGCTTCTATCGCCGTGGTATACATTTGTTACCCGAAAAATGGGCAAGGGTTGTGGATGGAGAGTATTTTGATTAAAATTTGTCATTTGATTTGATGTATTTTTATGAAATGGAGCTATAAAAAACCGCACGAACTTTTGCAACGACCTAATGTATGAGACATATATTTCATCCTATCTAAGGTAGGCGAGACAAAGGTGGCCAGTGTTCCTAAGGCAGCCCGTCCCCCTAAAAGAGGTTTAATTTATTTTTAATCACAAAATGCCCTACTGCATTATAAATCAGGTATATTCAGGGTATGTGACTGAGAGATAATGTGTGTAACAGATTATCTTGATCGACCGCCATTGTATGCAGTGATTTCATTTTAGAGGATTAGACGTTCTAATTTTCAGGTAAGAAGATATTTTAATTTGTATGTGTTTAAATTCTTAGAACTTTGGGCTGTGATACGTTTTCTAAAAATTTACTTATTTCTCTTTACCCACATTAAATTCATTTCTAATAAATAGATCAGATTTAAATTTTTATTTCGTGTAAAAGGCGACCATATGCATGTTTTAAACGTAGCCCAGATGTCGGGCAACCTTGGGGCATGTAATTAACTGAGCAAATAAATACACACATTAATATAATGAGAGTAACTTTCAAAATTTCTGCTTAAATATCTGAAAAAAAAATCTTATTATTATTTATTCTCCAGCAATTTTCAAACTACTGAGAATACCAGAGATCTCCCAAAAGAAGTCAATGAATCTATGAACAGAAGACCTGAACTACTTTGCAGAAAATGTTGTTAAAAATCTTTTTTGTGTTAAAAGGTATGATGTATAAGAAGAAAAATCTGAAAAATAATAAAAATGAGCGTCTTAAGTATATTTAAATAAATGGGCCAACTTTCGAACTCCATGCGCCACAGGTGGCCCACGAGCTACAAATTTTAAACTGTATTATACGAATATCTAAATTAGATTTTACAAAGAAAATTATACTTGATATGTGGTAGAAGATAAGTATAACATTTTACAAAAAAGAATTCCAGTCTCATACACCCAACTAGAAAAATATAAAATTTCTCAAAGCTTAACTATGGCCACCTTTGGCTCACTTACCTTACATGAAAAGCATTTCATATTTTAAAATATTAGGCTAAATGAATTTAATACAGTCTATAGTTTAACCTAAAAATTCAGCACTAATCCTAATTATTTTACATTACTGCATTTCTTGAAATATTGTTTTTATAAAAAAAAAACACAGTTTAATCTTGTCATTTAAGTAAAAACTTATTTACTACAATCATTGCAACATTTTTAACAGATTCTTCGTAATACACAACGGCACTGTTAAACAATTCATAGAAATGACATCTTGATCCTTATTTAAGAACTGCCCTCTTTTATATAGCTTATGTGTTTTCCTTAAATTTTGTGTAATCTTTTGAAAATACCATGTCTATTTCCCTCAATATATATTTCTTCTAAAACCTTTCTTATTATTTTTGATCAAAAAATGTTAGACCAGCGTTTCAAGTAAAACTTTAAAGTCCACAGTAGAAATATAAGTTGAATGCGTTTTTGAAATATAACATGATAAAACTCTTGACTTTATATGTATTGTCGCGATTTTGAAAAACATGGTAGTCAACTGAAAGATTATTATTTTTATTTATTTATTTATTTATTTTTTGTGAATGTAGGATTTTGGATATTTGAGATATTATGGAAAAATAACTTCTTTGCTAAGGCATGTATTTCAGCATATTAGAACCACTATTAAAATTTAACTATTTAATTTTTCCTAATGGTATGTAGTATGTATATTTATGATAACATACCAAGATTTATAACAATAATTATTTACATTTCAAAAGGAAACTATGCAGAAAGTTTTCACACAACTTTTACATCTACTATTTAAAACGATATCTTGTTTATCTAAGGGATATTTTGTTTATCTATGGGTTTATCTAAGGGTGTTTTTCTCGTAAACTTCATACTAAGTGCACTAGTTTACTTGGTAAAACTCAATTTAGTGTGGTTAGTTACGATACAGTTTTCTGTGTACAGCCAGTTTTCTATGAGTATGTACAGCCAGTTTTCTATGAGTTTACGAACGTTTTTAAGGTGCATCTAATGTTGCGCTAAAATTTATGTGAATAGTTTGTCTTTGTTTTTGTCTGCAGAGCGTTTTGTCATTTTGAGTTTATTTATATTTATCTCATATTCTATAATTTCACACACACACGCACAAAAAAAAGAGGAAAAATTCATGTTTTGCAGATTAAAATGATATTAGAAGCTATGTTCATGACACTGTAAAAAAATATTCTTTTGAAAGTCTTAAGGTAAGCAATACATGATTTTATAAAAGCATGAAAAACTGAAAATGAAAATTAATGAAAATTTACTGAATGAATGAAAACTGCTTCGTTAAAACTGCTTTAAATAATAATAATAATAATAAATTTATTTATTTAATTTACTTACATTTATTTAAATTTCTAAGGGTCTAAGTCCCCTGCCCGTTCGTCTCACCAACCCCTGACTTGTGCCGCTAATTAACCCCTGCTGGGCTCTACCCGAGTATTCCATGCTTTGTCTTTCGATGGATAGGAATATGAACGGTGCATAACACACCACAAAATAAGAATAATGTTATTGAAATCCCTATGTTCAATGTCAAATTGAAATAAAAATATTTAATACTTATTTATTTATTTATTTTAATGAAATATTATGCTAAAAATCAGTAATTTTATTTTAGAATGGGATTCGTAATATCTAGACTATTTTGTGTTACAGCTTCAGTATATGATTGCCTTAGCGACTTTTAAATTTTTGTCACTGTTTGGCGGTGAATTTTTTGGTATAATTGCTTGTTAAATATATATGTATATATATATTGATGACTAGAATTTTTTCGTTATCCATTATAGGCAAGCGTTTAATTTGATGTTATTTTTTATATTTACATTTGCATTATAAATAGTTTTTTTTTTTTTTTATGTAGCTAAATTTAGGCTTGGAATTTTGATATGCAAAATAGCACTACTTATAATTCGGATTATTAATACTTAAATATATATATATATCATCCGTGTAAACGCTCATAGCACTATTTCGCAGGGATGTCAAACAAAAATTTTTATTAAACGTTTTCTTGGAGAAAAGTTTCTAATACCTAAATATTTTGAAAGAGAAAGATTAAAAAAAAAAAAAAAAAAAAAAAAAATGTAATAATAATAATAACTAATATCTCTATAATTGGCTGCATTTCTTTTTTATTTTAAAGTGTATCTATTTATTTTATTTTATTTAAAAGTATATTTTAGAATACTTCGGATATATTTTGGCATAATATATATATTATAGTGAAATTCAGATTCATTTATATATGACGGAATCTTCTAATTTCACATTGATAAAACTTAACATTACAAAATTAATCGTGTGATACATTTCACATTTCGAATTATTGGAAGAAAAAATTCATCGTCTAAAACCCTTACAGAGAACAGAGTACATTTTATCCTTCGATATTTTAAGAAGTGGGAAGGGAAAAATTAAAAATTTATGCTGTAGGAGATTTTTTCAAATTAAAATAATAATAATAAACAGTTTTTGTTTTCTAGTAATCGTATTTTCGAATGTTTAAAAATATTTCCTAGCTGTACATATATATAGAGTCTTATATATTGCCCTGAATTAACTAAAAAATCCAATAGTAAACAGTACAGGTTTTAGATATTTCATTATTCACAAAAAAAAAAAAAAAAAAAAAACACCGACACACACACGAAAAAAAAAAAAAAGTTAAACAACGTAAGAAATTGCCAGTAAGAAATTCAAATTTCTAAAAGTAGAAAAAAAAGTGCCTCCAGAGAATTAATTACAATTCTAGATTCGTTTTTTTTTTTTTTTTTTTTTATAAAAAATATCTAGGATAGCGCTTTTTATTTGTAGAAGATAAATTTCTTCGTTAGAAATTGCAAAACTGACATTTATTTCGTTTTATTTTTATTTTATATTGATAACTTTTTAAATTTCCCGTGGAAAATTACGTAATAACAGAAATTATTTCAGAGATGGTAAATAGAGTACCTTTATTATCACAGCGTTTTCAATTAATAATGTCGTTTGGGGACTCCATTTTTAATTAATAAATGATGTTTAGGAACGTGGTTTCCTATACAATTCTGAATCCTTGTGATGTTGCATTGGTTTCCTTTAAGTTTCTCTCATGACCTCGGAATCACCCTGTATATAACTACTGTTTTTTATTTTTCTAAGCATTAAAACGAGAACTTTGCTTTATTTATAAAATATTATTGTGATTTTGATATGATTAAAATAGTTTCACTAAATTGCTTTAAACGTCATATTGTATATTATTTTATTTTTTAAAACCAATTGAAATAATAGTTGAATTTTAATACTACAAATCCATGCTCAGTTTTTATGAATATTATTTCTTGGTGAAATTTAATTATAAACCTATATAGAAATTTCTAGTATTAATGCACATGTTCAAATAAGAAAATAAAAGTAAATAAAATGTTCTCTGTTGCAACATGCCTAGCCGGTACATCTTTTTTTTTTTTAATGTAGTCAAAAAGAAATGTGTGTGAAAAAAAAAATGCTTTTTTAAAACTCAATTAGTGGCAATAATATAAATAAAACAAAAAATAAATTATTATTCATAATTGTACAATAAATTAAATTACAATACTCTAGAATTCAAAATATAAAGTTAAAAAAAAACAATAATAATAAAATAATAATAATAATAATAATGCATACACACCTTAAATTGTGAAAATCTGACTCAATATTTACAAATAAGAATCAAGGATCACCCATCTCCGTAAACCACGATCTCATCTCGAGAACGCCACACGCCACAGAAGGCCAAAAGTCAAATTCGTATTCTGATTGGTCCGTTGGTTCAGGTTTTAGATTTCGCTTGCATCCCGGTATCCGAAAAGTCCTCTCAGCGATTGGTCACTGGTATCCTCTAAAGAAAGGAACAGCCTTCGCGCATGCCCAGATCATGCGATTTTAATCATAAAGAAATACCTTTGTGATTTAATATAATAGATTTTATTGAATATTGATTCGGAATGCTTCAATATATTCACAAAACTTTTTCTTCCAAAAATTTTAGGAAATATTACTATTAAGAAAAAAAAAATAATAATCGTGTCAATAAAAATCTAGATTAAATAAATAATTCAATTTTAAAGTGAAATCAAATAAACATAAGAGCAAATTTGAAAATTTCATACAGATCAATTAACTTTATATTTTAATCCTATGGTGGTGTTTTTTTTTTTTTTTTTTTTTTTTTTTTTTAAGAAAAATTAAAATATTTCCAGTGTTACTGATATGACTGGTCATAGATTTGGGTATTAAATTTCGGATGACTTAAGTAGGTTGTACATTTCCAAAAGAATAAAATACTTAATTGAAAAAATATTATTTACAACAAAAAGAAATTTAAATTCATAAAATATGAAAATAGATGGTTTAACAAACTTATATGTAAATAAATATATCATTCGATTTAAAATGGTAATTTTAGATTTATTTTTTAATTATTTTAGATTTACTTTTTAAATATTAGTCAGATCGTTTTCATGATACGGTAAACTGTTGAGAAAAGAAAAAATCCGATATAATAATATTTTCTTTCAGCTATACGATTCGATTAAAAAGTATCTAATTTTTTTTTCTTATTATTTGATAACGCTTTATTAAAAATATCAACTCAAGTATGATTCGTGATTTATATGGTCTGGCAATAATCCCAATATTACTATGATTAAAATCAGAGCCTGTCAGCATTCCTGTGTAAATTTATAAATGTTTTCGATAATTTGTGTAAAAATACTCTCAGGCATAAAAATTTAACAGATGAAATGAAGTAACTATTCCCCACATGAATTATAGCATGGGACGAAAGAATGATTTATGGCATTCTAAAAAGAGAAGTAAAATGACTAATTGTTCATTTTATTATTGATTTTATCTAGAATTAATGCCTTTTAAATAAATTTCTAGCGGTTTATTTAGTGTTACTAATAAATGGAATTATGTTGGATACATTTTATTTTATATGTAATTAAGAAAACGTTTTACAATTTATATAAACTAAAACGTTTCATTTGGGATTTATATGAATGGGAATTATTTTAACGTAAAATATTATGCTAAACGGTACAATATTGATGAAACATAATTACTTCAGCGAAAATGTTCAATAAAATTAATGGAGTGTCGATAAAACAGGTTTATGCTTTACAAATACAATGTATTCTATTTTGTAAAATAAAGAAATAAATCTAGAGTATCTACAGTGTTGGAAATTTAGGGACTCTTTTTTTTTTTTTTTTCAACTATGACCAATATTTTTGAGGAGTAATATTTGACATGCATAATGGACGAATGACCTTCAAACTGATTCGCCAACCGTACGGTCAAAATTTATTTGCGAACATTGAATAAAAAAGTCCCTAAATTTGGGAACACTGAGTATACAACAAATGTGCAAAGTATGCAAAATGTTTCAAAATGTGAATTTTAGATTTTTCAAGTTAAACTGATGATAACGATAAAAAAATAATAATAAAAAAAAAGATTTCGCTTTAATACTGAAAATGATCGTTCATAAATATACTTATAATAAAGCAAATGCATTTGAGAAGAAGTTACAGTGAAAAAAGAAAAACTGTGGTAGCTAGTAAATATTTAAATAATTTTGTTTACATTTATTGTATACAAAGTAAACGATATTTTTCGCTTAAGAAATTCCGTGTGTTCGATTTTACTGCTTTTATAAAATTTAAATTTTTAAAATGTCATTAAATATTTAGTTTTTAATCTCTTATAATAGTAAATTTATGAAAATGATATCAGTCTTTAAAAAGTTTCAATGGTTCTAAAACATTTTCTATAAGTTGAAAACTTCGTACCAATACTACATATTTGACAGATATTATAAACAGGAATATGTCACCATAATCACAATAACCAATTTAATCATTTATCAATCCATTGCAGGATAAAGGTCTGCAGGCGATTCAAATTTGCCCGGTGTTCTGCAATTCTTCTCCATTCTGCTCCTATAAACATCACAATCTCATCTCTTCAACGGCATTATGGCTTTTTTTGGCATCAAAAATAGGACTTTATGATCAATCAATCCTAGTTTCTTCTGCCAAGTTACCAGTCTAGCTCCATTTAAACTTATATTCTGTACAAATGGCATCAGTAACTTTTGTTCAATAACCCACGTACAGTCGGCAGCAAAATAATTCGAGCACTAGCAATAATCCCTGTCTAAATAATGTGCACTTAATATTGCTTTGTTAAATAAATCCTTATCGAATCATGTTCTCAGACTGACTAAGGACATTATTCAACAAGGATTTATTTTACAAAACAGTATTAAGAGTACTTTTTTCATATCGGAATTATTGGCTCAAGCTCGGATACTTTTGATTCCGACTGTAATTCCCTTTCTGTCTCTGTAGACGAATCCCAACATATTTCTCTGGACACCATATATATTTACATATGCATGTATATATATATATATACTAGCAGGTTTTGCCCGCTTCTCTGGTCACTATATTTAAATGAATTCTTAAAATTCTATATCACTTATTATTAAAAACCACTAAAAGGGGATGGAATGAAATTTCGCAGATTCCTTTTAGTGTGTGTGTTGGGTAGAAATAAACAACGCACACACATAAATATCACCTTCCTGAGATAATTTGAAAATAAAATTACTCATGGAAAAGTGGCCCCCTCGTCTCTACAAAAATGGGGAAAGGAGGAAATTTTCGAAAAATCTCTTTATTTTGTGTGTTACAAATGCCTAAACAACTCATAATACCAAAATATCGATTTCTTGAGATAATGTAGAACAAAATTACTCATAAAAAAGTATTTTCTACCCTCCTGGCAAAAAAGGTTGAAGGAGGAACATTTCGCAAAATTCTTTTGTTGCGCGTGTTGATTACACATGGCACACACACACACAAACACACAAAAAATTAAAAGTGTGGAACAGACATACGTTTGGATACGTGTTTATTGCCACCCCTTCCCGCCAAAGTAGAAAAGGTAGGAAATTTCGCGAAATCTATTTATAGAGTAAGTTAAGCACACACACACACACACAAAAAAAAAAAAAAAACATATACCTCAAAAAACTTCTTTCTAAGATAAATTAGAATTGTGTTACAATCGGAAACGTGTTTTCTGCTCTCCTTCCCTCGATGCATAAGCAGGGAAGGACGAACACTTCACAAAATAAGTTTATAGTGCGTTCTGGCTTTACATAGCAGACACACATATAAAAAGAATTTCGCCCTGAGAAAATTTTGAACATATTTATGCATAGAAAAGTATTTTTTTCCGTTTGACACCCATAGGCGTGAAAATGGGAAGTAAATTCGCAAAATCCCGTCAAAGTTGGTGTTTGATGCAATTAACCAGTTCATGCACTAAAATTCATGAATGCAGATCCCATAAATTGATCCGGATAAAATTTACGCCTAAAGGCACCCTCGAATTTACTCCCTTGTAGCCACTCTCTGAGCGACTCAGATAGTTTAAACCCTCAAAAATGGGATTTTGTTAATATGCTAAAGAAAACGTACAGCCACTTTTATTTTCTATGGGCCATTTTTTGTTAGAGTTTTATCAGAAAATCAGTATAGTGTGTAATTCCCTCTCTCCTCCCCCCAAAAAGGTGATTATTCTCTTCCCCTTATAAAATAAAAATATTCTAAAAATCGTCAATTATTATTATTATTATTATTATTATTATTATTATTATTTATACCTGGGTTTAGATTTCATGCGAAATTTCTTCGCCTTAAAGTAATCTGGAGTCGTGTTATGCTTGTAGACGTGTTTTGACTCCTTCCCCCCACCCCAAGACAGAGTAGAGAGAATTTTGCAAAACTCCATCTCAGTGGGTGTCAGCGCTCTTGAAATAACCTTCACTCGAAAATTCGTGACCTAGTCCCACACAGAATCGCCATTTACATAAAAATTAGTTAAAGTAATAGTATATTTATATTAATAAATTAATTAATGTTCAAACGCTTCATTATTATGCAAAAATATAAATAAATATGTTGAACAAATTAAGAAATAAAATACTCCTTTCTAATTATCTTGAATAGCAAAATTAATTGATTAAACTGAGTGTATTAAATTATGCCTTCATCTGTATGATACATGTTTAATTAAATAACAGCACTTACAAAGTAGCACTGGAATTTTGTTATTAAATTTGATCTGTAATTTAAAATTGTTGTCATTTGTTGTATCAGATTAAACATATGAAACAATTTAAATGATAAATAATTTATATTTTAATCGTTGCATTATAATTTCAAAATCGCAATTACAATCTAGTTACAGGATCCTGTTTTATTTCTCAAGTGGTCTTAATAGAAGGTTATACCAGAAATTAGATGATCATATAAATGTAAACATACACAAATTTTTTGTTGCAACTTTTATTACGATTATCATAAGTAATACAAAATTATAATGTAGAAGATTTGTGTAATTACTGAATAAATAAATAATAAACCACGTTATATTTATATATATATATATATATATATATAATAATCCTAACAATTAGATTATAAAACATACGAGAAAACTATTTACACAAATAAGTGTTTTACTTAGGATGATTCGTTTATTGTATTTATTTATTTATCTCATATTTTTTAAATAGTGTTTATAAAAAATATACATTATTAAAAGTTCTTCTCTATAAAATATATTTATCGGATTAATAAACAGGTGTAAACGTTTTAGCTAATTATTTTCACATATACAGGTTTGTTTTTCTTACTAACAGAAAAATAACAAAACGGAAAGATAATAACGATTTACAGTATAAGTATTACACATTTGATGCACATACAGATAAATGTTACACATTCTGCATGTGTAAGTAATAAAAAATAACACATCGACAAAAAATTCCTAAAATATATTACTCTCTTATAACAGTATCGTATATATGAGGGAGTAAAATAACATTTTGTTTAATTATGATTGAAAACTGCAAAAATTTTTTGTACATGCCCAGATATCATCAATAAATTCATACACAGTTGATTATAAGAAATAAAAACTGAATAAAAGCCCTTAGCCACTAAATAAGGATACTCTTTTAAGCATATAATAAATTCATCTTGGGTTCAAAATCATAATTAAACTAACGAAGCGTTATTTTCTTTTCTGCTTAAATTTAGTCTCTTTGTATTTTGCCTTATCTGTTTCTCCAACAAATTGTTCAAAAAGTTATAAAATTACACAAGTATGTTCCTGTGTTTTGTTGTAGATTGTAAATACAATTGAATGTTATAAAAGAGTGATTTTTTTTTTTCATATTTTAATGCTAACGTCTTATTATTATACTATTTTTTTTTAAGTAATATTTTACTACATTAATTTGGTTTTATTTTACGTACACAGCCATTTTAACAGCAAAAGTGCAACTTGTACTAGGTAAAATTAAACTTCTTCTTATAGCAAACATCTTTAAAACACCTTTTACACACACACACACACATATATATGTATATTTATATAATACATCATGTGCAGGCCACGCAATAAAAATAATTTAGAATTTCTAAATAAAAATAAGTTTGAAGTGAAAAAATTTATTATTTCACCACTTCTTGCATAATTACCATACTTATATTTAAAATACTAGTATGTAAAGCAGAGATTAAAACTGATGTGCGCTGTATGGAAAGTACCAAAAATTACTCGGAAAACTTTGGGCATTTAATGTGCTCGACATTTACCAGTATTTATTTTTATTTTTTTTCGTATAAATCAGTAACCGTTAAACATATCACTTAAAATACTAAAAAACTCGTGCAACAGGAATGATTTACCTACAAAAATCTATTGTTCTCCAGTACAGATCTAAACAGAAATATGTGTGACTTGAAAAATATGATATTTTACCATATATTACAAAATAATCATACTCATCTTAAAAATACTAGTACGTAAAGCTGAAATAAAAGTTTTCGTTACACTGTAACAAAAGCTCCGGTAATTTTCTGGGAAGTTTTGGGAAGTTGATAAGCCCGATATTTAGCTTTTCTTTGAATATATCAGTAATCATTAAATATATCATTAAAAATACTTATAAATTCTTGAAATAGGAATGCTTTACAGGAAAAATACCTGTTATTCTCAGAAACCTTCCTGAAACTTATAAAAACTAGGAACGAACTCGATATACAAGAGAAAATATAACAAAATATTTTACAATATCACATTCGTTATCAGTTTTGTTAATGTTGTTCAAATAAACAATCATTTTCTATAAAAGTATTTGTTAAAATGTAGTGTTAACTCGGTTACATTTGAAGAATATTGGTAAATAATAATAATAATAATAATAATAATAATAATGCAAACGTAGATACACCTCGAATTAAAACTGAAAATTATTATTTTGAAGTTTGATGATAAGAATGATTTTGAAATTTAGAAAATAAAATAAATAAATAAATAAATAAATAAATAAATAAATAATAAGAATAAAATACCAAAGTAATAGTGCTTTACAGAATATTGTTGTTGTTCAAGTGTTTTACGTTGACCGAGTAATGAAATCAATGAACAAACACTCAGGCAGTCTATGATATCTGAATACTCCCGAATTGTGCATAAAACAATTTGAAATTTATTATATTTTTTTCCATTGATCGTTTTTGCAGCTCATGCCGATTTAACATATTACAACTCTCAATATTAGGATTAAAACAACAGATTTTTTTTTGTTCCATTTAACGATACAGCATCAGCAATTAAATGAGTATTTAAATAAATAAATAAATAAATAAATAAGACTTTTTGCTTTAAAATTATTTTTTCTATTTCAGTTCAAATCGTATAGTATATAGTATAATATTTCAGTTCAAATCAATCAGTCATGAAAGAGATTTATTAATATACGAGAGTTAAAAAAATCCTTCAAAATATACAGGCAGTAGGATTCACATTTATTATATAATCAGTAGACGTATAGCATCTAAGCTGTTTGAAATTACATTATTAATTTTACATTTCGCTATCTGCTTGCTTTCATTCACTTTCATGGAGGAACAAACTGTTGTCTTTTCTAAATGAAACTTTCATTATTTTGTTTTAAACTATTTCGAAATAGTACTCACAATATATGTATTCATAGACCATATATATATATGCTATACATATATATGCACATATATATATATATATATATGTGTGTGTGTGTGTGTGTGCTACAATGAGAAGACTTATCATATAAAATCTTATTTGGTTTTCATATATCTCAAATAAAACCAATAACGGAATAAAGAATGTAGCAGTGATTAATTCTTGGGTTACTGGGAATGGAAAGTTGTTCAATTTACATATTCTACATAAGTAATGTCAAACGATAGATTGAACGATTTAAAATTACATGACAAATTTTGTAAGGGAGACCATCTAAGCAATCCAACTATGAAGAAAATATTGTATTTGATGATCTTATCAATCATATTACGCACACAATTACACAGAAATTTCCTAATTTCACTAGGTAATGACATAATTGTTAAATTCAATGAAATATTAAATATGATTATACATTTAGAGTGTAGAATTATGAAAGTCTAACGTACATAGGAAAAATGGGTTATCATAACTTTAAGATTCTCCATCTTAAATAAAGTGGTAGGTGTGTAAAGATCTGGTGTACTTTTATCAGGTCTATGATGTCCAGTAGTACAATATTTTAAAATGTATAGTTAATACAGATGATTTTGGGAATACATTTATGCCTTATAGACTAAAACACACTCATTATAATGAAATCATAATGGTACCAATAGGTATAATTGTAGTGTGCAGCGATCAACCAAGAATATCGTAACAAGAGTCTTCGGAAGTATACAAATATGCAAGGTGTTATTTTATTTAATTTTTTAGACGAAAGTATAATATTGAACTGTGCTCACTATAGTGAAGCAATAACAACATTTCAACAGACTATGAGGCAAAAAGAACAGAGATTTTAATCAAATCAGTTCACAATTTTTTTTTTTTTTTTTAAATCAAACAAAATAATCAGAAATAGAATAGAAAATAAGAATAATCAAAGAAAAGAAAATGTGTGCACTACTGGAGCATTTTAAGCTCACTCGAAACGAGAATATAAATCATTTAGTTAGCATTTTTTGCAGTTCAGACTATGTTAATTGATGTATTAAACTCAAATATAGTTAGACCTTTCTAATTTAAGTACTTTACATAAATAATTCCTAGAAGGTGTCCTTGTAGTGTCTACAAGGTTGTATTCTACAAGGTTGTTTCTGTTGTCAATCTACTGGTAAAGTTAACCAAACTCACATCAGGATATTTCTGTATTAATTATAACTGGAATGAGTAGTACTAAAATATTTTAAGACTATTCAAACTTTTTACTTTCCGAACACTATAGTGAGGAAAGTATTGTAATCATGTCAAAAATCCGAATTCGAGATTTTGATGTTTCTATACGTTTCGAGGTCCCCTGAGTCCGTTTTCACTATTTTTACGATGATGTATGTATGTGTGTGTGTATGTGTGTATGTGTGTATGTGTGTATGTCTGTGGGTGAACACGCTAGCGTCTAAACGCTTCGTTCGATTAACCTGAAAGTTGGTACGCATATTGTAAGTCACCATAGTACGAACCCTATAGATTTTGGTGAATCTAGCACTTGTAGTTTTTTTACAGGGACACAAAAAAAAATTCTTTATCATTATGGCCTATGGGAGCAAAATCTTAAAAGTGCGATAGCATCTAAACGCCTTATTCAATTGAGCAAAAATTTTATACACATATTATAGATCACAAATACTCAATCTGTATAGATTTTGGAGAATCTAGCACGTATAGTTTTTTTACAGGGACACAAAGAAAAATTCTTTATCATTATGCCTATGGGGCCAAATTTTTAAAAATGTGATAGTGTCTAAACGCCTTATTAATCCGAGCACAGTTGAACTAACTGTATAGATTTTGGTGAATCTAGCACTTACAGTTTTTTTACAGGGACACAAAGAAAAATTCTTTATCATTATGGCCTATGGGACAAAATTTTTAAAAGTACGATAGCATCTAAACGCCTTATTGAATTCAGCTGAAAATTTATATGAGTAATATAAATCACTGTTGCACTAACTATAAGCATTTTGGTGAATCTAACATTTATAGGTTTTTACAGGGACACAACGAAAATTTCTTTGTCATTATGATCTATGGGTTTAAAGTTCAGTAGCGTTAAATAAAACAACGTGTAATAGATGGAGAAAAATACTCAAACAGTCTATTATGGTTTTCTCTCTTTTGTTTGTTTAACAACTACTCTTTCTTTACTTTATCTACAAAACTGTTAATTACTCAATGTTCGGAAAGTCGAGTGGAGTCACTCCAGATTTTTTGCTTTAGAATGCCTAGTTCTTCAACTTATAAGCCTATTACTGTCAAATTGTTTAAAACTTTATACAATTTTATTGTGATTGTTTTATTTCAGCACTTTTTTTTATCAGTTTCATGTAGTTTTCTTATACTTTCTTTCATTTTTCTGTTCAATTGTTAACTATTCAAATTCTTTATAACTGATTATTTCACTTTCATTTCATTTTTGTTAGTTAATCTAATACGATAATCTAATACGAATCGTATAATGTTTTATCCTTTTTCTAAACTAATTTCTTAAGCATCCTCTGTGTCCAGTAAAAATTTTATTTCCCTTAAAAAGCTTAAATCAAAAATCTAGACTTTATATATAGTATATTAATTTTTTTTGTCTTTCTTTAACTGAGCATTAAATAAGAAATAAAGGTTCAAACTCGTGCTTTAACACACGAGAGAGAGGACTTAACACACGATGAACTCGATAAATAAATTAAAAAAAAAAAAGAATGAGCAAATGTTTTCACATGAAAATGTATTACAAGATTAGCACTAATGAGAAAAAAAATAAAAATAAAACGAAATGTATCAATAACAAAATATTACTATGGAAATAACTCGGTTTTATTTAAATAAAATAAATAAATAAATAACAACTGATACTTAACTATAGTTAGATTTTTAAACAAATTTTATCGCAAATAAAATACCTTAATTGATTTATTTATTTACAGATTTCTGTGTGTAAAAAAAAAAAAAAAAAAAAAAAAAAATTACTTACCTGTACACGTTGTAATACAAGAACGAACAAACAACTTAAATAACTTAAATTAATGCTTCATTATACCAATGTTTGCATTAAAAAATGTAGAAGGAGGCAAAATTATCAATGCAAATAATATGTATTAAGAACATATCGCTTTTTTTATAAAAATATTCTAGTTTTTTTTTAAATAAAAATTTTACTTATTTTTCCCCCTATAGAGTTTCTTTCTATGGAAGTTTATGTAATGTATACTATTAAAAAATAAGTAAAATATTAGTGTAAGTAACAAAGAAATTTTACCTTTTATATAAAAGTTTTTTTCACTTTATATAAATGTATAACATAATCACTCTGAAATGAAAATATGAGATACTCTATCAATATGTACTTAAACCTATTGACCAGTTGTCATATTTCAAACCTTCACATGGAAATTAATTTAAAAAATATATATATATATTGTAATTTTAAATATTTATATAGTTACAACAGGTTTTTTAAAACATTTTACTAGTTAATGATCCAATATTTGAGGCTACATAAAAAGAGGCAAAATCGTTTACGATATGTGCACTTTGTCTTCTGATTGAAACTAAAATAATGTCTATCACAACAATATTTCTAACGTAAGCGGATATATTGTAGCCTAGGTTTTACCTGTATTTATATACTTTAATTTTCCTGTATTAATGTATATGATAGAGAAAAAATTCCAGTTAGTTAACGATGGTACACCTTTATAGATTTGAATACAATATTTTACAGTAGTGCCCTAAAGGACGTATCTCAGAGTACAACAGAAAATGGGACTAATTACAAGGGAAAGTGTATTATGAAAATTATGTAACAAGAATACTAATTTAAAAAATGAAATAACTGTATTTTTAAAAAGATTTTATAATCTTTTCTGCAGAGTTACTTTTTTTAGTGTACAATTTTTCATAAAAGTAATTTTATTATTTAATATATATAAATATATATATATATATATGTGTGTGTGTGTGTGTGTGACATTAAATTATAAAGATATAATTATTTTTTTATGAATGTTTTTTTTTTCTCACAAACATATTAATCATATTAATGCATATGCTAGAGAAAGAATTATAGTTGGTTCACAATGGAGACACCTACAATACTTTACAGACTTGAATACAATACTTTACAGCAGTTTTCTAGAGGAAGTATCACAGAGTACAACAGAACGTGGGACTAATTGCAAAAGAAAGTGTACTATACAAATTATGTAACCAAAGTATTAATACAAAATAATCGTATTTTTTTAAATGATCTTATAATTTTTTTTTTTTTTTTTTTTTTTTTCAGAATTACCTCTTTTTAACAATAAGTTTTTCTTAAAAGTAATTTCGTTAGTAAAAATAACACCAAATTATGATGATATTTTTTTTTTATTTCTTTTTTTATTTATTTCATTTTTTTAGTGTTTTTTCCCCCTCAAAATCCTTTACGAAAATGACTTTGTTTTATTTTTAAAAAGTTAAAGGTTCTGAGCTTTTAATTAAGAAAATTTAAGTGCTTTTTGAACATGCGAAAAAAAAAAAATCCGTATTTAACATTAATTACATAAATAAATTTAATTAGGCTTGGAAAATAATTTATTACTTATATAAACATACACTAAGTCGCACAATGAAAAAAAAAAAAACATTTACTTTCATGTATTAAAAAGAAAAAAAAGGGAAAAAAGGGTAATTATATACTTTCTTAGAATCTTTAAATGATTCATTCATAATTAAAAAAAAAAAAAAATATGTATAAGCCTCTCAAATGTTAAACTGTATGAAAACATAATTTCGATCATAAATATTAAAATATATTTGTGGTAAAATAATACTTTAATAAAAATAAATTCTTGAAAAAATATGCTTAGAAGTATTCAACTTACTTTTGTTATCTGAGAAAAGGAGTTTAAATTCTTTAACATATAAATACGAATTTTCTAAGAAATTAAATGAAGCCAATGAAATGTTTCAGGAAAAAACGTTGAAAAAGTATTTTCCATATAGTGTTCTGGTATTTCTTCCTTTCTTCCTCTTATATATATATATATATAATTGCATTTATTGATAAATGAAGTCTTTTTTAAAAAAGAATAAGTATAAGCAGCATTATTAAAAATATTCAGTTTTCCAGCAATTATTTATAAGAAGTTTTTTAAGTTATCCATATTATTAATTCCTTATAAATATGATTCTCAGGTACTTATATATAGCGTCCTCACTATTCGTAGAATGTTTATGTTTATAAATTAATTGTTATGCATAATTATTTAAAATAAATCTTTTCTACTAAATATTATATCATTTTAAAATTTCCAGTTGAATATAGATATACCACATACTTACAAAATAAAACTTTTCGTTTTTATTTAATGAAACACAGCTACATATTTTTATACTAATAACACAGTCAAACAACAAATTTGTAAATTAAATGAAAACAGTAAATTTGTATAGATTCGATGCTGCTGTAAATGAAAAAGATAACCAAAATAAAAGTTTGCTCTTTTTTTTTTTTTTTTTTTTTTTTTTTCTTTTTCTTTTTAAGCATTGACTGCAAGGAATTTTAATGTAATGAATTTTGCTGAAAGAAAAATCAATTCACGCTAAGAGAACACTGGTTCTCTAAGTGAATAAAATCAATATATAAGGAGGTTAAATTTGTTGCTTGGTTCGATTTTATAAATGAATATTTATATTTATTCTCTTGTTATAATTTGTTTATATCTTGGTGATATTTTTTTCTTGATATTAGTACCTCGATATTAATATCTTGAATTATATGTATCCTCCTGACATTTTTTGGTACGTTAGTGGAACATTAATCACTATCTTCTCAGTTATTATCTCACTAATTTTAATGATGTAACATTCTTATTTTGGTTGTTGAATTGAAGGTCAATATAAATTATTGTGCAGACATAAATATTGTATTAAAAACTTGCGCTAATGACCTGCGTAATTATATTAATACTAATGGTCATTTAATTATCTTTATTTTGCCCATGATTTATAGAAAATAGCATATGATATATAGCATTCAATAGGCTGATAATTCTGTATAGGACCAAGTATTTGGCAAGGAATTTCTTAAAGAAATATAACCTATATAAACATTACATTAGCTTAGTAAGTTATTTTTCAATAATTGGAGTTATATAATTGCTCCATACACTTTGGCCAATGTAATAATAGTCTGCCATCAAAATTCTCAATGTGGAAGGTTTTTGCAAATTTTACTTTGAAATCATGAATTCGGTGTTTCATTGATTTCAATACCGACCTATCCAATTTCCCATATCACAGTTAATTATTCGATGATCTGGTAATATTCTAACCCTTTATGGTCGTAGAACTGTTAAAGTCCTTATTTGGATTCATTTACAAAAATTTCACCAAACAGTGTTGAATAATGCTAGTGGTACATTCTACACATTTATATTACAGTTTTGCATTTGCTTTTCATACTCTCAAGAATAGGTTTTTATATAACATTAACAAAGTTTTTTTTCCGATATTTTTATTTCTATTTTATTTCATTTTAAAGCAAAATCAAAATCAAAATTTTTGTATACTGTATGAATGAAACTCTATTGTCTGAAACTTGAATGATCACTGAATACTCTAAAATAGTTACAAATAAAAATATTCGCTAATACACTTTTAATTCACCAATATTTAATAAGAAATAATTACACTTTTAACAAAGATCAGACATTTGTTTGCAAATGTCGCGTAAATGTATATGTTTACGCAATTTGTACACCATTAATAGATTATTATATATTAAATTTTGTTATAATCAGTAATAGCTGCAAAATAAAATGTGCCTTCATAAATAACGATTTTTTTCCCCTTTTTTAACAATTATTAGAATCTTCCGTTTTTTCATGCATTTTAATTTTGTTATTTTAATTACATATCATATTTCCAATAATTTCTTTCAAACTGGAAAAGTAAATAAGAAACCGGATAAGTTGATTACTGAAATAATGATGAATAATTAAAATATTAAAAAAAGACTTAAACGGAGTCAGCATAGGATTCTATTTCGGATAATAAAACGCTTACGCTCTTAAATAATATATATATATATATATATATTACAAAAATATTTTATTTTAATAAAAAAAAACAAAGTTTGTAATTAAGAGGATGATTTTTTTTTTTTTCATTTTATCAAAAAAGAAAAATATTTTAAATAATTTAAATGTTCGAAGTTTACTTAAATTAGCTTTTCTTTAAGAAACTTTTTCTTTTTATTAAAGAATTAGTTCATCAATATATAAAAATGCATTGCCAAAACTGTTTTCTTTTTTTGAAAATAATTTGAAAAGTCTGTATTAATTTGTTAAATAAAAGAAAATCACCCCTCTGTATAATAGTCCGGTCAATTTAGACATAAAAATAGTGATCAAATAAAGAAAATTCCGACAGAGCCAAATTTCCGTAGAGACCTTAGGTTCACCACAAAGAATAAGGTGTCAAAAGTCCCCATCGGTCCCATGTGTGCTAAGGGACTTATTCGGGCCCCAAGGTCAAAATTTGGGGTTTTTTAGATTTTTCTCGAAAACGGTAAGTTTTATCGAAAAAGTACCTCAGAGTAAAGTTGTAGATCTCAAAATTCTCTATAAAAATGGTCCTTATGATTTTTTCTCTAAGACCCACCATTTCTACATGTGTGCTAAGGGACTTATTCGGGCCCCAAGGTCAAAATTTTGGGTTTTTTGGATTTTTCTCGAAAACGGTAAGTTTTATCGAAAAAGTACCTCAGAGTAAAGTTGTAGATCTCAAAATTCTCTATAAAAATGGTCCTTATGATTTTTTCTCTAAGACCCACCATTTCCCAGATATTGCGCTTGTAAGAATCACGTTCTACATAATATGCACACATATATACATATTCAGGTACTCAAGCAAGTAAAAATGCCTACTTGTGTCTCTTTCATGTATACATTATACTATTCTAAGAAAATATACTCTCAAAAGACCGCCAGTCCCTTACAGTATCCCCTCTACTTGTATGGCCTTGAATAACATCTGGCTATTATTTTGTCCGTGTGGTGTCGTTCACGTACCTGTTTCTTTTAGTGTTAAACGTGCAGTTCGAGTGAATATACGTATTTATTACAAGTAGTATTTGATGGCTACAGTGACACAACAAAGAACATAAAAGCTGCAGAACAACGTCGTCGTACTACAAAAACATCCTCAGGTTCCGACATAATGTTTGATGAATTTATGACAGTTCCAGTAAACCAACAACAATTTTTTGCAAACATTAATAATAAATCTCGATTTATTTCTATGTTGAGTAACAAATTAACTGCTGAAAATATTGCCGTGAAACAAGCTCCGAATGACGCCGATGTCCTCATAATTGAAACAGCAATAGAAATATTTAATGCAAGAAACACAACTATTGTAGTGGGCGAAGATGTTGATTTGTTAGTACTACTCACTGCAAGGACTCCATCTGATAAAATTATTTACTTTCTGAAACCTGGGAAGGCGCAACAACGCACAGAAATATATTCTTCTAAAAGTTTATCAGCTTATCCAAAATGCCAAAACTATATTTTATTTTTACATGCGATAACCGGCTGCGATACTACGTCAGCAATGTTCAGAAGGGGCAAAAATTCAGTATTAAAATCATTTGAAAAAAAAAAGATTTGATTGACTGCGCAAAAGTATTTACAGAAATTAATTCTCCACCTCAAATACTAATTACTGAAGGAATTCGGTTTCTTCTTGAGGTTTATGGAGCTCCAAAAAAAAAATTGATTGCATAGATAGGTACAGATATTTAACATTTGTAAAAAATACACGAAACAAAAAGCAAGTACAACTATCTTGTCTTCCTTCAACACCGGCATCTGCTATTCAACATTTGTTTCGAGTATACTATCAAGTTCAGACATGGCAAGGCAATCAACTGAACCCTGAAGACTGGGGTTGGAAATTGATAAATAATACTTTGGAACCGATTAAAACTTTACTGCCCCCTGCTCCAGAAAAACTTCTTAATTCTATTTTTTGCAAGTACAAGAAAGGTTGTAATGCCAAATGTGGCTGTAAAAAAATAGGGTTGCAGTGTTCTCCAGCGTGTACCAATTGCCAAGGTCTATCGTGTTCGAATGTTCAATTAAATACAAGAGAGGAAGATTCATGTGATTTTGATGAAGAGACCACTGATTCATCTTCATTTGAACAATTTTTGAACATTCAGCAACAGAAAGAAGAAGAAAAAGAAGAAGAAGAAGAAGAAAACATGATTGTTGAAGTTGAGTATGAAGAGTATGAGTCAGATTAAAGTAACAAAAAAAAAAACATTCGAACGACAGTTAAACTCAATAACCAATATCAATAATCTTCATACTATTAAATAACTACTTTTCCTGAAAATAACGTCATACAGGTTCGTGGAATAGGCCTACCGGGGAAACCACGTTAAAAAAAACGCGCCGAGTACACTACCTCACAGGTGGTGTGCATATTATGTAGAACGTGATTCTTACAAGCGCAATATCTGGGAAATGGTGGGTCTTAGAGAAAAAATCATAAGGACCATTTTTATAGAGAATTTTGAGACCTACAACTTTACTCTGAGGTACTTTTTCGATAAAACTTACCGTTTTCGAGAAAAATCCAAAAACCCCAAAATTTTGACCTTGGGGCCCGAATAAGTAAGTCCCTTAGTACACATGCAGAAATGGTGGGTCTTAGAGAAAAAATCATAAGGACCATTTTTATAGAGAATTTTGAGATCTACAACTTTACTCTGAGGTACTTTTTCGATAAAAATTACCGTTTTCGAGAAAAATCCAAAAAACCCAAAATTTTGACCTTGGGGCCCGAATAAGTCCCTTAGCACACATGTAGAAATGGTGGGTCTTAGAGAAAAAATCATAAGGACCATTTTTATAGAGAATTTTGAGATCTACAACTTTACTCTGAGGTACTTTTTCGATAAAACTTACCGTTTTCGAGAAAAATCTAAAAAACCCCAAATTTTGACCTTGGGGCCCGAATAAGTCCCTTAGCACACATGGGACCGATGGGGACTTTTGACACCTTATTCTTTGTGGTGAACCTAAGGTCTCTACGGAAATTTGGCTCTGTCGGAATTTTCTTTATTTCAATTGTCCAAATTGACCGGACTAATAATCGTTGATTTACATTTGTCGAAATCAAAATAAATATAATTTAAATAAGAGAAAAATACATGGTACACAAATTTCATAATTATTAAACTCAATTATTAAATAGACAAAAATTTGTATTATTATTAAAAATAATTACTTGAAGATGAATTAGGTTTTGATACTCATATTCTGAAATATATTGATAAAAGTAATTTCTTGATTTTTGCGTTAGAAATTTAAATTCTTACTAAAGAGTGCGTTTTTTTCCACTTAGGTGTGTGCGCCAATATACCAGTAGTTGAAAGTTTTAAATTTTACCAATGAAAACAAGTTTTCAAAATCTTGCATAGGTTCGATGCAACGTTTAGTATTGGTTTTACAGTTATCTATTATAATTGTGGCAATTACAACTAGTTCGAGCCATCAATTTTAGAATAACTGTAGTTGAAATGAAAAAAAAAGTATATATATATATGTATACATATTCTGTTATTTTGTATTTTGTATTATAATTTTGAGTATGACAATTATCTTTTGTTTAATTTGTGTTCGCTTGTGTTTTAACTGATTTCATGTAACCTTTGTTTCTTATGGAATATTAGTATGTATTTTTTTTTTTTTTGCTTGTAAATATACTTTTCCTACAGATATTCTTTATATATAATAAATGCATGTATAAATAATTATGAAAAGCACGGTTATTGTTCCGTTTTTTTTTTTTTTTTTTTTTTTTTTAACATATCGTATAATTTTTATTGAAATCACACAATCAACTGTGGAAGAAAATCATATTTATTGAAATTTTATTTTTCCGACTGAGTGAAAATAATATCTGGACCGGGACTCGAACCCCAGATCTTTGACTTACAAGGTCAAGGCTCTACCAGTTGAGCTATCCAGGCCGACACCCTGGTCAGCACAACTCACTCAGACAACCTATAGGCAGAAACATCTCTGGTCTATCATGTAGATAGCTCAACAGAAAATATGCCGCAGGAAATGGAAAACACCATTAGATAATAGGAGAAAGAAATACAATTTTATTTTGAAAATAATGCCTGGACCAGGACTCGAACCCCGGATCTTTGACTAACAAGGTCAAGGCTCTACCAATTGAGCTATCCAGGCCATATAATAAAAATTGTATTTCTTTCAATTGGTAGAGCCTTGACCTTGTAAGTCAAAGATCCGGGGTTCGAGTCCCGGTCCAGGCATTATGTTCACTCAGTCGGAAAAATAAGATTTCAATAAATATCGTATAATGTGTATGTATATCCACTACTAATATAACAATATGTCTTGTAAACAAATAACTGACAGTTGATTGAACTACTGGCTCATTTGACTTTTACGGTCAAATCCAGTACAATAAGCCTCACTATTTGCTAAACTTCGGAATGTGGAATGAATTTTATTCAAAATTAGAAATGAATGACTCAATATATCCATAAGAAATATTTATTTTTTTAACTAAATTTTACAAGATTTTTTTTCTATTCCTTTTCTTTCTTTCTTTCTTTCTTCTTCTTCTTTTTTTTTTTTTTTGAAATGACACGCAGAATTTATGTTATTATATGAAAAGACTGGTTTGATTCGGTATTTATATGGTTATCACACAACGGTATAATTAATATGTTATTAAACAAAATCATAAATTCTTTAAATGAAACAATGTATTACTGAAAACGTTATTTTTTCAGTGATAAATTGTTCTTAGTTTATACTGTAAGTTTATGTATTTATTTGTTTTTTTAATGAAACTGAAAATATACTTTCTTATTTAGAAATTTTTTATTCATGAATTCATCAACCGTGAATATTCATTTAAATCAAATTGGAGTGTAAAGGTTGATATTTTTATTTATTACCAACTATGTGAAAAATACCAGAGCCGGGAATCGAATAGCTGGTTGTCAGCCAGGGTAGCTCAGTGGTAGAGCATCCGTGCGTTAAGCGGAGGTGCCCGGGTTCGATTCCCGGCTCTGGTATTTTTCACATAGTTGGTAATAAATAAAAATATCAACCTTTACACTCCAATTTGATTTAAATGAATATACTTTCTTATTTAAATATACATTTTTATTGAATTAGCACCTGAAAAAAAAAACAAAAATGCCCACGATTGCTTTATAAAGTTTCTACTACTGGCGCAGTTTAAGCACTTTGGAAAAATACTTATTAAGCACTTTGGAAAAATACAGTATAAAAAGAAGTGAGATATTATTTTTCGCAATATATCGTGTCTAAAAGACTTAAAGTATACTACGTTCAGTTATAGTTTTAACTATAAAATAAACAAAAATAATTTTATTTAAACTATAAACGTGTTCTCACACCATAAAGTTAATAAAAGCGCAACCAGTTTCGTAAGGTCGCGGCTTTTCGTCTTCAAGTGCAAACACTGTGCTACTATCTTGAAGGCAAAAGCAAGACGTAAAGCAGGGGAAAACTCAAATGGGGAGGAGCATCACAACCAATCGAAGCAGCGTGCAGAACCGATCAGAGAGCAACAGAACAAAAATGTTTTGCACCTGAAAAAAAGGCCTTTCGAAACCGGTGGTACTTTCATTAATTTCATGGTGTTTGAAGAAGTTTTTAAGTTTATATATTGATTTTACACCCATTTCTTTATTTTAGTATTGAGTAAAGTAATGCTAATTAAGAAATGATGTATGTGTCTAAATTTATTTGACTATATATATATATATATATATATATATATATATATTAAATATTTGATAACATGTAATGGCCCCTCAAAAATAATTAAAAATAAAATATCACGGAAACTTCAAAAATATGTATAGGAAAGGGCTGCAAATAGAAAAAACGCATATTTCTGATGATACCACTTCCATTTGTGCAAAAATTAATATACGTCATAATTAATACTTTTTTCGATTATGAAATTTTTAATAATTTTCCAAACACAAAAAATGTTTTTTATCAAAAATATGCACGGGGTATGTTTGGGCCACTTCAATGTAATGCATAAAAAATGAAATTTGAATACATTTATTATGTTTGTCACATTCTCATGTTGGAAAATATGTAAACTTTACAATTTTCCGGATTGAGTTGACCAAGATAATCGGAAAAAATTGTCAACATGACTGTTGCTATTGGGAAAATTAAAGTTTTAATATGTAGACATCACTCTAAACAAAATATAAGAATATCATTATAAACTAGGTATTAGTATTAATCGATCGACACCAATCACATATTTCTATGGTGATTTCCTGAGAAATTAATCGGACGGCGGCGTTTTTTTTATGACAGTACAATGTGATAACAAGAAAAAATATTTATTTATAATATATATATATTATAAAAAAATGAAATTTATGTTCATAAAATAAGAAACTGGAGAATAAAAAATCATTTATATAAACTTATGTAACATTTAATTTAAAGTGATAATTTTAGATTTATTTTTTAATAATTACTAATAAGATTGTTTTAATGAAATAATACATACGACAATCTCGATGTTAAGAAAAGTGAAACAGAAATTTCCGAAGTAATCGTATTTCCCATATATCGATACGTCTAGGTTTAAGAAATATTTAAAAGAATCTTTGTACTGATTATTCTAAAAATTATATTAAAAATATCTACTTAAGTATGACTCGTGATTTATATGGTCTGGCAATATCCCCAAAAGTATTATGATTAAAATAAGAGCCTGTCAACTTTCCTGTGTAAATTTATAACTGTTTCCGATATTTTGTGTAAAAATACTCTCAAACATAAAACTTGAACAGATGAAAGGAAGTAACTGTTTCCCACTTAAATTATAGCGTGGGATGCAAGCATGATTTATGGTACTATCGAACGGAAAATAAAATAACTTGCTCCAATTGTACACTTATTACTGATTTTATCTAGAATTAATATATTTTAAAATAAACTGCTAGCAGCTTATTTGGGATTACTAATAAATGAAATTATATGGGATAAACTGTATTTTATAAGTAATAAAAAACACATTTTTAAAAATTTATATAAAGCAATTTATTTGATTTGATGTTTATACCAATGCGCATTATTTTAACATAAAAGCTTATAATAAATGACAGAATATGTTTTTCAATAAAAATATGTGTTTTGTACATAATATACATTTACATCTCAAAAATGTGACGTAGTTTACTTTTAAAATAATGAAATTAATATAATGTATATACAAAAAAATTCAAAAATTACATAACGTACCAAATTTTGAATTTTCATTTTCAAGCAAAAACATTAGTTTCTACGATAAAATTTAAAGATTTCGATACAATACTTCTAATGAGAGTATTCAAATGTATATAAACAATGTATCAAATTGTTTTTGAAAGAATAAAACTTAGTAAAACAATAAATTCTTCGTGAACTTCAACATATTTAAATAAATTTTGCATTATTTGTGCCTTTGCATTTATTGTGTATTATTTGAAACTTTTTTTTTTTTTTTTCATTTAAGAACATTTTTGTTTATCTTCCGTTTAAATAAATATTTATGTCAGTTTTAAATGTTTAATATCTAGTAAAATGAGTAATTTTTAAGTACTTATGATAATAGATTTTAGAAAATGAGCCTATGTCTTAGATAGTTTCACTGATTTGTAAAATATATTTTAAGAGATGAGAACGCTATATCAATAAAATATCACACGTTTGACAGGATATTATAAGCAGAGTCAACAATCAATAGAATTTTCAATAATCGAAATCAAATATTATATATATAATATCGCTCTATAAGCAAATATCTATATTAAATATAGGATTTGAAATACGGATATATAGTGTCGAAGACATATTTACCACAAATTTAATATTTTATATAATGGTTTTAAACATACAAATAAAGTTACAGTTTGTAGAAATAAAATTATAAGATTTAATAAAATTAGATCGAAAATTCAAATAATTTAGTTTTAAAAATAACGAAAGTTATTTTTTATACGTTATATTTTTCCAAAAGAAGGAATACGTAATGTCACAGTCTATTTAAAAATTTATAAATTTTTCAACATTGTGCATGGAATATTAATTCCAGTGATAAAATAAAACAATTTTTTTCCCTTAATCCGTTTTAATATCATAAAAGATATTCTATGATCGTAAAGATCATACCATCACGTTGCGATATAGGAATCAACAATGATAATGCAAATAAATAAACAAATTTCCATTTTATCCTTCAAATTTTCCTGAACAAAATTGTTTAAACGGATTGTTTTTATTGGTATTTAAACTCTCTGGAAAGTAGATTTTTCGAGTATAAGAAAATCAAGCATATATATATAAGGTAATTCCGGGAGAGATGCCCCACTTAAGGAAAGGAAGCTATAAAATAAATTGGGTAGTAACAATGACAACGAAAATTTGTGGTAAATACATAATAGATATTGTTTATTACTACTAAGTAGTTTTATTGTACCATACTGTAAATTTTCTTAAAAAAAAAAAAAAAAAGAAAATTGCGGCAGCACTACATTTTGCCATCTCTCCCGAAGTTGAGGGTGAGATGCCCCACTCACATGGGAGAGATGCCCTACCTGTAAAAAACATCATAAAAGGTTTTAACATTGGTCAATAGTGATCCATAGTGGTCAATAGTGGTGAATGGTCCCCAAAGAGCTTGTTTTGGTATTATTATCTGTTTTTCTTCGACAACGAACTGTCCGAGAAAGAATTCCATAGTACATAGCAGTTTCAATGACACCAATTTCCCCTGCTTCTAGTCTCAAGAGCCTCTTTTAAATGGTCTTCTGTCCAGGTCCCACCAGTTGTTCCAGTATTTTTTCTTTTGTACACACTGTAGTCATCTTTCTTTTTTATATACTGTTTCCTTTTTATATACTGTAGTCATCTTTCCTGAAACAAACAAGTAGCATTGATCAAGTTCATTAACAAATACAATAATATTCACATACCGGCACAATTAACCGCCCACCTACAGTTTCGTTAGCGCCCAAGATTGTTTACGTTATAGTTTAAATGTCAAAGTTCAGTCTGACATACCTGAGCGTTTTTTGCTTTCTTATCTGGATTCAATTTGCTTTTTTGTGATTTCGTTTTGAGTTGCCACTTCTAGAGATCACGCGAATTTGAATGTTGTTTGATGAATTTTAATCTAAATTTATAATTTAAAAATTTTAACGATTTACAAATATTACGTATTTTATAAAAACAATATTAGTTTAAAATTTAAACAATTAAATGACTTTTCTCCCTGTAAATGTATGTGGGGCATCTCACCCGAATATAATCTGGAGCATCTATCCTTTTGGTATGGGAGAGATGCCCCGGCAACTATCCAAAGTAAAAGACAGCAAAAATGGCGGCACAATAGCCGAAGTCGACTGATCAACTTCTTACTACAGATTTTTAAACTTATATAAAAAAAAATCCATTTTTATTAACTAGTGCCAGCCTTACAATGCAACTTCACTCTTATAACAGAGTAGAAAAAACATGGTAGTTACTTGAAATATTGTTGTGACAGCAGAACACAAAGCAATAAGTTCACGTAACTTCCACAGCACACCATTCAACATCTATCTGGAAATAATAATCGGACTTGCAGAGCGATCTATCATTGCGTTTCGAAATTATATTAAGTGGGGTATCTCTACCGGTGGGGCAACTCACCCGAAATTACCTTATATATGTAAGGTAAAGCTAGGTGAGATTGAGCACATAGGGATTGGAGGGAAAGAGTAGAGTAAACGAATTGAAATTTTAGGTGGTTGTACAACACTAATAGTTAAGTGCCGACATGAATTTGAATATTGGTTACTTCAAGAGTTTAAGATAAACGTGGTTATTTTGTCTCGTTCTCAAAAATAAATGCGTGAATTTTCATAACCCTTCCTAAGAATTTCAATCCGATGGTAGTAGTGCAAAATATTTTTTAATTCAACAATTTTTCATAACCTACTGACCTAGACTAACGGTACAAACACTACGATTTCTTCAAAAGGTGAGTATTTTTTTTAATAAAACACTGTGCAATCTCCCTTAACAAAATGGGAGAGATTGCGCTTTTGCTGTTTAGGAGGGATTGCACATTCAAAATTCTATACTAACCGAGGTTTCGCAGCTTGTTGGTGATAACAGGACAATGATGATGAGTTTATTCAATGCTTGGACTGTACCAAAACCTAACTTCTATAAGCCATTGGACTAGTTCAAGCCATTCGAAACAGCGCACCACCTTCATGGAGACTATCCACAGTATCGGAAATTGTACATTATTCAGGAGTGGCACAATCGATAAAAGCCACACCTCTGATGAGATTTACCTCTAGAATGCTGTTAGCATATGAAAAATTTATCGCAAAGTATTTAAATGTTATTTTATATTTACTTAGCTTTGCAATTTCCAGTATGATGCTCAAGTTTTGTGCAATTGTCGGCTGCTTAAATAGAAGAAATAAATGTTATTGTTTATCTATTTAGTTTTGCAATACTTTCAAGTGCGATTCTCAAGTTTTGTGAAGCTGTCGGTTGCTATGTGATCGTCTAAATTTCAATAAAATAAAAGTAAAGGATTTTAAAACGTAAAGGATTTTAAAGCGTAAAGAATATTTTGGTGAAAGAATTTGTAGAAGCAACTTTAATAAATTGTAAATGGTGGGCGTATTCTACGCTTAAAAATGGACGGGGCTAGCTACATATCATCACACGCACGGTGTGGTAACTTTTGTTCTGCTCGGAAATGTCTCTTCGAGACGGCCTGATCCAGACGGATACACCGTCTCAAACAGGTTCACTTCTGGCAGGTGGTTACACAATAACTTCACATGTACAATAATATGTGAATGGAATGTCGACAACGAGATATTCGGTCAGCAAACCAGAATCCATCCTAGCTGATTTTTTTTTTTTTTTTTTTTTTTTTTAATCTAATTTTTGTTTCTTTAATATTTTTTCCTTTAAAAAATTTTTCGTAGTTCTTTTTAAATGTCTTTTATTTTTCTAATTTTTTTAAATTATTGAATACATATTCATTGTTTAAAATATTCACTCCCAATGCAAAAATATTTGTTTACAAATACCTTAAAACAATGCCATTTAAGTGAATTATTATTGTTGTTAATGTAATTGTAGTTATAATTAAGCGCAATCTATCCTACCCTATAAGGAGAGATTGCGCAAAATAGCTCTCCTGGTTTTATTACTACTGTTGTTTTAAATTACAACAGAACAACAAAATAGCAATGGAAGTGCATAGAAGAAGTATCAGTTCAAAGTTATACACGAAAAATTTAGAAAAAAAAAATAATATTTGGATTTTTTATATCATTTTGTTGACTTGTGCGTAAACTCTCCTATACATATATATACATAAATATATTAGGGTAGTCCTTAAAAATTAACATTTAAATTTTTGTATGGGGCACCCGCTAATTTATAAAACAAAGATTTCCACAAAAATTTCAAAATTTTTAAGCAAGTTTTAAGGGTGGCGATTGAGGTTTGAAAAAATTAAAAATTGACAAAATTGATATATTTTGTAATTTCATTATAAATAATTATATTTTAATTACACTACAAATTGAGACAATATACATTAAAATATTCAATTTAAAATATTAAAATACACATGACATAAATTTAAACGTTTCGATACTTATTTTAGACTCCTCATCAGTAAAATTCATCAAAATTAAACGATGAAAAAGCAATAGATTTCCTTTACGAAAGTACAGGATATTCAGCAGGACTTGTGCATGCCTCATTAAGCTGTGAAAAATTCGGTTTCGTATACCAGCCTTTCAGGAAAATTCTTGAATAATAATTTGAACAGTTAGATACGATTATTTTAGTATTGTTGAAATCATGTAGATGGTCGGTTTATCAAAAATAAATAAATAAATAATTTAAGTGTTTGGAGTTTATCGAAATTCGAAGTTCTGGGAGAAATGTCAAAAATATTAATTGTTAAACGGTTAAGAGTGAAAAAAAATATATGAAAACTTTATTATCATAAATATTTGTTTTGTAGAGGAACAGGATTTTACAACACATATAGGTTCCATTGGCAAATGTGTTCTTTTAATGATATTTGCTAAGAAAATTTGCCCTTAAATAAAGAATTAGCTTCTCATTATATGAAAATGCATTAAAGAAAGAGTTTTCATATTTATTTACTGTAATTTCTTTAATTTTTTATTATTTTTATTTTTATGTTATAATACACAAATTTCATAATTATTAAACTCAGTTATTAAATAAACAAAAATGGATACCATTAATAAAAATAATTACTTGACACTGAATTGAGATTTCAAAGACATGTTACGAATTATGTTGACACATGAAATCTTCGAACTTTTGCTGTGGAAAATTCTATTTTTATCAAAGAACGAGCTGTTTTACAACTAGGGCATGTGCAATAGTAATTAAATATTTTAATTCTGAAAATACGTTTCCTAATTATTGCATAGGTTCAGTTAAAGTTCAGAGTTAGTGTTAGCATTATTTACTATTAATATCTTGTTATGCAAACATTTTCCAGTTATCAATTTTTCAATAACACTAGATTAAGTGAATATATATATATATATATATATATATATATATCATTATATATATGTTATACATATTATAACATTAAAATGAATGATAGAAATTGAGAAACTTGTATATTGACACACATCATAAACATATTTTATAACTGGTGATATGGATTTTATAGATTTAGTTTTACATAATAATATTCTTAAGAATTTCATGAAAATGGGTACTAAATATAGATTAAATGTTACTAATTATATCAAAAATATACAAAATTAGTTATATAAAGATATTGATAATTGTAAAATATAATATGCCTATTGAGGCTTTTAATGAATGGGTTTTTTATGTAAAAAATGATATTGATAAATCATAATTTGATGTTCTGAAGAGTTATATTAACAGAGATATTAAATATGATATTTAAAAATCTTCAAGAAAACTTTATCATAACATATGTAGATAAAGCTGTGAATATTTTTGCTACTATATGTAAAAAATATTATTTGGAAAGGGTGGATAAATTTATGACAAACAATAATTTGAAGAGTCTAAAATTAAAGAAAGGGAACTTGTAAATAGAATTAAAGCTAAAAATCTACAAATTGGAATTAAACTTACTAGTGTTAATTTTCCTTTTATTTTTCTTATCCCTAAGTTTCATAAAGATCCAGTAAAAATTAGAACAGTAACTTCTGCTTATAAAACATATAATGTTAAAGCAAATAAAAAACTACAACTTATTATTCAAAATGCTCTAGATTATACTAAAATTTCTATAATTCTGAAAAATAGTTATGACTTGATTATTTTTATGAAAAGTAAAAAGGTTAATAATGTTTTCACTTGGGATTTTGAAGATTTATTTAATAATATTAAAATAGATGATTTGATCAATTCTTTGGATATTTTCTATTATGATAGTGCTATAAAATATAATATAGATTATAATAAATATAAAAAATTACACAGTAAGGTTCTAAAAGAAAATTATATTAATTATCATGGGAAATTTTATGTTCAAAAACATGGCATTCCTCAGGGCTCAGTATCTAGCATCAGTTTAGCAAATATGTATTTACATACTTATGAAAATAATTTTAAATCTAATGAGAGTATTATAATTTACAGATATATTGATGATCTGATCGCTTTTACTAGTACAAATTATGGTACTAAAATAAAAACAAATTTGTATCCTTCTTATTTAAAACTCATTAGTTCTAATTTTAATCCTTTAAAAGCAAATTTCTTGGACTTGGATATAAATATTGTGGATAATGAAATGATTACAACTATTTTTGGTAAAAGAAATAATTTTGATTTTAATGTGATTAAATTGATTCATTGGAGCTCTAAAATTAGTAAACATATCTACATAAATATCATTTTAAACTATCTTAATCGTAATAAAGATTAATTTCTAATTAGCATGACAAAATTAAGAATATTCAGGATCTCTTAAATAGTGCTATTGAAAATGATTATCCTATAGATTTTTTACATGATTATATTATAGAAAAATATTAAAAACATTTGAAATATAAATGATTTTTTAATTTTCTTTTTTAAATCTTCCATATTTTTCGTTTAAATTTACCTATAATAAATTTATTTATAAATTTAATTTCTTTAATTTAATATAGATGGCGTTGTAATATATTTTCGTTTGTTTTGTATTCTGGTTAGTTGCCTCGCTGGTGTTCTTATGAAATACATGCTGCTATTTATGTAAATGTTTGATCAATTTTCTGCCTAATCCATATAATTTTTTGCCTGTTCCATATTATTTCATTCATTTTATTTTATCCCTATTGAATTTAGCCATATTTGTGCTTTTTTATTAAACTGTCTGCGTAGGGGGAGAGTTTGATCAATTAAAAGCATGCTTTAACCCCACATGTATGTCTCAAGATATACGGGGTATCTTTGACAGTTTAAATCATTTATTTCATGTTTTTGCAGTAAGTTTTACTTAGGAATTGTTTCACATTTATTAATTTTCTCGTAAGTTTTTCTTTAGTTATTTAGTGTTCTTTAGTTACTTATTTTCTACTTTTATGACTGAAAACATATATTATAATTTCTTATATATATATATATGCGTATTCTGTCATTTTGCAGGGTTTTTTTTTTCTTTGTTTCCGTAGTTTTGAGAATGGTAATGAAATTTTATTTGTTTAGTGTTTGCTTATTTTTAACTGATTTCATGTACTTTCATGTTGAATAGAAACATATAAAATTCTTTCTACATGTCCATATATTTTCTGTATTGATATATTTTACTATCTAGATATACATTCATATGAAAAATAAGTTTGTAAAAATACGTATGTAGAATTTATTTATAGTGCAAAGCATGCAATTTTGTATTAACATATGTAATTTTTATGGTTCTCCACTACTGGTAGAATAAAATATGATCATGACCAATATTGGACAGTCGTGCCAACTATTGGCTAATTTGACTTTTAAAGCCAATTCTTGAAGAGCACGGCACATTTTCCTCTTAAGTTTAGAATATGAAAGAAATCCAATTGATTTCACTCAATATTAGAACAGAGTGTTTCAACATAATCATAAAAAAAAAAAAAAAAAAAAAAAAAAAAAAAAAAAAAAATATCGAAAAGTATTGAAATTTGTACTTTTTGGCGCAAAATTACAGTAATTACACAGAAAAAGACTCTATAGCATTTGTGTTTATTATATTATTACTAAAAGGGATGATTAATATGTTAGTAACAAATTGAGATTCTCTTTAAATAAAACAGTGTATTATTGAAATTGTTAATTTTTTTAAAATAACTTATTTTTCATTTATTTTATAAATTTATATACTTATTTGTTCTTGGAATTCTTTAAGGAAAGAGAAAATATTTATTCTTATTTAATAATACATTTTCAATCGATTTGAAACTGGCACAGAGAAAGTATCTACTGCTGGGTTTTGAAGTTTCTACTACTAGCACAGTTTAAGCGCTCTGAAAAATTAATTTTTCGTGTATAAACATTATTAAATTTTTTTTCAGTAAATTAATTTATAACAAAAGTTAATTAAGGTTTGTTACACTAATTCCAGTTACTGCCTCTAAAATTTCATACATAAAAATAGCTAGAAAACATCCTTTTATTGCTCACTACTTGCATATTCACAGTAAGTGCAAAAAAACATTGACGATTTTTTTCTATGTAGATATTTCATTATGGTGCAGAGATATTATCAATTTAATGTGTAGTAGTCCTGAATGCTTTTCATGGCATTAAATTTTTAGTTATGTTTCTTTAATAGTTATAACAGCTTTCAGCTGAAAATAAGAAGTGCTTTTTGCGCGGTCCGAGATATTCTGTTTTCAACGCTGGAGGTGCTGGTTATAAGTACAAATTGCACAGTCTGCTTCACAGATCCTATTTTTTTTACTTTTCCTTTCTTTCCTTTTTTTTAATACAATTTACTTAAATACGCGGTCTCTAAATAAAACGATCTCTACGTAAAATACTCTACTAAGATTGGACCCTTTGCGTAGAGAATTTACTTGAATCCGTATACGAGAACATTTCGTTCGGTTTGGATTAAAGTTTCTTTTTTCTTAGGCTCACATCCTGGACGAATAGTTTTATCTAAATTCCCCATATTCTTGGAATATACAAAATGCATATTAAACATGATATATATTTAAAAACCATAAACGTAACTTAGAAAACTCAAGAAAAATCTAATTGTTGCGCTAAAGTTTTATGTTTTATGTTTTATTTTATTTTATTTATTTATTTAGTTTCATTAAATCCAAATATATGTGAAATAAAAAAATAACCGAGAAATAAATTTACTTCTCTAAAGAAAGGAAAATGCATGTTTCTTTGAATAAATGAAATTAAATTTTCTACCAGACAAACTATTGATTTTTTCTTTCTTATGATCTTTAATATTTAACTTGAAGTTTTATGTTAGGAAAATTATCCGAAAACTCTTTTAACTTGAAACATTAATTCCAAAAATTAATTTGGTTAAATAAATTAAAATGCATTTTTAACAAAGGTATTTTATTGGTAAATATAAACTATGTACAAATTTTAGACAATTTCAAAAAAGAAACATTTTCATATGATAAAATACCTTCTGAGCGGTCGATAATAATAAACCTATTTCTATCGTTATAATTTAATTTTTCAACATAAAATTTGCTAAATATCTTTCTTTTTAATTTTTCTTGAAATGGATTACATATTAAATTAACCTTTTAGTGGAAATTTAAAACTGATAAAGCAGTGTATTTTTTATATCTTTCTAAAAGATTGATTTTTGTCTTCCAGAAACATTTCTTGCATTTTCTTGCATTATCGACTTATTCAGACGAGAAATATTGCTCTACCATTAATTTTAATTACACTGAAACATTTTTAATCTTAAATAGATTTCATAATATCATGTAAAACGTTTGCAATGATAAAGTAAAAATTAACTGTCTAATCAATAGATTTGTTTTTAATTTTTAGTGTGCCAAAGTCTGTAGTTTGTCAGTATGCTTTAAAAAATATACAATATATTAAACACACAACGTTTTGCATTCAAAAAATCATTTACTTAAATTTAAGTACATTTGATTAGTAAAAGAAACATACCAATAAAAATGTATCATTTTAGAAATATCAAGCACTTGAATGTAATTTTTCTATTTTTACAATTTTCAGATATAGTAAATATTAAAAGAATTTTATTCAGTGCTGATCTTTTAATTTACTTTAATTAGAATTCAGAAGAATTTCTAAACGTTTCCGTAGTTGATATATTTATCTCAACAACTATTTTAATTGGTATATTACAACAAATATAGATATTTTTCTATAAAAAAAAAAGAAAAAAAAACGTCTTAAAGACAAGTAAATGTAATTTTGGAACTGGAATTTCTCAGGACTTACGAGTACGAAGGAAATAACTTACGAGTGCAGCAGTACAAGTCTTTGAGACGAAATATACATAAATAATAAAAAAAGTTTTATTTTCTGTAATTTGTTGCAAATTATTGATAAATGTTAAATAATACAGTTACATAAATTTTAATTTTAAAACGTACAGTTAAAAAATCTTAAAGCTTTAATAAATCATTTACTTTTTATAATTATCACAAAGTTGTGATAAAGTTTTGTTTTTGATATTACAAAAATTATAAGATTAATTTTTAACATATCATAAGCTAAAACATTTCTCAGAAATTTTAAGTAAACTTGAAAATTAAGTATTTCACTTTAAGAAAGTAATTTACATAAATTGCGTAATAGAAGTAAAAATTTTGTTAAAACTAGTTATTTCCAAGTTATTATTCTTTAAATTTTTACACAAATGCAGGTTCATAAAAAACAAAAAGTTCACATTTGAACACATTACTGGATAAGTCCCGGGACTAAACGATAAAACAACAACTTTTAGGCAAAATTCAACTTTACTCATCTATATACTCTCCTTCAAGAGTAATACATTAAGTCCAGCGTTCCTCTAATTTTTTATACTTTTTCGTAGAGCAATTTGTCTTTGCTTTCAAAATAGGCTTAAACTTTAGTCATCACTTCTTCATTTGAGCCCTACCTCTTTCCCTGGAATTTTATTTTGAGGTCTGAAAACAACCAGCAGTCAATGGGGGCAGATCTGGACTACTCGGTGGATGAAAAAGCAATTCAAAGCACATTTCGTCCACTTTGGTCATCGGTTTCATTGACTTGTGACAGGATGTTTTGTATTTGTGAAACAGCACTTTTTTCTTTTACATTTGAAGACATTTTTTCTTTATTTTTTCACTCAGTCTATATAATAACGCCATGTAATATTCACTATTAATAGTTTTGCCTTTATAAATGAACAAAATTTCATGCGCATCCCAAAATATGGAGGTCATAACCTTGCCAGCTGATGTCTGAGATTATAGTCGCTTTGAACGGCTTTTCTCGGCTGCTGTCTACTCCGTTGACAATCTTTTTGATTCATGCGAGTAGTAATGGATCCATGTTTCATGCATTATCACATATCGACGCAAATAATCCTGTTTATTTTACTTAAACAGCTCCAAACAACGCTCTAAATTGTCGGGGCGTTGTTGTTTTTGATCGATTATAAGCAAACGAGGAATCCACTTTCAACACAGCTTTCTCACTGAATGTTAATGCAAAATAGTGAATACACTGCCTTCTGATAAATTAATCTCATTTTCTATCTCACGCAACTTTAATTTACGATCATCCTAAACGATTTTATGGACCTTTTTAATGTTTTCTGAAACAACTGCCGAATTCGGGTGACCTGAGCTTTCAGTGTCATTTGTGTCTGTGCGGTCGCGTTTAATGACAGCATGCCATCTATATTAACCATTGCTGCCGATGGAGCAGAATCCGAATAACATTTATCAAGCCATTGCTTTGGTTCAAAATACCTGAAAGCCATTGCAATTGACAGAGGTTATGACCCTTCCATTATAGACAAAGCTATCCAATAATTACAACTCCCTCGTATTTCGTCTACTAAATCAGTGTCTTCTAATATCAATATTGTCTTACCCTATTTTCCTAAATCCAGTCAAACCATAGCTAAAATTCTCAAACAATATGATTTTAAAATAATATTTTCGCCTTCCAATAAATTCACCGTTTTTCAGTTAAAAGATTCCATTGATATGCATAATTCTTGGGGGTATTTATAGTATTTCCTGTCAGTGTGGTTTATCTTATATTGGCCAAACTAAATGCAGTCTTAAATTTCGTCTAAAAGAACATATGAATTACGTCCGCAAACAAGAAACCAATAAATCGGCTATTTCTAAACATTGCTGGGAGGAAAATCATAATTTTAAATTTAATTCAACTAAAATAATTTGCAGACCTAAATCCATTCATGAACTCGATTTCTTTGAAGCTTTTCATATTTATAAAAAAATTAAAAACCTTGTAAATTGTGATTTCGCTATTCCCTATTTGTCTGACTGTTGGAAATTTTATATTCAGCCCACATTTTCTTAATTTTTCTACTGTTTACACAGCTAACATTCCTAAATTCCTATTGGCCACTCTCCCCACCTTTCCCGTAATCTTATTGGTTGAACTAAATCCTGCCCCTCTCCTATATATACGAGCACTTCTCCTGATTCAGAATCCTTTTTGCACTGAAGACGGTATGCTTTAGGCTACCGAAACAGCTGTACGCATTTCCAACATTTTTCTTTGGCGTTTCTGACGTAGAAGTTTATTCGGGTTTTAAGGTATACATTCATTTTTTATATTCCCTAAAATAAACTACTAAAATATGTTTTACTAATATGACTAATATATATAGGTGATAACATTAATACGAATGCGTTAGATAACAGAAAGCCAGAATATCTTGTTACAACCAAACAAAATTTCGAGCCGACGTTGTGGTCAAGATATGCTGATCGTATGCTGGCTGTATGTTTTTCATTACTAAATATTTCAACTATCCTATTAACATTTTCGATAATAAAAATGAATGAATTAGATAAAGAGCGTTTCCAAAACTACCTGGAAATCAGCTGATTCAGGAATACTTTCAGAAAAGATTTACCATCTACTGCCTGCTAATATCCAGTACCGTGTGATTTAAAGAAAATTTCCCAAATAAAATAACCTTAAAAAACAAAAAGTTAATATCAGCAATGACAATGATATTTATTCATGTTAAAGGTGCGAGTATTGTCAAAAACAGTAGGAACACGCTTAACTAGATATCCATGCAAAAATATGGTTCAAACTTATGTTTGCAACACTATGCATGTATTTGTTTTAAGAAATGGGGAAATGAATCAAACAAGAAAAATATGAATTAAGTATGAGGGGTTATCTTTTTTAATCGCCTAACCTATTTTTCCTGATAAAATTGTTTTATTATCATTTTATTATACTTATTCCTTATGGTATTTTAGTAAATTAATTTTTTTAAAACCATAAGTCCTGTATATTTCATCATATATATTTTTTTAATCAATTTAATTTATTAATGGTAACAAAATATATTGGTGTATCTGAGAGATACTACGCGACCACTAAAAATAATCTCGCGACTTACGTAGTATTAATTGACTTCGTGCTGAATGGCATTGAAAGAAATAATTAATAACTGATGAAAAATCAATATTAATTTTTAAAACAAATTTTTCTACTTAAAGGCAAAATTATAGTAATCGTAAATGGTCATAGATTAATATATATATATATTATTTTTTAAGGAATATTCTTATAAACATGATAAACCAACTAAAAGCGAAACTTTTATATGAAAACAAATCTTAACAAAAGTTATGTATATAAAAATGAGTAAACAAATAAATAAATCAAAGACAATGCATATATATATTTATATATAATTATGCTTAGAGTACATGACCTCATGCTTCGTTTAAAAATTCTACACATTAGCATGCCTACAATCTAAATTTTAAATTAAAGAGAAAACTAAAAAGAATGTACTTTAAAATATAAAAGAAAACTACAAAAATGATAATTTGAAAACGTACGGTTTTATGAGCGCAGTAAACAAGTAGACCTCCTTTGTTTTCATAAAAACTTTTAGTGTTCTACGTGATCAGAAAGAAAATTGAGGGATTAAGTATGTATGTTATTATTATGCTTTGCTGGGAAAATGCAAATGTGAATAATATATATATATATATATTTTTTTTTGCTTAAAATTTAAAAATCTTTCTTTCTATCATATTTATTTGTCACTTAGTGTAGGGGAAACCCTATTGATACATATGTACTGTACTGACAGTTTTTTTAATGTGCACTAAAACTAAAATTAAATTAAACAAAACTGATTATACTGCGAGATTAGATTAATTGATATAAACAGATCGTATTTATTAACTTAAATAAAATTAAAATTTAATGAAGTGTTCGAACGATACCAAAGGATTCTTAAGTGTTAATAATATACACGCATCTTGTTATTAAAAATATACCTAATAAAACTATACAAGAAAAATTCATAAACCTTTTTCATTAAATTTGAATAATTTTAAAGTTTTTCTTAATAATATAATGCATTCCGTCACAAAATATATATGCACCCAGAACGAAATGAGCTACAATCACGAAACTTAGCATGTGCATCGTGTATGAAGAGATAAGCAAAGGATTAAAAATTCAGAACAAAAGAAGTTATGGCATGAAAAATGTTTCAAATTAGTAAGTAGTAAGCCATCTCTGGCAGCTATTCAAGACGAAATACGGCGTATCATCGAATGATTTAGTTCACTTATACCCCTTACGGAAGATCATGCCATAATCTTTATAACTGGGTAGTTAATTCAAGAGTATTTCGACACGGCTGCAGTTGCCTTCCTAGCACATTCCAGATGTGCTTCATTGGTGAGAGGTCTGGTGATCTGGCAGCCATGGGAGCGCGTCTATCCGTGAAGACATTGTTCAAATTTTCGAGCAGCATGTGAACGAACACTGCCTTTCTGATAAATTGCACCCGGGCGGCATGAGAACATAGGCAGCGCAACCTATGTTAAAATGCTGTCCACGTAACTGCGAATCGTCATAGTGCCTTGAAGGATGACTGAGGTTATCGTGTGTCCCAAGAAATCGCTCCCCACACTGTCACACCTAGTGTAATAGCTGTATGTCGTTCGACAACAAATGCCACATCAGACATCTGGCCTTGCGGTTTCCACACGCGTATTATGTGGTCATCAGCACTGAAACTGAATAGGGATTCATCACAGAAGATCACACGCCTCCAGTCGGTAACATCAGTGGTAGGCGTCTTAATGGACGTCGGCTGCTTATACCAGCTTCGGTCAGTCGTCTCCGAATGGTCTCCCTTGATAATGCTGGATGCCTAAAAAGTAGTAAATGGCGTTGAATGTATGCTAATGACGCTGTTGGTGCGGACATGGCCGCTCATATGTTTGAACGATCCTCGCGTTCATTTATGCTCCTGGAACGTCCTGGCCATCCGCGACGATTGACTCTCCTTCCTGTTAACCACTGTTGCCAATACCGGACAACTGCCATATCGTTTTAGACCGATGTGCCTGCCGATACGCCTGTACGACCAATATACTTCTCCAAAGACTACTATACTCCCCCTCTCACTGTACGACAATTGTCTGTACTGCCGCTGGTTACGTCTCAGAAGTATCTCAAGTCACAATATCGTCCATTAAAGTCGACAGATTCGTTTGAATAACTCTACGGTGCGAGAAATCATGCTTTTAAACTCTCCCATCTGCGCAATTGAGATGTGCATAGCGCGCTTAGTCTTTTCTCATTGGCATTGGAAATTTAATCATTTGCATACCTCTTACCAGACTACATTTGTACCGAGTTTCAAGATTGTGGTTCGATTTCTTCTGGGTAAATAAATAAATAAATAAATAAATAAATATTATTTTATTTATTTATTTATTTATTTTTTGACAGCGTGTGTATGTAAAATTATTAATAAATTTTTAGACTAAATGGAAAAATACGTGGAAATTTATAAATTAGCATTCGTCAGATGTATAAGACATGATTTATAAATTTTATTTGTCAATAAAAAATGAAATCTAAATTTTAGATATACTTATCTTAAATAAATAAATAAATAAATAAAAATAAAAATACAGAGTGCACATTAGTTTTTAGCTTATGAGAAATGAAGCGATGCATTTGTATATTTAAGTTTCTCACCTTTTTATTGAGAATAAAATAAATAGCAAAATAATGAGTAACGTTTTTATGAAATATGTACATAAAGTTACTTTAGGATGAATTTAAATTAATTCGATGTGTCGTAGTTATTTATCTGCATGCTAATAAGTCATATATCAAGTACTTGAAATTTATGCGAAAACAAACAGGAATACTTATATTTATAGAAATAATCTCGTGTGTCACTCACACGACTATTTCGTATGCTGCATTTCAGCACTATAACGATAGGTTGCATGTTTAGTCTTAAGATCAATAGCGTAAGATAATAAAGTTCAATGTACTTTAAAAATAATCTAAAATAGGATTAGGAACAGTTTTATTTGACATGTTATTCTGTGTGAGAAGGGCTACCTGCCCTTCAACACTCCGTTCAATTATAGAACGTACAATTATTACAAAAAAAAAAAAAAAAAAAATCAATTATAGTACTTACAATTATTAGTAGAAAAAAAAATAATAAATAAAAAAATCTCTTTTTGATTTGCTTTTAAACTTACCAATCGTAATTATATTTTTAGTGGCAACCTAATACGAACTTCAGAATACGAAATGAGAATCTCCTGTAGTTATTTGTTTTTAAGTTATGTTTCTAACAGATATACGTACAGACCAAACGCTAAAAATTGGGCTTTCACAATCAGGCACTTCCCAACCTAATATTAGAAAAAAAAAACAGAGTTGAAAATTATTTGTTTACAGTATGGTTATGAAAAATTAATTTTTCTTCCTGAGCAGTGTTCGTCGACATAGTAAAATGTAGCAAAGCACTTCTATCAATTACTTTCAATAAAAAAGAACATTTAGCTAAATTTTGCGTGGAGCTGTGTATGACCTACAATCAATATGCAATATAAGCAATATTGTGTTGTTTAACTTAGTCTTACTTGAAAAACATCTAACACAAAAATAATTGAAATAGCAGCAATTTCCAAGCATAGACACAAAATATCCAAATACTTTGGGTACCCCTCGAAACGAATGATGAATGATTCTCATGCCACAATCTTCACAAAACATGCTTTTATTCATATAATAAATTTTGTTCAGCCCGTTTCGTTTAAGCCAGCCTATATATGTTACACTATACTTACCAGAAATTTCCCATAGACATAATGTATTTGAACTTTCGTGGATGTCCTTGTACACGAACCATCTCTTTCATCGCAATGAAAAGTTTAGTGTATCACTCCTATATCATACATATTTGAATATAAAGTTTGATCTTTCTGCTATTATTTGTTCTTGAGATATGATGACAGACAAACACACAGATAGACACCCATACCAACCTCTAAAAGCATGTTTTTTGGATTCAGGGGAACTCAAAACGTGTAAGTATATTCAAAACTCAATTTCGAAAGTTTGATGCATATACTTTCTGTACCACATATATGGGAAACAGAAAGCAAAAATGATCTGGTATGGTATTTATACGATTTGAGATTATGTATATATGAATGTATTTGAATCATTTTAGAAAAAACTACGGTGGGATGAATAAAATTACCATAAAAAAAAAAAAAATAAATAAAAAAAAGTTTTACCCACGAATTGCGTTGCTTATAACGAAAGAAGTTAAACTGGTATTGCACTAAATTGCTCAAAATAAAATATAAAATACAATCTTTCTGTATGGAAAAGAGGATATGATTGTTGAATAAAAATTTATATTGTATTTAAAAATATGTGCTCAATAAATAAAACTGTAAAAGAAATAAATTAAATTGAACAGACAGCGTAAAAAAATTAATTACTAACGATTTTAATAAAAATATTGACCTTTAATTTTTTTTTCAATTTTTCTTGGCTGTTAATATACAGCATGATTAGTAAATATATGTACCTTTATAGTTCAAAAAAAATCATTATGCATTATTTCGTTTTGAATTTTTTTTTTTTCAAATTTATTAAAATACACGAAAACTGTGCAGACTATAATTGAAATATGTAATAATATTGCCGCTAATTGTCATAATGTACGATTAATAAGATAAGTAATTTCTAAAAATCGATAAATTTCATACTTTTTTCAAATCTATTTTCTGAATATACGATGTATTGATTTCCTATTATAAGAATCATTTTTTAGCAAATCTTCAAAATTTATGTTTAATAATACAAATAATTGCCAAAATTTGCGGCTATTTTATCGCTAATAAATAAACAAATAATTCGAACTTATTTGAAAGCTATTTACATAAATTCGCAATAAATTTGCGGCCTGTTTTTGAAATATATAAGCATTTTACCTCTAATTATCAAAATCTATGTTTAATAACGCAAAAAATTAAAAAAAAGTATTATTCGTTCATTATAAATAGATAAAATCTAACCTTTTCAAATAGCTATTTTCTAAACAATTCGAATAATTTATACCTTTCAATTGAAAGAGGACAAATTTCCGCCGCTAATTGTCAAAATGTATGTTTAATAAGTCAAACAAGGGCCGAAATACGGGATTATTTCGTCACTAATATTTGCGAATTATTTTCAAAGGTGTTGTATTGAAGAACGGGATCATTTCGCTGCCGATTGTCAAAATTCATGTTTAATAAGTTAAATAATGTCGAATTTGGGGATTTTCATCGCTAATCGATTAAATTCGCGATTCTTACAACTATTTCTCAAAATATGCGACAGTGTTTCTCCTTGATAGTGAAATACGGTATCATTTTATCCTTCATTGGCAAAATTTACTTCAGTCAACTTTAATTGCTAAAATAGGTCATTATTTCACCATTAATCAATATAATTTGTACTAATTTTCATCTTTAATGCTTTTGAAGGTGAGTAAGGATACGTGCTGAAAATGCGGCGGCTTTGTCAATTTTAAATGATAAATGGAAACCATCTCAGAAATCCTTTGACACAGCTAATAATTTAAAAGTTTTAAAAAGTGTTCTGTAACAGAAACCCTATTTTGTAGCTTTTCACATCTTTCCGTAGTTTTTTATCGTCCCTTAGAAACTACGCCAAATCCATACTTATTTGGAGCTATAAAATATACTCGCCACTTTTGGAAATCACAGTTTAATTTTTTGGTAGCCATTCTCAATGTAATGTTCGCCCGCTGGCGTCTGGCGACCGCTGATCTAGAGCTGTACTCCAGGGTAAAGGTATATAAAAGCTAGTTTACATATGGATAAAAAAAAAGTTTTTTGAAACACTCATTTTTGAAATCTATAGACCTGTTTAATTAGGACACCAGTCAAATTTTTTATAGTATCAATATTCTTGTAGTAACGGAGTAATAATTGCTAAAGAACAACTAAAAAGTGGTTTATGTAGCGAATTTCAAGAAATGCATTCGAGCCGCTTTTGAGATACCAATTTTCAGCTCAACTTTCCGTTTTTGTGATACCATCTTCCTATTTTTACCAAATTAGATAAACGCATCTCCTAGTCGGAAATTTACATACTAAATGCTACTATACTTTTTTTGAGAAACCGACTTTCGGATCCTGCCAATTTTCACGAAAACTTAGTATATTCATCAGTTCACCGGAAAACAACATTTACATACAAAAGGATATCTAGAAGGAAGTTAATATGGTGAGTTTGAAGAAATTCTGTTGAACGATTTTTAAAGGACAGCACTTGCCAGAACTAAAATTTACGAAATACAGTACATCAATCAATTTTCCAGAACTAACCAACTAATGTATACGAAACGACATCTAAAAGTGTATTTGTATATCAACATTACAGAAATCGTCAGAGTTATTTTTCAGATACCAACCCAGTACGGTCCCATTTCCTGTTTTAATTTTCAGAAAAAAATTTAAAATATTATCTGCACTCTAGACCTGTATTAGTTGTTAGGTTTCAAAATTTTATCTTTCTTAATTTTTAAGACAGTCAGGAAAATCTCCACACATTTCACACATGCACACATGCACACTGACTAATTACAAACAACGATTTTTTTCCTTAACTCAGAAAACCTTAAAACATATAAATCAGTTGAAAATTCGATATACAAAATTTTAAACCGAATACAATATTTTCATTATCTTCAGTAGACAGGTAATGGAAATAAAAAGAACCTCTGATTCGAAAATAGTATTTGTCTTTTATATAGGTGTGAGAATGTATTTATCAATAAAAAACATTTTTCTTAGACGTGGTATAACGTAGAAAAAACTACTACATTCTATGAAAAATAACGCATTCAAATATTTTTGGGAAATCCATGTATTAACTTTAAATCATTTAAAAACCTACAAAAGTTATTATGTTTGAATTATTTTGTATGTTCCTGTAACAAAATAATAATAAAAAAATAATAATAATAAAGAAAAGAAAAAAGAAAAGAAAAATTAAATGTTAACTTTCAGTAAATAGCTTCTAGCTATATCCCTATGTGATACAGGTTTAAAAAAGGAAATTTGAACTTCCTAGCTGTTTTGTTCCGTGTGTTAATTTCGATAGACTACACTAGTGTTCTAGGCCTATTGAGGAAATGCCCTCTGCGGGAGGAAGTGTCTTTCTAAGTGAATTTAGCCCGTATTTACACGAACTGAACTTTCTGGAGACAGACTGGTAACAGCTAGATCGAATGCTAAGAAATTTATTTTCGTATTCAGAGATTTGCAAAACGTGTAAAGAGTTTTGAAATTCCGAACATGAAATAACACTCACTCTAGCATTATGTAAGTAAAGGAAACAAACATTTTAATAGATTAGTGGATTACTATGCTATATCCAGGTAAATTTCATATAAACGAGCATTGTGATTTAAAAAGAAAATAAAAAAGCAAATGTAAAAAAAGAACATATTATTTTATATAAATGCTTAAAAGTATTACTTAGGCATCACTATTTTTTTTTTTTTTTTTACTTTTAAAAGTTGTGATAATAAGAAATTTTTGTCGTCATATCTCGCTCTGTGTCTCTCTGGGTTTCAATTTTTGTATGGAAATTTCTTTGCAGTAAATTATTTACTTATTTTTCAAAGAAGGCCTTATACAATTAAAATAATTTTCGATATCTCTACTCTTTTCAATTAAATATTTAGAATATATTGCTAAGATATTGCATTATAAAACAATATTCTCTAAACTTCTAGCTATTCGCTTTTTATTCTTAATTAAAATAACAATTTTTATATCAGTTGTTACTTTCTATTCAAAAGCAAAATGAAATTCAAAAATATGTTTAAAATGAGGAAATAAATGTTTAGGAACTGAAACTAATGCATATTTGAAATTATTTATAAACTTTCCGAGAAAAATTGCTTCGTTAAAAATGACTCAACTGCAAGAACACATAAATAATAGAAAATGCAATTTCGCCGAAAGTAATAAATAAGCAAATGTTTTATTAAAATCGAATCAACGGAGTAATTTTCTGTTGCTGCCGGGATTAAACAGAATTTACAACGTAATTAATGGTTCCTTCTTTCTTACTTTTCTAAATATACTAAAAATTGTCACAGATAAAATTAAAATGGAATTGAATTTCACTTAATTGTGAAATGTTACCAGAATCGCTAGCGTAAATATTATTTTTAAATAATATTGAAATCAAGTTGGGACAATATTGCAACATTATGCATTGATTGAATAAATTAGAAATTCCCAAGCTTATAAACATTCTAACGTATAAACATTTTATGACAAATGCGATTTGCAAATATTTCTCAAATTTCTGTTTAAAAAACTACTCGTTTTATTGTATAATGATTACTTTGGTAGATAAATTACTTATATATTTTTCCCTGCTTTTGATTGCAAAGTTAATTTAGCGTTTCATCCTTTTGACAGAAAATGAAATGTTACTGATGCAAAAATTATTTATTTACACTTTGAATTACTATTTTGATAAAAGCCTCTGTTTACTGTTCAAAATATTTATATATTGTTAGACTAGGGATTATTTTTTGTAAAATGTAAACAAAATTTTCATTTTATGAATAGTTGTTTAATAGTAATTTAGGTTTAAGATAAGGGCTTATTACTTATTACAGGTACGTAGAAAATTAAGTTGCAATAAAAAAAAAAAAAAAAAAAAAAAATAAAAAAAAAAAAAGATAATTTTTTGTATTTTATTTTTGCAAAAGAATTATATAGGGATTCAGTTAGGCAATATCGTAAATAAATAAACAAAAACATATCCTTATGTTGAAATGAAATTTAACGTAAAGCTTAGTAAAATGTGGCATTGATTGGGTTGATGTTTATAGTATGTTTTGAAGTAGAATAATAAGGTATACATATATTAAAAAATTTCAATGTCTATTAAACAAATATAGTTTTATGTTCGTTTTTATTTAACTTTTATTTCTGATTCTAAATGTAATGCGATTTTATCATAATAATTACATTTAATAAATAAGTTACTCTTAAGTAATTTTTTTTTTCAAACTTTAAAGAAAGTACTAAATACGATACATATGAGTCATAAAAAATAAATAAATAAAAAATAAAGGGTATTTATTCTTGTTTCTTAAATTTATGGTAAAATGATTACAGTGTCGGCTCAGGAGGTGATAGTTTGTGGGTTCAAAACAAATGAGCATAAAAAATCTGCAAATCATTATAATGATTTGCAATAACCATTTAGACCTGAATTTAGCTCTCAAAAATCTCAAAAATGTTTTAACTGCCAACCGCTATCCTGCTTTTTTACTCGATAAACATTTCAATCTTCTTGAATACAATCTAACTTAAGGTATTTTATCCATCTCGGGCGACATTTAAGAACTGGTAAGTGGCTCTACCAGCCGAAGCGGGTTGGTGAGTTTTAATGTGTTTTTTTTTTTTTTTTTTTTTTTTTTTTTTTCAGTAAATATACTTTATTTTTAAGTTTTTCCTTGTATGTACTTATATTTTTGTATTTTTTATATTGATGTACTTATTTTTATACTTTATTTATGAATTTCTTTGCTTTTTAATGCTTTGTATTATATCAATTCTTTTAATATATGGTCTTGCTTTCATCTTTGAGAAATCGGGAGCTAGAAACGTGTTTTTTGGCTAAATAACCCACGTTTCGTCAGCAACCTCTCATATTCCATTCCCTACAGGAAGGGGCTCCCCTGAAGAATACCCTCATGTGTTTTGGGATTAATTTTCATTTATCCTCACTTTATTTATTATGGATTTGTATTTCATTTCGCTCCTTTTGCTCATGGGTTTATAAATACTCCTTTCCAGTTTTATGTGAAAAATTGAAGTTTTATTTATTCTAATTTTTAATATATATATATATATATATATATATATCAGGAATTAAATCAATCTGCTAATTAGAATTACATACTGCAAATTATTAAAGAATTTACTATTTAAAAAGTAAATAAATAAGTTACAAATAAAAGTATTTCATTACTATTATTTTTTCTAATTCTACATTTTAATATTTACATATATCTTTGTAATTAATAATTAAAATTCTATAATATGCTATGAAGTGAAGAAAAATACAAGAAATTTAATGTGTGCGGTTTTGTAAATTATTAAATCCGCTTATTCAAGTATTTATGCATCTGGACATTATTTAAATTTAAAAACAATAATATATATATATATATATATATATATATATATATATATATATATATATATATATATATACATTTATTCTTCTTTGTAATAAACTTAGAGAATAAAACAATTTTTAACATTAAACTAAAAATTCTACATTATTAGTAATTTTTTATTAGTTTATTTTTCATTTAAGCTTAACATGTAAACTTAAATTTTATATATAGTATACGAGTTGGTAATTTGATACAAAACTCATATACCGTTATTTATAAAGAAATAATTTCTTCTTAATAAACTACAGATTTAATAAGATAATTTATATTTTTTAAATCATAGTATGAGTTCTACACGAAATTACCATCTTTTTAGTGTTAGTAAATAATATTACAAATAAGTAAAACACATAAATATGTCAAAAGTGTGTAATGATGTCACATAATTTTAAATTGACATGCAAATATTCTAATAATTAGAAATAAGTGAAACGTAAGTAATCAGCACTACGAACTTTTAACTGAAAAGGCTTAAATCTAACATTCACAGAATGCATTTATTCCTTTAAAATTTTCGCATGATTTGACAGGTCAAAATTACATCATATCTTACTAAAAGTTCGTTAAATAAATTTGTTTTAAATAACTGATGAAATAAAGAGAAATCTGATTTGGAAACGTTAGAGTATTTTTCAATTTAATTAACAGACTTGTTTCAAAGATTTGAAATGTAACATTTAAGAGAGATAGCTATATCCAAACGAGTAATTTGATTAAATTATTTTTATTTATAAATGTATATACAGTTATATAAATATTATATATATATATATATATATATATTTATTTATTTATTTATTTATTTATTTATTTTCCAATTATTTATAAAGTATTTATATTTTAACATTAAATCCGTAAATAAAATTTTAATTTAATAAAAAAAAAATGAAAAACAATCTTAAATGGTGACTTTTATTCATTTACTAACTGTGTGGAGTTAGAAGTAGTTTTCGTTAGTTGGTTGTAAAATGAGAGTGGGGGGTTGTCAAATCTGCTCAGTGTTTTTTTTTTTTTTGTCTGCTTACAAAGGTTCTCTACGAAGGTTAGATAAGAGTTTCTTATTTAAAACGGAGCTTTGAACTTTGAGAGAAGTCTTAGTTTCCTGAGACAGTGTTGAATGAAAAATACAAATTATTTAAGGTATAAAAGGAATGTTGAAATAATGCTCGTAGTTAATAAGTGTTTTCACATTGGTGCTGATGTGCAATATGACGCTCAACTTTTCTACTGAATAAGTCCAGCTCTAGCTTTGATAGTACGGCGACTGCAGTTTGAGAGGGTTTACTATTCGTGATAGATGTTAGTGTTAAAGCATCTAGCATCGTATTGTCAAGGATAACGACCTTTGACGCCTTCTACAACGTATTTAAAGAAATGGGTTGCGTGACTTCATTTATTATTTCGTAGTTTAGTGGAAAGTGGCCAGTGACTTTAATTAATCTGTTGAGAGTGTGTATCATTTTTATTTACGTAAAGAAAGTAGATTATTTATCCTTCAAATGTCGTATAGGAAACTTGTCTCATTTATCCCCTCAAATGAGAATTTCAATCAAAGTACTTTGCAAAGTTTTATTATTGTCGTTGAAATTTATTTACATTATCGCACAGCAGGAAATTGAAAGGAATGCATGTGGCTTCGAAGTTTCATCATCGCACCGGCGCCCATCCCCACAACTGCATCGTAACAATTAATTTTATGATCTAATATTTGCATATATGCATTAAAACTCTTAAATATTTTCAAAAATAATAATAACTTTCATAAACTAGCCTTATCTTTTCTTAAATTACCTATAATGACATATTATTACAAATCTAACTTTCTATATTCATCTCTTATAAATTTCACGAGCCTATATTTCAAGATCTGCAGCAATTTTTAATAAAAATTATAATTTTTATTTGGGTATTTTTACATTTAATCCAAATCCTTAGAAAAATCTAACACATAACTTTAGATATATATATAGTTTTTTTTTTTTTTTTACATACTAAAAATAATTGAAATAAGATTTATCAGATTGATGGATAAATATCTTTCTTTGCACCATTAAGGAATATTGATATTTCTATTTTCTGTTTAACAGCAGCACAGAATTCTTGGTGTTTTAACATACCTAATGCCTTCGTTAAAAGGAAAACGTAAGACTTTTTAATCCTTTCAATAATTCTTTTATTAGCACATATCATTGGCAACATGGGCCAAAACAATAAAAATGCAAACGTATAGCGATAAGTTTAATATTTATTCACATAATCATGGTTTAAATTTTAGAAATTTATTGTACGAAAATTTACAATAAACATCTGTAATAGTTGGGAAATCATTTCAAAGAGTACAGAAATACTTTTATTCTTTTATGAAATATATACACTAATAACATTTAAAGCAGTTTAAAATGTAAAAGGTAATATATTTCAATGATATCATATGTCAAAATAATCATTGAATGTATCAAAATATATGTAATATCAATATATATAACACATATTAAATGTATCAAAATATATGTTTCTGTACAAATTTTCATAAACATTTACTGTTACGCTTTTCTTAATAAATAGAATTTGACACCCAACATTGAAAATCTATAGAAAATGTTTGATTTATGTTCTTTTAAATTTTGTAGGTATGTATTTTGATGCGAAAAAAAAATATATTTTTTATTTTAAGTAACAATACTAGACAATAAATTTATATTATATTTGGAATAAATTTACTGAAATTGTAAATAAATTGTGTTATTTGACAATTCATTTCAATATAGAACATTTGAATGATATTTAGACATGGTTTTACCTTACACAGATAAATATTATTTCTAAATACCATATACCCGCGTGGTAGAGATGAGTATACTATTTTATACACAGTGCTTATTTAAAATATAAACTTAGAATCAAACGATACATTTAAGACGAAAATTGACATTTAGAATTAGAGGAAAATATACATACTTTGACATAATACAGAGACATAATATCATACATTATACATTATTAATATTATACATTTAATGCAGATTTTGTGCCTTCTTCGGTAACTAAATGACTATTAAATCTAAACCTATTGCCAGAAATAATAACAATGATTTTTCTATAAACCATTTAGAAGCTTCATTTTAAGTTCTTCAGTAGGATTTGATTAAATGAAAATCAACTGGCGCTGTTCATTTATGTGCTGGTAAGGAGAAAAAAAAGAAAGCAGTATTATATATGGTGTAGGTTACTTCTAATCTGAAAATTATAAAGGAGAAAACTTCGAAACATAACATACATTTTAATATTACTACTACACATTCCATACAATTTATGATAATTCAAATTTTAGGCTAAAATGTAAAACATTTAAACTATAAATATGTATTATCGAATGTTAAAGTTATACATATTGCACTTTTAGAAAATACATCTATGTCTGTCTATATGTATATATATGCACTCATAATGGAAATTTTTAAGTTAGACGACTTAATAATGTATCTCTTTCAAATATTTTAGATTACATTCCTCAGCTTCAATTTGTATTACACATAACTAAACATATATTTTTAATATATATATACTCTCTATAAAAATGTATTTTTATATAAATTTAAAGAATTGCAAAATTTGGCTACTATTGTAAGATATTATGTTTATTAGACTAACATATATAATTATATAACAAAAGATGTAGTTATTTCTAGATACCAAAACGTAATTACAGTTATGCAAACTAAAATATATAATACAAAAACAAATAACAAATACTTTGAATATAAATGCGCAAAGGCAGTAATTAATTTAGAATTCAATGCATAATAATCAAGAACAACATTTGAAAAAGTAACAGATCAAAATAAAATATCAGAATGAAGATCAATGCTGTGTTTGTAAATTAATACTACTGTGCAAAAATTAAAGAACGTTCATAATATATTAAGTAAACAATTTTAAATAGTAACCAGGCCAAAATTAAAACGAATCGAAAGTATTAAATATTTTGAATTGCTTGAAGAACATGTTATACCTCATATGTCACATGTATATCAGTGAAATGTTTGTCCCGAAGAGAAAAGCGGGACCAGTAAAAAATTAAAGAAAAAGGAAAATGATTGGTATCATCCTGCGAAAAGTAATGCTTGTCTTTCTGGCTGTAGTGTATAATTATGAGGCTTTTTAAAAATATGTATAATTTTTTATAAGGCTGCCACATACATCCATTGAGATATACTGGCTTCTATCAAAAATTGAAAAAAAATATTGACTAATTATTTTTTAACTATAACATGATGGGTATTAAATACAGTGCAAATATGTTTTTCGGAAACTTGACTTACTTTATTAGACCCAGACATTACAAAATTATAAATATGTAACGAATAGCGAGTAATTTTACTAAATAATTTTTAACTACACATGGACAAGTTTTAACGAAATTTCATTGGTTTAATCTAATAACCAAGAATATTAAACTACTTATATTAAAACCCCAAATAAATTCAAAAAAGTGTATACTATAGAATGGACTGAATTTCAGTTCTTCTCAAAAGTAAGGAAAATATATGCGAGGTTTTATCAATATTTATTTGCAGCGAACGAACACTATAATATTGCCATTAAATTAATCAAAAGGAAAATGGGAATAAATTTACTTATAGTTTTTTTTTTTTTTTTTTTTTTTTTTTTTTTTTTTGAGAAGTGAATATCAGTTCATTATATCGCGTACAATGTTTTCAATTTACATGATATTTGTTTGGGCTTTTAATAAAATTAGTTCAATACTTTTGGCTGGTAAATAATGCTAATGAGATTTCACTAAAGTTTACGCATGCGCTATAGCTAAAATGGTCGCTTATTTAGCTAACAGTGTCACATTTCATAAGATTATAAATATTTTTGATATCTGATTGCAATGTGCTCTATCTAATGTAGTGTGTAAAGTTTCCCTAAAATGGCTTGTACTGGATTTAACACCTTACGTGTTATAGTTTTTAAAATGACTGTTTTTTTTTTTTTTTTCAATTGCTTGGAGAAATTGTGATATCCACATGAATATACGTGGTAACTTCATAAAAATATATACAGATAATAATATGAAAGCCTCGTAATCACATGTTACCGCCGGAAGGCATTTCACGCTTTACGTTTTACAGGATGATCCCAAACATTTTCCTTTTTCTGTAATTTTTTACTAGTCGTTATTTTGTATTGAGACAAAACTTTCACTGAAATATATACCCTAACATTACAATTATTCACAGTACGTCTTCCGGATATTTTTGGGAGTCTTTTCATCCTGAAGTATTGAAGATATCCTGGAGAGAAGATGTGCTGTTAGGGTAAGGTGGAATATGTTCTTCAAACTCCTGAAATTTCAAAATGTTTTTGTCTAGCACTTTTTTAGATTTTAGCAAAGTATCTGAAATCGAAAGTGTCTGGTCATTTATGAAATGTAGTGTAAAAAATCTATTTAGTTGATTAAATGCAACTCATATACCAAATATCAGATAAATCTGACAATTTTTTGAGCACTAACGTTATACTTAATGAACATCTAAAAACCAACGTTAAATTTATCTGAACAGAAAGAACTCTCCAGTGTTTTGAAAATAAATACGGTTGTAATTTACTCATTTTAACTAAAAAATTGACGTACGAATGTCATTTATTAATATGATTTTACCATTTAAAAAAATTATATGTCTATTTATCATCTATCTGTATGCTACTAAAGTCTTTTGGGTACTTTATCTCGCGAAATTCAAAACTTTATTTTTCTGAACATTGATATAAATTGTTTCTGATTCAGATTTGGCGCATATTGACTACAAGATGACGCTGCTATAGATCAAATTTCATATTAATAAGAAGTTTCTATCTAAGTTTTTATTGCTTATGACGTTGACAAGCATGGTATATTTTATATGATAAGTAAGATAGCCTGAATATTTTCTGAATTAAACGTTTTTTTTTTTTTTTTTGTGGAGATTTATGTTTTGCCACTGTTTTTTATTTATTTTATTATAATTATTATTATTAATACATTTTACAGCACAGCATTTTTGAATCTGCTTTAAACTAGAAGGAATATTGGTTTTGGAAATTTATATTACTTCATTTATTGGAATAGTAGAAATGGAGGTACATTTTTCTAGTTTATAATATTTATATATTTTAGAAGATGCATAATTTCTTAATATGTCTGCCCCCAATATTCTAGATTTGCAAAATTGGTACATTTAATGTTTACTATCATAAAATTCGCTGAGTTTCTTTAGTTCTGGTGTCCTAAGTAAAATGCGGAAGTATAACAAGTTACAACAAGCTAAACAAATTTTTTAGCGTAATCAGGATATTTCGCTTATAGTGTAGAAACTAATGGTCAAAGTAAAACTTTTTTAGAATTTTTTAGTATCATATACACCCCTCCCCCCCCCCAAAAAAAAAAAAAAAAAAAAAAACTTCTACTCTGTAAATAGATGAACTTCGATGTGTAAGTTGGTTTTAAGGCCCCCGTTTATGACTAAGAAGGTATATTTCTACAATTTCTCCTTCCTTCTCCTTTGGTGGAAGGCAAGTGGCAAAAATTCACTTTTGACCCTGATTTGCCTCCAAATTACTTCACAGTGCAGAAACTTCACGTTGGGAGAAAATATTGAGTAAAAAGAAATATCTTTGGAAATTTTCGATTATTTTATTTTCAAGAGATTCCATTTTTAGGGAATTTTTTTCCCCCGCAAAATCCGGGATTTCGAGTAGAATTTACGAAATCGGATCTCTACCGCATTTTGCAGAGATCCACCAAGAATTGGCACAAGAACATTTAAAACGTCTGTGCGTCTTCTGAAGAATATTTTAAAAATTTCTTTTGGGTGTTAATATGATATTTTATTTTAGAAGGAGTTCAAAAATGCCCTTTTCCCGATAAATATATCCTTGGAGATCTAAGGAAGTTGCAGTCAGGAATTTTGATGCGTTAGATAATTATGTACCTTTAACAACAGTTTCGACCAAATTTCGAAAAAAATTCTCCTTATCACATTTGTGTCTGGTGGGGAAAATACACTTTTCGAAGCGTAACCATGCTTCAAATTATATCCAGAAGTCGATTTATGGTGTTTGGGTTGGTTTTGTGTACCCAACGTGTCCTATTAAGAGATTTATGCAAGATTCCAAACCTTTCGAACTTTATAGGTGTCGAGGGAAATACTTATTTTGAAATTTAACTTCGCTCCAAGTTATTTTAATATGACGATTTGTTTTCTTCGTATGTTGAATAGGTGTACTCAAAATGCTCTCAGACAAGATTTTTCGAAATTCTCTGTTTATCCCCATAAGGGGAGCAAAAATAAATATATATATAAATTAAAAAAATATACGTTTTTAAACTAAACTTTGTTCCTCATAACCTCAAAATGGACAGTTCTTTTTCTGTCCAAAATTTTAACAGTTTTCAATGTTTTTTTTTTTTTTTTTCGATTTTATAATAATGGATAACATGGAATTTTCAGAATTCTTATAAACATAGTTACTAGCAAGACGTTTAAAAACCTGTCGTTTACTTATAAATTCATTTTTTTTTTTTATGCACAGATATACAATAAACAACGAGAAATTTTTGCGGTGAAATTTGCCGATAGATTCAATTTACTTTGATTTGAAATAACTATATAGAAATTGCGTTTAATTGAATTTCAAAATTTAAATACTATAATATTAAAAAAAATAAAATAAAATAAACGTGAATATTATATAAGATATTTTAATTTGTACGAAATTTATATTGGAATTTATTATTATACCTTTTAAAGTAAATATTCTTTGACACCAAGTATTGAGATTTTTTCAATTCTATAGTTTATTTATATGTTTCTTCATATTTTTCTGTATATTTTCTGAGCACTTTATTATTTAATATTCTATTTTTCTTTTGTGAGTAATGGTATAGTTTTTGCTTTGAAATAAATTTACTGAAGTTTGGAATAAATTGCACTGTTTGACAATTTATTTCAATATAAAGTGTCTGGCTTATATTTCGATCTGAATTTCTGTCTAGATTAAATAAATATTGTGTTTATGTATTATACACTTTATTTTGTGGAGAAGTACTATTTTATTTTATTTTTATTATTACTTATTTGAAAAATGACAATGGTGAATATAATAGTATAAAGCATTAATTATAAACAAAAATATAGAATTAGATTTTTTTCCCTGTGGCATAGATAATTTAATAAAGTGTTGATGTCTTTTTTGATAACTGAATGACATATAAAATTGGAGCTATAAATTTTTAGAATATATAACGCTGAAGTTATTCCAAAAAATAATAACATTCATTACATGATGAATAAATTTGCAGCTTCATTATTTTTTCTTTAATAAGTTTAATTATCTTAAAGAGAGAGAATTGTTTTTACTGAAACACGATAACAAATAAGAGTATATTATCAATTATATATACTATTTCTAATCAGTTAAAATAGATAGAATTTATTAATATATAACCCTGATATGTAAATATATTCGAACGAATTTCGCGAATTTCACAGTAATTCAAAAGTGATATTAAATATAAAATATTTCATCTGTAAACGTTAATATTGACAAATGTTGAAAAAAAAAAAAAAAAAAAAAGAAGTTGGAAATTTAGAAATACATACACATGTGTACATTCATACTACTTATTGGTTTGATACATATAAATAATTTTCTTATATAAATGTTCCAGACCACATACATTAAATTTTAAATATTTTCAAAACAGTAAAAAGAAATGTAACAGAAATAAAATTCTCCAAAACTCAACCACATTTCTAAGCGACACAATTTGTATAATAAAATAAATATGTTCCCAGATAAGTGTAGTAAAACATGATGTTTTTTAATTTTAATATTACTAAATTGACTTTAACAAAGAGTAAAGCTTTATTTAATTGAAATGTCTTCATTAGAATTAGAATTAGAAATGTCTTCATACACTCGCGTTTGTTACACTCTATTATAAACATAACAGAATTTTTTAGAAATTCTTTGTCTTCTGGTTATCAGTGGATTTACATGCTATGAAGTAATGAAAGCAAGATTTGATATTTAAAAAAAATAACCGTTTATATGCATGCTTGCTAAAATTTTGTTATATTTCAAGAAACAATAAACACAATTGTTTGATGAATATATGACTCATGTTTCAGGTAGGTAATTGATAGTAAGATTTTTCCATATATCGTTCTACAGGTGGCGTTTATGTACTGCAACTTTTCCTATTTTTTGAAAGCTCTATATAAATTTCTGTAAAATTTGTATATTAGATTTTACTTACGGTAAACTATGCTCTTCGAATTTGAACGAATATTGGTAGACAAGTGACGCTGGTCAAACGTAACTTTCTATATGTCATTGATAGCTATCACTCAGATTTTACTGCAACGGATAACACCAAGCGTGAAATGTAAAAGTATTATTATTAGAAACCACGCTGATATAATTTTTATTTTAAAGTGCATATCTTCCAACAGGCTATTTACTAATATAATGAAACAGTTTTGAACCACTATCTTTACTTTTTGATATCTAACACATACCATCTCATATAAGGCGAAGCTTGTTAAAAAATATACATTTAATTTTGGTGTATATTACATAAGAAGGTCTACATCATTTTTCAGAAAAGATTAATAAGCATTTGTGTTAAGAAATTAAGCAAGAATACTTACATCTAGATCATATAGGAAATACGTTATTATGAAAAACCTAAACATTCTTCTTTCTGCCACCTAGATCGTATAATGGTTAACCAATGCATATATTTGAAAGGAAATGAAGAAAATTTACTGATGTTACTGCATATTAATATTTCATATTAAGCATTAAAACTGTCTCAACTTTAGACCCAATTTAGAAATCGTTACAATATCGAGTCATATGAAATAAAATCTGGTAAGTCTAACAATTGAGGATACCAATCGTGCTGGTATCAATTATCATATTCTTCAGAATGATACTTCTGACTCATAAATCTTTCTTATACAAGGTAAATAACGCAGACGGTGGATGAGTCTAGATTCAAATGAGAAAAAACTGGCAGTGTATGGTACATAATAAGTTATAATTAATAATTTTTACACTAATTGTGTAACTGAGCTTTAGTAAATTATAAACGTCTTTTTTTTTTTACTTTCCGAACATTATATGTAAAGAAAGTATTGCAATAGTGATTTACGAAATGGATTTTTTTTATCTCGCGTAGCTCAAAAAAGAATGGTCGTAGAATGTTGGAAATTTATATTTATGAATGTCTTTGTGTCTAGTAGTACACTTCCAAACTTAGTTTCGAAACGAGTTATCTACAAGTTTACATGACTTTTCCCGATGTTATTATTATTATTATTATTATTATTATCCCTAGTGTAGTTACACAATTTCATGGGCACAGACATATGAACACTACACAATTCAATGTCAAAACATAATAAAAATATACAAAAAGTCCAGAATCTGTAGATAGTTGTCTGAAAAAAGTTCATTCTATGATAACCTCATACATGCAAGAATATGCTCGGGCGAAGCTTGATGTACATTGCACATGATGCACGTTGGGAACACTTTTTCACCACCAATAAATTTAATTGCTCTCGTATGTCCTGTTCGTAGATGTTATAAGCAAGACATATATCTTCAGCTCAAACCAGAATCAATGCTATCATCGGGCTTATCGGGCGCATACCAGTGGTGAGACACACTTTGATAGCCCTGTTGCCCCAATAACTTATTTTGACTAAATTTAAACAGATCAAAGTCGATTACCGCATTGGGATTTTCAGCAGCCTTAGCAAATTTATTGGCCACTCATTTCCCTCCAATCCAATGTGGGAAGGAATCTATTGGAATGTTAGTGAGGAATCCTTGTGGAGGGAGTCAATGCAGGTCGCAATATCTTTTGATATTGATTTTGAACAAGTAAAGCACCTTTTTATTTCTTGGAGAGCTGACATGGATTCTACAAAGAAAACTGCCTTAATTGGTATGGAAACAGTTTAAAGTCATCTCAATTTTTTAAGTTCGGCGTTAATGACTGAACAACCTCTAGTGTTTGTATGACTTAATTCCTGAGTCCGATTGTTGAACTCGATAATTGCAACGCTTCCAGAATTTCCATCGATGACCTTAGACCCATCGGTATAGATCTTAATGTATTGTAGGCCAAAATGATTTATTTTTTTCAAGAGCAAGAGCCTTCAGTGGACATGGAAGTTCATTTTGCTTTTTAAAGAAATTCTCAGTGGAGAGATTAATGATCAACTCTTTCCTCAGATGAAACGGAGGAAAAGCAATAGAAGTAGTTATTTTGTTAGGACAAGCTATAGGTATTTCATTCTGAAGAACTGAGTGCATAATAGATTTCTTTTTGATTATATGAGATGGCATCCAGTCTTTAATTAATACGCCGGTTCCGTGATTCAGAAAGTTGACTCGTTTTTCAATAACTTTGGTAAGATTTGGTCGCGATATATGTATGTATGAGTGTATGTATGTGAGTGAACATGATAGCGTTTAATAATTTTGTTCAATTGAGCTGAAAGTTGGTAAGTATCATGTAGGTTACTGTAGCACGAACACTATAAATTTTAGTAAATCTAGCGCTTATAGTTTATTTATTTTTTTTAAACATGGAAACAACAGAAAATTTCTTATCCGTATGTTCTACGGACTTAAATTATTTGAAATGCGATAGCGTCTATATGTCTTATCCGATTGAGCTGAAAATTTACATACATATTATAGGTCTCCGTTCCACGACCGGTATAGATTTTGGTGCATCTAACACTCATAACTTTTTTTTTTTTTTTTTTTTTGCAGAAACACAACAAAAATCTTTTATATTATGGTCTACGGGTTGAAATTTCATAAAGTGCGATAGCGTCTAAATACGATAGCGTCATTATACAGATTGATTCCTTATTTCACTGACAACTCAGGGGTTTTTAATTGCAAAGCTCACAAGGACGATAAATTAGTATATACAAGTTGTCTTATTTTTAACCGTTATCATGCTATTGATAATGGAATGAAAAAAAAAAAAAATCCTACACCTTCTCTCATGTTTAAATTTTCTAATTATGCTATGCAAAACTCAAACATGTATTTAGAAAGAACAGAAAAAAAATCCTACAAAACGATATTTATTGTTTTAGAACATCTAAATTCAATGACGTGTTACAATTGCTGATACAACGAAAAATTGAAAAATACCCGCCAAAATATTTAATCGGAAACTCCGCAAAAACCGTTCTAGCTATAGTAAATAAAATTTACTAAAAGTTGCTTTCAAATAAGTTTACAATGGACTATATTGGTTGAGTAGCGCAACGGATATTTAATTATTTGTTTGTTAATCACTGTTTCATACTTACCAACATCCTAGTTATGAATCGAAAGATTTTTTAATACTCGCCCCTTTTACCACACCAGTGTAGTTTGTGAGTGTTTTTCTTCTTATTTAATCGTATTCAAATTTGCAGAAAATTACTGTAAAAATATACTGGTGTAGAAAAATTTGGCGTGTACTAAAAATCTTCCGGTTTATAATAAGATGTTGGCAAGTATGCTACTTTCTTTTATGTTTTCAAAAATCGAGTCTCCACCCATAATTTTTTGAAACCCCTTTGTAACTCAACTTAGTAATTCACTTTTGATCATACTTATATGCATTAATTTATTGTTTATTTATTTCATAGATAATAATTGTTTGCTTATCTGTGTCATAACATTATGATATGCATTATTATTTTAATTTTAAAATATAATATAGAAGTTATTGTTATTAAATATTGGAGGAGTTTATTAATCAAATGGTATAGCACCGGTATGAGGTGTGTTAATTGTACAAAACAACGGAAACAAAATGAACATTAAAAATGTAAAAAATCGACATGTATCCCATGCCTAGGATTAAAGTATATACGCGTAAAGAAGTTTACACCCGATATTTGTTTCAATTGCTTGGCAAATTTAACACAATTTTTGTGTATGTTTTATGCATCTTGAAAAAGTAAACAATTACAATATTTAATTATAATAATTTGCAACATACAATTATTGTCCATGTAATAAATAAACTGTAAATTATGCATATAAGTATGATTAAAAATGAATTAAAAAGTACAGTTGGTAAGCGGAGCTTCAAAATATGATAGGCCGAGTTTCACTTTTCGAAAGAATAAACGCAGCAGGTTATAGGGCTTCACTGAATTTCTGAAATTTTACGCTTATTTCACTATATTGCAACCATTATTTTAAAATAGTATCTTCGGAGATAACATTTTGCCTTTCAAAAGTTCGAGAATTTTTTTTTTTTTTTTTTTTTAATGACAGTGGTGACAGTAGAATAAAATGAATGTGAAATTTTAGGAACGCAGCGAGGCCTGTGTATAACAATTATACAGTTAAATTTTTTCTGCATTAGCCAACTTATACGGTTCATTATAATCTTATTCGGAAGCTATTTGAATGAGTCGTTTTTTAGTATATTTTACTGATAATAGCTAGAATTATTTATGTAGAATTACTGAAAAGATATTTTGGTGATATTTGATTTTTCATTTTTTGTTTTCGCTGTTTTAAAACTTGTAACTCATCCTTAAATCTAGATATTTCAAGAGAATCGATGTCTTTTCGCAGCATTTTTTTTTTTTTTTTTTTTTTTTTTTTGTTCTTTCCAAATATATCTTACTTTTATGTAGCATGTTTAGAAATTTTAAAAATGAAGAGTAGTGTAAGATTTTTACAGTTTTTATTCTATTCGCAGTAGCTTGCAAACGGTTTGAGATACGACAGGGATTATGTTGTTTTGTGCTCATACCAGCTCTTCTATTAACCCTTTGAGTTTGTGGGCGCAATATGGAATCATCCTGTATATATATTCTACCTTTCTGACTCTACCTTGCATTTTTTAACTCATCTTATAAAGAAAATTATATATTGTATGTATTTATAATTTGTTTAAAATGTAAATATCTTGGTTGATTATCTAATCGTATACATTTATATTACAAAATATTTATTTTATAAGTTGAAAACTGTAATCAATTCAATAAACTGCTAATTTCAAAAGAAAAACAAATATATTTTTCTTATGACTAAGAATATCTAATTCTTTTAGTATTTATTTTAAAAATAATTATTATTAACTGTTTTCAAAGTATATTATTTTTAGTTACGGCAAAATAATAAAGTTTTTTAGTTTCATGATAAAATATACTTTCCAAAATGAACATCAAGCATCTGTTAGATGTGACAAGAAATAATCAATAAAATTTCTTTTTTTGGTTACATTTTCGAAAAATCAAAGTCATGAACAATTTACTTCATATATTTTTTTCTTCATACATTCTCACTGCTATAAAAATAACTTTGAAACTGTAAAAGAAGATAAGTTAAAACTTGGTTATAAAACATTTGAAGTTTTACGACCTTATTTTCTACACTTAATTTATTAAAACTATCGAAAGAAATATTTTAAAAGACGAAATTTTTATTACATAATTTACAAGTTATTAAATTTTAGTGTTTTGAATTTATGTCTCTTTCTGTGGATTTAAATAACAATCAATTTTGTTATTTTAATCATTTTATTGCCTGTAAAACAATATTTTGTTTTTTGCAATTTGTTTTTTATTGTATTTTTAAATATGTTCATAAGCCTTTGTGGAACTTTACTTAGTATAGTCAAAAATTAAATTTATTGAGCATAAATCCTTATTTCTTTACATCCATATTGAAAATCTGCGCTTTATAATAAGAAATATTATACGAAAAATATTTCTATGAAATTATTTTTTGCAAACAGCTATCTAAAATGGTTGTGCTCCTTTTCTCTAATTTATTATTTAAAATTTGTAAATATATACACATGCATACTTAAATATGTAAAATAGTTATATACATAAAATATAGCTCTAGTTATAGTTATGTGCGATACACACACAAATACGTATTTACATATACACAGTGGCAAAAAAAAAAAAAGTATATATATATGCACTCAGAAAAAATAAAGTTGCAGTTACGAAACTCGGCAGTAGTATAATGCTTAATTTCATTAAAAAAAAAAAAAAATGATTAAATAAAAGTTGGAGCAAAAAAAAAAAAAAAAAAAAAAAAAGCATTTTATTTACGAGTAGCAGTACCAAGAATTAAATAAACAGTTAATAGTAAAGACATTCCTGAGAGCGATAAAAAACAGATACTCGAATGCGCACGGAGTCTGTTAAGTTATCAGTGTTCCTCTGTGGTAGCTTGAATCACAAATGGTGCAGCTGATTAGCGGGATGAAACGTATTCGTACACGGTTTAATCTGTTTGCCCAACATGTCAAAAATATTTTTGATAGGCGATAGGCTGGAGACTTAGCAAAACAGTACAGATTATTAACACTTCGAATACATTGTTGGAAAATTCATATTGTATGAGGCAGAGCTATGTCCTGCTAGAAAACAGACCTTGGATGACTTTCTAGAATTGACAGCGCGATTGGCTGCAAAATATCGTCAGTTTACCTGCAAGTAGTTAGAGTACACCCCCCTCCCCCCCATTTTGAACCGCTGTCCAATATAATCGCTTCTCAGACTGTCACACTATCCCTTCTGGTTGCGGCTGCTCACAAACATATATTATATTGCAGAGCTCAGGTCTCCAGACATGTATACTCATCATTGAGAAAAAAGGAAATTTATGGCTAAATATGACATTTATTATATCGGAAAGTGTTTAACTTAAGAGAGAGCAGCACCGTGTAAGACGAAAATGTTAATGATCGAGTGTCAAGCAGTGTTGAAAAGTTTAGGGACTCTTTATTCAAAATCCACCACTAAATTTTACTTGTAACGATTGCCTAATCACTTCAAGGATTAATAGTCCATTATGCATATAAAATATAACTCCTCAAAATTATTGGAGATAATTTAATAAAAATGTTCCTAAATTTGGCAACACCGGTCAGCAGCTAGCCTCTTAGTTTAAGTCGAGATTTGAGGAATTCTTCCCTTTATCTTCCGCAAATTGTATCCTTGGGTAATCCGGGATTCCTGAGATTTTGTAAATAGCGTTGAACCATTGATAATATAACTGTTGATGCTTATGTGTCACTTGTTCTAATTGGGCAACCATCTCTCACATTAATGTCCCGAGGACGACCCGATGGACTGATTATCCCTTCGCTGATCCACTGATTCCAATAACAGACAACGACCATCGCTTTGACCATTATGGCGACCGATTCACATATTTCACCAACCGTCATCTTCTAGCACGGTTTGTGGTTTCTTTGAGCCCTATGACGCGAGCTATCCAATGTCTGGCAACTTTTCGCAACGTATTCGAGTAAAAACATCTTTTATTACAATGTCGTGTATCGAAGCTATCAGCGGGGTTGTAAAATTTCGTAACTTGCTGCTAACCTGAGCTTTTACATTCTACAATCATAAAAGGAATGTCTCCTTAAACTTAAAGCGCATACTCAGAATATTGTGAAAAAAACTACAGATATATTACTTACATACGTAATACAAGATCAGTCAAATTTATCGGCGGAATCCTACTAAAAAATCTACTAAATAATAATAATAATAATAATAAAAATAACTTCGAATATTTGGCGCAGAAAGAAAAAGAGTGCACGAGATTTGGCGATCAACATCCTTTCCCTTCAAATGCAAGTAAATTTACTGCGTTTAACACTTTCAGGTCTCAGCTATTTCGACCACACATCTCCCTGTGGACTGAGGGTTTCTGGTACTTTTCATGATTTTTTAAAAAATAATCTGCCAAATATGTATTTGAATATATATATGTATATATATATATATATATATATATATTATAAACTTGTAACTGTTCTTATTTATAATGAAGGAGCTATTTAAATATACTAAGAATTATTATTTAATGGCAAATTATTGAAAAACGCATGTTTTAAAGTAAAAAAAAAGTTCCAAATAAGAAAACATCATTTTTTTAATATAAAATTTTACATTGACTCGAATAAAAAATTACCCAAATGTTGTACAAATGCCTAAAAATAGCTTTTATTTGTAAATAAACTTTATTAGTTTGTTAATAAACTTTATAAGTAATCGAAGTAATCAAAGGATTAACTGTGATTCTAGATCGTTATATAATACCTATTTCGGTTTAGTGCTGCCATTTTTTATTTTTACTTCTTTTTGTTGGGGGGGGGGGGGACTAAATATTCGTAGATGATATTTGAAAAGTTGGCGAACGAATTTTGTCGATACTTTTATAGCAGCCCAGGGAGTTAAAAGCTGACTCCGAGAGAATCTCCGGTTTAGTTCGCATCGCCGAAAACGCAACCCGAGTGATGCTCTGGCTTAGACATGAGAGTGTTAATAATTTCTTGCAAAACAAATCTTTCTGAATAACATTATAGTAAAAATAGTTTGAAAATAACTGATGAAAAAATTGTCTGTTCCTCGTACAAGCTTGCACAGCATATGATGTGGCTTTTTCAAAGTATTTCACTTTAGCTTTGAAAGAAAAATTAACTTGCAAGTTGCAAATATTTAAATTTCATGTTAAATACACTTTTAAGCTATACATAACTTTAGTTTTTTAATTGGTTGATTAAAAAAAAAAAAAAAAAACTTCTGTATTTTTTAAGTTGAAAAATTAAATTAATTTAATTTTTTTATTAAAGACAATATATTTGGAAATTAACACTTGCAATGTTGTTTGGATGCTGTAAAAACAATACATGGGGGGGGGGCGGTGAAATATGGCACAAATGTTACAGAAAAAGAAATTAAACTAAAAAACCGCTTTGTTGAAATATTAAAAGAAAGTATGAGTGTAATATTTAAGTTATGATATATATATATATATATATATATATATATATATATATATTTTTTTTTTTTTTTTTTTTTTTTTTTTTACCTAGGATGATTATTATTTAAACTCATAAAAATTTTAATTCTTTATAATTTTCAATTCATATTTGGTTTAAAGTTTGAATAAATTAACTAAAGATACACGCTTCAAAAATTACTGTTATACAATTTTTTTTTTTTTTTTAAGTTAACCTTATGTAAGTTGTAGTACATAGTGTTGTTAAGTACGTAGAGTTAAAAAGTTATTTGGTATATTTTATCTAACCAGTGTAAGAAAAAATAAATTATAATAAAAGAGGTGTAACATTCCAATATTAATGTTTAATCTATAATGAAATTTAAGATTTAAATTTAAGTTTGAAATAATTTTTATCAATTTCTATTTTTATTTAATTACTGGTTGTGAAATAAGTATTCTTCGAAAACACAAAATTGCGCACTAATAAGTTATTTCTGTTTACCATTGTTTCATTTCTAAACAGTTATGCACATTCTTTTTAATTTATAATGTGCTTTTAATTTATAATGTAATTTATAATATAATATTAATTTATAATGTAAATATATATAAAATGTGCGTACTGTTTTACTTTAAGCTATAATATTTAAAGCTTAAGTAAAACTTAAGCTTAGTTTAAATATTTTACATTAAACTAAAGGTTGTATAATTCGATCGTTAGCTTTACTTATAAATATACATGACAAAATTGTAGTTATAAAAGTGTGTTTACTCAAAGTAAACTTTATTCAACTAGTTTAGTATGAAGAGTATGGATGAACAACGTATTTCTGTAATGAGTACTTATCAAAAATCGTTTTGCACCAGCTTTCATTGTGTCGCCAACGAGAGATTAATAGACTAATTTATTAATCTGACTTTTTCAACATTTTTTAAAGAAAATATACAGTGATTCTGCTTTATTTATTTATTTATTTATTTATTTATTTTATATATATAAACATACATAACCTCATAAGGATAGAATTCTATAATTTTTTCAAAATTTTTTGCGTATGCGGCGACAGAGAACTTCCTTGTTAAAAATTCAGACATGCGTTGTGCCATTGAGCAAAACACAACCATAAATACATTTTAAGTAATTACCAAGTATAGTTCCAACACATTCTAATTTTTGGGGGTAGTACTGTAAACGAATTTTTTATCATTTTCATACCATAATTTACATGAAACATGATTTTGTGTACATAAAAAATATATGATCATTTCATTTGGTTTCGTGCAGCCTATAGATACCAATCTGTAACTACCAAACATTTTGCCAATAGATCTATGGTCAGTTCATATAATTTTTATTGAAGAGTTTAGAAATGTGTTGTTCAATTAGTGTTGTTTCATTTGGTACTCAAGTACCTTATAGGAACATACGAGAGGTGTTCAAAACAACTTTTATTTTTTCTCCCACTATTGACTATGTATTTTATAGAAGTCATCGAATGCCTCTCTCGTGTTTAAAAATTGTGGTATACAAAATTAACATGTCATTTGCTTATTATATTGTTTTAACATCTTAACTAAAATAATTACAATAGGACAAACGTAATTTTTTTACTATGTTCTATAATGAATAATTCTTCTAGTAAATAAAAACCAAAAAGTAAAATGTAACACTAATTAACCTTCGGAATGACACTAATGAAAACATTTAATTGTAGCTGTGTGGTTTTGAAAAAAAAAACATGAAATGTCAGAAAATGCCAAAAATTACATTTTAAAACTCCGATAAACCAAAAGGTGACAAAATAATAATAATAATAAAATGATAACTAATTTACTAATCCATTTACGTATTATGTATACATGTGTATTTTTGTGGTTTTGATTTAAAATAATAGTTTTATTGTGTAGTTTGGATAGTTAACAAATACAAAAGTAGAAAATTTAACAATTCAATAATTGTATGGAAATACAGACTGATCCTATTTAAACTATAGAAATGTTTAGGGATTTTAAAACTTACAAAAGAATTACATATAATATTTTTTTATCTATCATTTTTTTTTTTTAATCAAAAATTTTTTAAACTCCAAAATGACTTTGTGATTACTCATTTTCATAAATCTCTAAATAAGTATACTATGTTATGTAAACAATATTATCATTCTCTCTTAAATAGTTCAATATTTTATTAATTTAACTTTTAATTAACTAATAGTATATTTGTATCCTAAAAAATCATATTCATAGTTTTTATATATTACTTTAAGTTCATTTAATATTTCAATTAATAAATACTTATTCCTAAGTTTCACCTATCCCCTATTAATTTTAAAGCTGCCACTATAAGTTGAAACACAACAATAATGCTAATAAACATTTTCTAGATATTCGTAAGCAAATTTATAACTTGATCAGGAATTTTGATAATTTTCTTTTCTTATAAAAAACTACCGACACATAGATCACCTTAAAATCTCAAAGGTTAGCAATATCATAGACTTAGGATTCTAAAGAATTATTCGTTTGTTTTTATTTTTATTTATTTACTTATTTATTTATTTTTTATTTATTTTTTAATAATAATTAAATGACCTCGATAATATACTACTATAAAAAAGAGTAAAATGTTGCCGACAATTGCAACTGATTTTGTATGAAGTAGTATTCAGTGCCTGACTGAAGTAACTATGTCCAAATGAAATGTCTGATCATATTCTTATTTTCTTAATGATTGAAATCGAAGGATATGTTAGATACTATTACTGATTTTTTTTTTTTAATGGTGCCTTTGTTTTCAAATGCGCATGTTTAAAGTATAAAAAGAAATATCAACTCCATAAATAATTAACAAAAAAAAATTAAAATTATATCTGAATACAAAGTTAAATAATTTTATTATTTTAACACAAATGCAATTTGAGTATTCTATGAATCAAACAAATGCATATATACAAATATACTGAATGTTCATGTAAAATTTAATCAATAATGATTCAAATATTTAATTTATACTACTATTGATACTATTTTTTTTTATATTAATATTGTTATTTTCTAATGCTTTATGCGTAAAATGTAAATTAATTTAACTTATTAAAGAATATATTTGGTTGTATTTAATTAAAACTTATATAAATGAAGAGTTAAATCAAGTATTAGTGTTAATTCGCCGCAAATGCAGTTAAATCTGAACATAGTTATAATTTTATTGAAACTATTTATTACTTACGATATATGCGTACCATTTAATTTGACTTTACACGTTTTATGTATAATTGTTATTATATATTTGAAGACTTTTCTAAAAACATTTGACTGTTAAAATAAAATTGCATTTTTGTTTTATTTAATCCTCTTCTGTTTATATTTTTAAAGTAAAAACATGCGAATTTTTTATTTATTTAATATTATTGAAATTTTGATTTGATTAAGATGCTCTCAGTAAATTTCTTTAAATGCAATAATGTGTAGTCTAGAAAATCTTCATATTGATTTACTGTCATCCACTTATTTATTAAGCCGTGGAAAAAACGTAAAAGCTGTGAGATGGAAAAATAAATTTCACTCTTGGAAATCATAAATATTTTTTATGAGTGATGATGTGAGCATTAAGATAATGTCTTTTATGTCTAATGTATCGTTAAGTGACAAAGAAAAAGATACTTTAGATAAGAATGAACGGAATAATCTCTTGGGAATGCATATTTCTGAAACTTGAGAATATTCAGTAATTGATAAGAGTTATGGGAAATATTATTGATGCATTTTATCTGCATTACTAAGCAACTAAAATAATCTAAAATTTTAATTTTATTTCTTTATCGTCCATATAAAATTTTAATGCCGAAATACTTATAATAAGTAAATTTAATACTTATTAGATATTGGCTCATTAATTTTGGATTTGATTATTTTTTTTTCAAATATAGTTTACACACTGTTAAACAAATCAAAATTTAAAAAATGGGGGTGGGGTGGGGGTTGGGGTGGATAAGAATTTATAACATGTTTTACAATTCTCTAATTTTAGTACTTTTAACTATAAATAGAGGGTATGCATATTTCTAATAGAATTTGTAAAATTAATTGCACTGATTTTTTTTACGTCATCCTCATAGAACAACCAATGAAAAAGTAAATTTTTGAAATAAAAGTAAAATATTTATTAGAAACAGAATTCGTTATGTTGATATTAGTAGTTTGAAACATGATTGCTAAAACTAATCTGACGATATTTAAACTGAAACGGGATTAACTAGATAAGAATTTTTGAATTTGCTTTGCTAATCAGATACGAGTGAAACTTCAAATAAATATTATATATATTATAAAATCGATGTTTATTCCAAAAAAAAAGTTTTAAATATCGTCATATTTTGCACTGTGGTTGTTTTTTGTGCTCTAAGCTGTTGCGATGCTGCATTGTCAAAGCAACAGAGGCATTATCAGCGTAATGCAGATAAAATAAATATTATTAGAAAAAAGAACTACTGAGAGTTTCTTGTTCTCTAGTTGCATGGTCATTGTGAGCAAATTATTATTTTTATTTTCTAGTTGCAAGAATAGTGAATTTCATTTACTTCTTATTCATTTACCCCTATTTTGTACTCTCTACATTGGTGGATTTTAATACTTATAATTTCTACGTAATCCTTCTGTTTATGATCTAGGTAAGAAATGTTTGAAGTTTCCGATCAGCGGAATACGAACTATCTGCGAGTATTTAATTTTAACCCCCCAAGATTGAACAAGGTATGAATGAAAAAAAAAAAAATCAGTTTATCGAAGATTTCCGTATTTTATATATCACTTGAAATGGTCCCTGCTGTCTAAAAGATTAAATTTTACGTGTGCCTAAGAGACTCTGTACAGAAACGCTGCTAGATCAAGAACAGAAACTACTAGAACAGAAAATGTGTCTACCATTGGGCTTTGAACTGTTCACTAATGGCACAACTAAAATTTATAACTATTTTAAATATCATTGAAAATTATTTTGCGATGCTTTAATATATTCACAAGACGTTATTTTATTTTCACAAATTTTTAGAAAATAGCATTTTTTGAACATGACGCGCAGCATTCAAATACATTTTGCAAAGAAAGGCTGGCGTTCTTTTTTTTTTTTTTTTTTTGATTGCATTTACGAAGATTGTGCAACTTAGTATACTTGTATGCTCTTTTTAAAGCTTTCATTTCTGCATTAATATCCATATTTTGTGTTTGTATTTTTTATTCAAATTTCTTAATATTTTTAACAAAGGTAAAAAGAAGACATCTAGGAAAAATATTTGGAATATATAGTTAACTAAGTAAATTGTTTAAACAGTTAATTTAGTAAATTATTTGTGAAGTTAATTAAGTAAATTATTTGTAAATAATTGAAAGTAGGGTAAAGAAAAATAATTTTAATTAAAAAATAAATAATTAAATAATCAGTCATTTTACTTTATAATATTTATTTATTTTCTTTTCAAAACATAAAACTAAATTGAATTGAAATAAAAACACTTGCAAATAAGAAAATTTCATACTATTCTATAGACTTTATTATATTAAACTATGATTGTTTTAAAAAACAGTATTATTATTATTAATAATATTATTTTTACATACATCATATGTTTTGTGATAAATTCAGGTATTATATTTCAGATGATTCAATCATAATATACAATACTAAATGAAGAAAGATATTTAATTAAAAAGTAAATAGGGTAAAAGTACTAATAAGGGGCCACGTATTAGAAATTAACACTTTTAAATTTAAATTCTCACTATTTTTACGTACTCTGCTTTCATAGTAATGCATGCATAAGGTAACCATTGAAAAAAAAAAAAAAGATAATTAAGTAAATAGAAAAACATTAATATTTTTTTCTCTATCTATACGTTTAGGTGCCAGAATATATATAAAATAATATCTCATTTTTCGAAGTATTCAAAAACACATTATTAAAAATATCGACTCAAGTATAATTCGTGATTTATATGATATGGCAGAAACCCCCAAAGTATTATAATTAAAATGAAATCCTGCCAATTATAATGTGTATATTTATAACGATTTCCAATATTTTGTGTAAAAATACTCTTAGACATAAAACTTGAAAAGATGAAAGGAAATAACTGATTCTCACTTAAATTATAGTGTAGGACGCAAGCCTGATTTATGGTATACTTAGGAGAAAAATAAAATGGCTTGCTGCAAATGTACATTTTATTACTGATTTTATCTAGAATTAATATATCTCCAAATAAAATATTAGCAATTTATTTAAGATTACTGATAAATGAAATTATGCTGGTTACACTTTATTTTATATCTAATTACACTCACATTTGAGAATTTATATATTGGGTTGTTCGATAAATAATGTCGTTTTTTAAAACCTTCGCTTCTAAAACCCAAGGCTTCTTCGAACGTGGAATTTTTCAACTTACCGAAAGATGGCAAAAGGTCATCCAGGAAAATGGTCAAAATATCATTGATTAATGTTTGTTGTTAATATAAATAAATTCACTTTGAAAAGCATGAAAAAAAAAAATGACATTATTTGTCGAACAACCCAATAAAACAAATAATTAGAAATTTGGTGTTTGTATTAATAGGCTTTTCTTTAATATAATTCGAAATTAGTATTAGAAAACACATTATTAAAAATATCAACTCAAGTATGATTCGTGATTTAAATGATCAGGCAGAAAACCTCAAAGTATTATGATTCTGCCAATTATGCTGTGTAAATTTATAACAATTGCCAATATTTTGTGTAAAAATGTTCTCCGACGTAAAACTTGAACAAATGAGAGGAAGTAACTGTTTCTCACTTAAATTATAGCGTGGGATGCAAGCATGATTTATGGTATACTTTGTAGAAAAATCAAATGGCTTGCTACAAACGTATACATTTTATTACTGATTTTATCTAAAATTAATATATTTTCAAATAAAACACTAGCAGTTTATTTAGGATTACTGATAAATGAAGTTATGCCGGATACACTTTATTTTATATCTAAGTACACTCACATCTGAGAATGTATATAAAACAAATAATTAGAAATTTGGTGTTTGTATTAATAGGCTTTTCTTTAATATAATAATAGATAATATTTTCTAATAATGACTTAAAAATAAATTGCTGAAATACTTGTACTTTAAACACAGATGTACAATAAAAATTATTAGATTGTCGACATAACAGGTTTAATATAGTTGTAAAGTAATGAAATGAATTTTATGTATGTAACAAAAATGCAAGGACTAAAATTCCTTTTATCATTTTTTTTTCTTTTTTTAAGCAAATTGATGATAACGACGAGAAAAATTAAAGATTTTAATTTAAGATTTCTATCCAGCTTATCTTTATCCTTATATAATATACCAATCGATTTTAAAAGAATAAAATTTAATAAAGCAATAAAAACTACGAAAGCTACTGAATATTTAAATACCCTTTTGTTTACATTTACTGTGTGACATTTTAGATAATTTCTCTTATTTGAGAGAATTTTTCATGTTTAACCCTTTCGCTACCAGCGTCACATATATGTGACGATCCGATTTTCTTACCTGAGCCCGGCGTCACAAATATATGACGGGTGATCATTATCAGTTTATGATAATTGTTTGCATTAAATCGTGTCGCACACAGACGAATTATGTTATAAAACAATAAAATAGATACAGGATGTTATTGGTTTTAGTTAGAACGTTATAGATACATCCCACAAAAATAAATGACAATTGGTATCATATTTAAATAGTAAGACGTCTGGCTGTGGTGGCGGTTTTTCTCCTGAGGCTCTGGTAGCGAAAGGGTTAATTAAATGATTACCTAAATTTTAAATATTTATTTAATATTTTATTATATAATTAATTTTATTATGTTAAATTAATTAAATATTTTTATTATATTAAAGTTTTAAATTCTTATGATAGTAGGCTTTTGAAAAATTTCCAAAGCCTTGAGAAGTGTCAAGGATATTAATATAATACCAATTGTTTCACAGGATATTAAAAGCATTACTGAGAATGAACAAAATGCTTCATGATCGAAGTCAAAGTTTAAAAATTATATATATTTATATATATATTCCCTAGTGGCTGCAGTAGCAAATTTCTAGTGGACTCCCTTTCATACATGAAAGTATCGATGTTAAATGAGACGAAAAATATGGAAAAACTATTGAGTTCGAGAAATCACATAATCAAGGAAAAAAAATCTCACAGGAGGAATCAATTGCAGTCACATGGATTACAAGTAAAATTAATTAAAGGTTTAGTTGTTCGCAGCTGACGAAGAATAAAATGAGAAAAAACAGAACTATTTTAATAAAATTAAACATAATTTATACGTCTCATTAATATATTAAAACCAATGTAACATTTAAAATGCGATAAAAAATACAAAACTTTAAAACTTTAAAAATCTATTTTAATTAAAAACATTAAAACATAAGACAGACGTTTAGGCTAGAACACTAGCCCTCCTCAGTGTCAAACATACAAGCACAAACAACATTTACAAAAATTCATAATACATCATAGCAAGATCTAATATTCAGGAGGAATAGCTTTAGCCTCGTTCAAGGCAGAATGTTGCATTTTTGTAAAAACGCCCTCTAGAAAAATACGGGATTCATAGATATTTATATTGGAAGCTAAAATTTTAAAGTTATCAAAATCTAGAATGTGATCACTATTGAGAGAATGGATTACGAGTTTTGATTTTAAATCTCCTGTTTTAAATGAACATTTATGTTCCTTTAACCTAATTTCACCTGTTCTGCCAGTTTCACCGATATATGTAGAATCACAATTTTTACAAGGAGTACTATACACCTAGACGTTTAAGAGGGGGGACAGCGGGTTTAAAGTTTGAGAGAAAGTTACTAATACGGAGTTGAGGTTTAAAGCTAGTACAGATATTAACTGTTCTAAGTAATTTAGAGATATTTTCAGAAATTCCTTTATAATAAGGGATTATCCAAAATTTTTTCTGATTTAAAAAATAATGGTTACCCCCCGTCGTTTTATTAAAAGAATTTATAAAGAAGAGTTATATTTTTCATATAAATCAGTTTATCCTAAAGTTAAAAATTCCACTTATCGTACGACTATCCCTTATTATAAAGGTATTTCTGAAAATATCTCTAAATTACTTAGAACAGTTAATATCTGTACTAGCTTTAAACCTCAACTCCGTATTAGTAACTTTCTCTCAAACTTTAAACCTGCTGTCCCCCTTTTAAACGTCTAGGTGTAATCTATAGTATTCCTTGTAAAAATTCTGATTTTACATATATCGGTGAAACTGGCAGAACAGGTGAAATTAGATTAAAGGAACATAAACGCTCATTTAAAACAGGAGATTTAAAATCAAAACTCGTAATCCGTTCTCTCAATAGTGATCATATTCCAGATTTTGAAAACTTTAAAATTTTAGCTTCTAATATAAATATCTATGAATCCCGCATTTTTCTAGAAGGCGTTTTTACCAAAATGCAACATTCTGCCTTGAACGAGGCTAAAGCTATTCCTCCTAAATACTTAATCTTGCTATGATGTATTATGAATATTTGTAAATGTTGTTTGTGCTTGTATGTTTGACACTGAGGAGGGCTAGTATTCTAGCCGAAACGTCTGTCTTATGTTTTAATTTTTTTAATTAAAATGTATTTTTAAAGTTTTAAATTTTTGTATTTTTTATCCCATTTTAAATATTACATTGGTTTTAACAGAACTTTTGCTTATTATTTAATTAGGGTATATATATATATATATATATATATACATAAATCTAGGAATATATAAACAAATGAATGAAATTAAACCCCAAAAAACAATGAGATCTTCATCAGGGAGGTCCCTCAGTAGTTTGATTTTCCTTCAGTTGTTGGCGGTTTTCTGTTTGGTGAGAAGTTGGGAGCTAAGGATAGTTATTAGCTAAATACTACTGCCCTTTCAGAAACTTCTCTTTCACCCCTACATCATTCATTTGTTTATATATTCCTACATTTATATATTTCTACATTTAAGTTTTGCATTTTATTTTGCTGTAATTTTGCGCATTGGTTTGTAATTCTCCTTTTGGTATTTCTAGTCTTTAAACTTATATTTTTATCTATAAATTAATTTCAATATATATATATATATTTCAAAGTATAACTAATAAATATATTGTCACTATAGAAAATTCATTTATTTAACATTGAAAGGAAATTCTGTAGCCCCCCCCCCACACACACGCCCCTCTTAGACGATAAAAAATAGCTTCATATATTTAAATAAACTCATCTGTTATTTATAATTACAGTAAACTTAAATGATTAGGGAACTATGTATTTCTTTTTCTTTGATATGACTTTTTGCATTTTATTTTATTTCCATAAAATGCTCTGCCAAAAGCCGATGAATGCTAATTTTAAACATAATTTAATCTTGAAATATTACAATAAGAGAATTACAGTAAGGGGATTACAGATGATTAGAATAAGAAGAGAAACAAAATTAATCATCATTGTTCAGTTAGATTACATTTTATCCCTTTTTTCATAATTTAAATTTCAGCAAGACGCTTACATATTATATATATATCTATATATATATATATATATATTAATTTTATTTATCTTAAATTAGACTTTTTAGGGTTTTACATTAATCAAGTTTACAAAAATTTCTTCTGATTAAAATTCACCTAAATAAAAATTTTAAATGAGGATTTAAGTATCTATGCTAAAATATTGTTTCCTAGTGATGCAAAGTTTTATTCATGTGCTGTTTTGGGAAAGATAAAAAAAAAATAAATAAAGAAGAGGAAGACGAAACTAGATCATTTTTTAAATCTTATTATAATGGATAATTTATCTGCATTTTACTCTTTACATTTGTTTTATTTAGTAAAATTATTTAGTAAAAAACGGTTTTTAACTGTATTACCATTAAATAAATAACAGTTTATTTTGTTTTGTTAATGTTTAAAGAAAAACTTAATATCAATGTTTGAACTGCTGTATGACAATGTATTTAAAGCTCAAATTTTGCGTGCTTGCAGTGATATCGCTTTATACAAATATTGAAATACTTTAAAATTAAAGTTATCGTGTATATTAAGCTTATATACTTTTCTGCTTTTATATTCAAGTTAAAAAAAAGTTTTTTTTTTTTTCTTTTCTTTTTTATTGTTTTTACAAAATGTTTATAAACTTACTGAATGAAAATCAAAAGAATCATCCACATTTCTTCAGTTACAGAATTCCAGATACAATTTTGTTTTTAAATTGCACTTTTACTAAATCTGTGTAGAACAAAGTGAAAATAAATGTCAAGAGTCAGGAGATATCCCTTTATTATTGTGTTCGAAATCATTTCGGTCATCGAAATTCAACAAGACGTTGTGACATTATCTCAATAATCGTCAAAAACTCTCTGGAGACATGTTTAAACATCTTTTCAGCTGACGAAAATAATTAACGTGGATATAATAAATAAATAACATATAATAAATAAATAAATAAATAAATAAATATTGCCAGTGGCAGGTTTTGTGGAACAATTATACCTTTTGATCAAGTGTCATATATGTTCGATGATATTTACGCCTGGTAATCTAGGTGGCTAAGTCATTTGCTCAGATTATGGAGAATGCATAAAAAATATCGGAAACACATAACTGAATGCGTATAACTACTTTGAATCATCAATAAAGGATTTCACTTATCCAGGGAATTTAATCCCTATCTTTAAAAAAAATAATAATAATAATATAAAAAAAATTCCAAGAGGTTATATGACTCTTATGACAAAGCAATTTTTTCCAGTCATCAACGTTTTGAAGGAAACGCTCAACTTATCTGCCAAGATTAAGCAATGCTGTAAGAAGCTTCCTATCGGAAAAATACTTGAGTCTTTTTTTTTTTTTTTTTTTTGTTATCTTATCCCAAAACCACTGAATTTCTATTCATTTTTTTCATGGATAGATCTTTCATTCTCTTCAAATTTACTCTTATATAACGCAGATTCCTTGTTTAGAAACACAATTTTTTTATGCAGACGTTGTTGATTTCTCTCAATTCGTAGATGTGGTTGGTCACTTCATTTCCCATGGTGTTAAGTAATAGCTGAACTTGACACAGTCACTTTCAGCATTTCTCTGTTTATTGAATCAATGGAATAGTTTCATGTGTTTAGCTATAACTAGCACTGCGTATTTAAAACTAGTTAATTAGTTTTGTGAGGAAATGTTTAACACGGAATATTTTCCACATAAACTACGTGAAGGCAAACGGTATATATACTGACAATTCATTGTCTCTATATACATCTGTTATGAAAGATTTAGAATTTGGATGTTTGCACATTGTTATCTCAGGACTTTTGGCACTTCAATGTACATGCACACACATAGATATAACAAAAGAAAATTAATTTTAAAGAGATATAAGTAAAATATTAAAAAAAAAAAACTTACATACATAATTTGTAAAAGACTACAGCAAATAAGGTACGTAAACGGAATAGGAAGTAAAAAATATACAGAGTTTTAAATAAAAATCCAACAAAACAAACTAAAACCAAAAATCATCGATGTCGTCATTAATGGGGCTTATTAATGTTGTGTTTGAACAGATTGCTTGCTTGAAATATCTGCTTAATTATCAGTAGATAATTCCAACTGTATTGGGGTTTGTAAACTGTATGGTAATAATAGGCGGTATATATTTAATCTAATACTACTAGTACTATTAAATCAATGCATCTCATAGTTTATAAAGGAAAATAGACTAACAGAAAACCAAATTACAAAATACCTATTAAATATTTTTAATCATTCAATAGCATATGAAAATAAGGGAAAATATACTAGGAAAATTTAAACATGAAAAACAATCTCAGAATTATATTTTTAGAAGAAAATAGAGTAACAAAAATATCGAACACAAAAAGAAGACGGGGGCAAATAAAAAGTGAGTTAAATCATAGAAAGGATAACAATTGTAATTCGCCATGTCAATAGAAATGAAAAATTGAAAAAAAAAAAAAATCTAGATTCAAAATTTCAAATTTACAGCAGATCTTCTTAATCTCAACGTGCTATATATATGTATATATATATATATATATATATATAGAGATAGATAGATAGATAGATAGATAAAACTATTGAAATGGATTTATATATATATAAGTTTAAAGATTAGAAAAACCAAAAATGTTACAAAAACCAGTAGGAGAATTACAAATCAATGCGCAAAATTGAAGCAAAAGGAAATGCAAAATTTAAATGTAGGACCAAAAAAAACACTGACGTCTTCATGAGGGAGGCCCTCAGTGCAGGGGTGAAAGAGAAGTTTCTGAAAGGACAGTAGCAATTAGCTAATAACTATCCTTAGCCCCCAAGAGAAAAACACCATTAACTGAAGATAAATCAAATATGTATATAATGTATAAAATATTAAAAAAGTTATAAAATTACTAAATTGCAAAAGTTATAAAATTACATCATTTCATTTAAAAAATATACAATAATATAAGAAATTACTGAAGGTGAATAAGAAAGTATAAAATGAAATAAAATAAAACCCTTTAAATGATAAACAAACCCACTTCGGCCGACGGGACTACTCGTCGGTACTTAAATATCGCCCTTGAATGAGGAAATAGAACAAACCGAAATAGGAAAACACTGGAAGCATACAGTTAAAAATTGGGACGGATAACAGTTATTTTGCAAGGTATTTTTTGCATCTCCAAGAGCATATTTTAAATAATTTTCATTATTGCAAATAGCGCGAATTCTTTTAAACTGTGCGAACATCATATTTTTTAAAACTTTTCTACTGATATTTTAAAACCAATTAGTAAGACTATTTACTTTAAAATTAAAATCTTTTCTTTTGTCGTACAATCCAATGAGCCATTTTTCTTTATTTCTCTTTATATTTATATCTAGAAATTGAATATTTTATCAGTATCTGTACGGTTTAAAATTAATTCTTTAGGATATATTTTTTTTCAGAAATATTTTCGAAACAATTACAGTTAAGAACAATTAAATAATCAATATATCTGAAGAAAGTAATATTTATAAAAAATTTCGGAAATATATAAAAATAAATTTTCGAAAGCACTCGAAAAACTCGTTCCCATCGGAATCCCATAAGTAATCTTTCCAGTAAAAGAAAACATTTTTAAAAAATGCAAAACTTAATAAGATTAATCCAGTAATTTTTTTCACAATTTAAGTAACTGCTAAATTCTTCATAAATGCTTTCAAAAACTTCTATTACTAAGTTGTGGGGAATGCTACCAAACAAAATTTCAAAATCATAGGTACTTACGGAGTAATGCTTTCTGAGTAAACCTTGAAATATTCTATAACTTTCTGGTTATTGTTTATAATGTTACAATCATTAGCAGAATTTATCACTTTTAAGACTGAATTTAGATATTTAAATAAGATTTTACCGTCTTTATCATTATAGATGTTAGTACCACAGGTAACAAAATGAAATTTAGGTGAATTTTTATGAAATTTGACAGTAACGAAAAGATTTGTAAAAGAAAAAAAGGATTTCTGCTGAGATTTAGTTTTTATCAAAGGCCAATATGCGTTTTTTGATAATAGAAGGGTGGTCAGTCAACTTTTTTTTTTTTTTTTTTTTTTTTTTTGGGGGGGGGGGGTAGGGGGTTTATTTCATTAATTTCATTTATTTGTTTATATATTCTTATATATTAAATTAACTAAATTTGACAGAAGAAAACCCGTTTGTTAAATAAGTTGCCTTAAAACAAAATATATTCTTAGTTACGAAATAGCTTTGTGACAATAAATAAATAATGATTTCACAGGTCAGTAGCAAAAATGCTTCAAACAATTTTTTACCACTTAAAATGCATTTATGCCTACTGAAACCAAAAAATATAGAAAAAAGTTCCATCATGTCATTATTTTTTAAATACCATATTTTTTCATGTGTAAAAATGATATCTGGTATTCTGTAGATTATAAATCAATATTCAATAATTATTTCTTATTTTAAAACAATATTGGTCAGAACGATTAAAAAAAAAAAAAAAAAAAAAAAAAAAAAAAAGTGAGAAATAGGAAATGAAAAGGATGGAGTGCAGTTAAAAGAGTGAAATCAAAAACATGTTTGGAAGGACATTAAAAAAGAAAAAAAATCACATAAAAAATAGAGAACACGGAATGCGAAATATACCGTAAATGAGTTGTGTGTTTTATTATGAATAAGGATACATTTAGTTCAATGTGATTGTATTTAAATTAATTGTTTTTTTTAAATGTAAACCACTATTAAATATGTGTATGGCGGGAAGTAATTAATGCTAATTTTAGACCCAACATCTTTGAAATTATAAGATTTACCAAAACAATTGGTTCAAGATTTGTTAAAAGAATCGATTTCGAAAAAATATATCTAGAGACCTGTTATATATAATACTAAATTTTTATGTTACTTCGTTCGTTTTAATATTTTAAAAAGTTTGATTTTTTTCTATTTATGATTTAAAAAAAAAACCATAGATAAATATAATATAAATAATGATATATCTAATTCATAAATGAATTAGTATTCTTTCACTTCATTTTTATCTAAAATATACAAATGTACTGAATTAATTGGATAAATTAAAAAACAAAAACAAAATACTCCCTGCTAATTATCTTGAACAATAAAACTAATTGATTAAATTGTGTGTATTTGGTTACGCATTTATCTGGATATTGCATCTTTAATTAAATACCAGTGCCTATAAAATAGTATTAGAATTTCGTTATTGATTTTTATCTGTAATTTAAAATTGGTGCATTTTTCTTTTTTTAATAATTATGTGTTTCACGTAATTTAAATACTAATTATTTTGCATTTAAATAAAAAAATTTAGCTAATTATTTTCCGTTTTGTTACATAATATCTCCATCCTCATTTTCACAATCAAATTATAGGATTATGTTTCTTTTCTTAAATGGTTCCAATGAAACGTTATATCAAAAATTAAAAAATCAATGAATATTTAATTACTATGTAATTAATAGATAAAATAATTATATATATATTATTCCTCAAGGGAATCTATTTATTAAGATTCATATGAATAATGTATAATTGTAATGTAGACACTTTTTATAAGTATTGGAAAAATAAATAATAAACCATTTTTTTTGAAAAAAACACTATCACAAAAGCTATAAAATGTATTAATGAACTACTACAAATATTAGTGCTTTAATTAGGAAAAATCATTTATCGTGATAAGTATATTTCTATATTTTTTTAGGTTATTTTTGAAAAAAAATATGCTTTACTATATATATATTTTTTTTTTCGGAAAGATTTATAGATTTTTTTTTAAGTCAATATAATGCAAAATATTTTAACAAAATATTTTTGCTAATACTGATAAAAATTGTTTTTTGTACTTACCGAAACGATGATGCAATTTGGGAAATACATTTGGACTATATACAGTTAGCTCCTATAGATGATAAAAAACAACACATCGGCAAGAAATTATTAAAATATTTATATAATAATTCATAGTAAGTATATATCTAAGACTAAAAGAAATATTTTATTTAAAAACAATTAAAAAATGTAAACTATTTTTATGCACGTTCAACTATCATCAATAAAATTATACACAGGCAATAATAAAAAATAAAAATGAAACAATTCCCTTATCCACGAAATAAGAGTATTCTTTTAAGCATATAATAAATTTATCTTGCGTCCAATGCCATTATTTAACTAACGAAGCGTTATTTCCTTTCCTGCTTAAATTTAGTTTCTTTGTGTTTTTGCTTATCTCCGTAACTAACGAATTGTTCAAACAGTTATAAATTTTCACAAGTACATTTTCGTGATTTGTAGCATACTGTAAATGTTACCAAATGTTTTAAAGTAATGGAAATTTGGATTTTTTCTTAATAAATGATTAACATTTCAAAAATTCTCACTCTTTCAAATATATATATATATATATATATATATATATTTAAAAAAAAGAATTTAACAGCATTGTTTCACCTGTTATATGCACAGGAACTGTCAACAAAATAGAAGGGGGGGGGGGGAGAATGCGGATTTAAATCAGTAAGCTCAAATTAATGTAAATTAAAGCCAATATGTATGTATATACATACACTAAGGAACAAAAAAAGCCGCATTCGGATATTTTCCATTTCTCTTTCTACAATCGCCAACTTTATTGTTTTAAAGGTAAATATTCGAACAGATTTTATTTCATTGTGTTCCACGTACAAACTAGGATTAATCCAAGTATTAAAAAACAAAATGCATTGTTCGAAAAATTTTAATTTTAGGAATTATTTCAAAAATTGCAAGAGTAAGGCAATTAACGATACCACAAAAAATATTAATTTTTGAGTGAATATCAAAAAATAAATATAAATAATACGCAGGGTGTCAGAATTATTAAATTTTAACGAAATACTGGTGAGCTGGTTTTTAGCAAGAAATAAACTTTTTTTGCTGTTTAAATTGCAAATTTGTCTCTAGGCGGCCACGTTGCTCATCCATTCGAGATGACCGCAACTTAAAAAGCCACTGCTTAAAAAATCAGTTTGTATTACATTTAGAACATAAAGGGATTCATAAAGTGTGTTCAGTAACATAATTTCTTTAAATACATTGCAATAACGATTAAACAAAGCAAGTTGAAGTGCTGGAAAATATGAAAAAAAATCTATTTTAAGGAAACAAGCAGGTCTGACGACGAAAATGTGACCGACTTAGTGAAAATCACCCTTTTAAAACTGTGACACACTTTCCGTACATTATGATAGGAAAGTGCATAATTTTCCAATGAGTCTAGCAAATTATTTTCATGTTCAAGGGATCAATTAATAGGAAATAAAATTCGACCATTAAAAATTAAAAGCCTGACAGGCTATTTTGGAGGTATTTCAGATTTTTCCACAATCAGCATTTCAAGATGATAATTCACCAAGATACATGCCGCTTGTGGTACGTTTATTTGATTCAAGTTATTAAAATTATCTATCCATTCCCATGAGGATCTATAATTTTGTAAGTTATTGCAACTTATTTTACTTACATTTAAATCCCACAAAGAATATCGTAGAATGTCTTCTTTGCGAGATCTTAAAAAAAAAAAAAAAAAAAAAAACACTCGTAATCTCAATCCAATCGAAAATGTTTAGTGTATAAAAGAAGGTGGAGGATTTGAAATTTGCTGCCTACAACTTTGCAAGAACCAGAAAAATATTTATGATATTTGGAACAATAAAATTTCTGAGTTTCATGTTAAAAAATTGTAAAATACAATGTCATTGTGCATTAGAGTAGTAATTCCATATAAAGTTGGAATTATCCAATGTAGAATATATATTTTTATTAAGTAATTGTTTACATCTAACAAATAAATAGTTTTATTTCATACATTAAAATATAAAAGTGTTTATTTCACATAATAAATCAAAATAGAAAACATAGTATTTGTTCATTATATTACGTTTATTATACAGTTTTGTTTGTTTCAATCATTAGTCGTTAAGTTATTATAAACACAAAAAGTATAAGTCGATTTTTCTAAGTTATTTAAAATATAAAATTTTAAATATTAAATGTAATGTAAAAGAGAAATATTGTTAAATCAATGAGATTAATTAAAATGTGAGCTACAGATAATGAAATCTCAATAGAAATTAAATATTATATGAACACTACATGTAAATAAAAGATGAAGAGGGTTGTAAAATATAAATACAAATAATTCAGGAAAGTGATCTGTACTATTATTAATCGATTTCAATAATATATATTATATATATATATATATATTGTCAATGGCGACAACATAAAATGCAAAACGAAACGAAAAATAGTAACATACAAATAAATAAATTTAAAGAAGACGCTTTCACTCTCTAATGTCCATAACATCCCAACAGCGGAAATAGATTAAAATGTAACAGGAAGATTTGATACAGTTATTCCTATGAAACCTACCCTGATGATTTACACCCTGAAAATACTTCCGTATTTTATTTTTGTCAATAATAGACACATGTCTGAAATTCAGTAAAATCGGTTCGGTAGAAATGCAAGAGAAATGAATCCAAAAGTTTGACACAGGCAGAAAGATTTTTTCACCTTAAATGTTTACAAATTATATTCTTGTAGTCGTCTTATGCCTAAAATGTGAGTAAAATCTGTTCGAAAAAAAAAAAAAAAAGAAGCATGAAAAACGAATCGCATAATTTGACACAAAGAGACAAACTTTTGCGCCTCGAACATTCTTCGAGTTAGATAGATTTCTGAAAATAATGGTGTATTGTATTGTCATCAGTTTTGAACATACGTGTGTTATTTGAGTAAAATCGGCCTACAGAAGGTATTAAAAACGAATAGCAAACTTTTTTACAGACAGACCGATTGTTAACAGATTGTTGCCTGTAAGTAATTGCATATTATATTCTTATGGACTAAGATCTCGATTGTAAACATTAAATAATATTAGTTCGGGAAAAATGGTTTAAAAATTGACAGCGAGACTCGACTCGGACAACTAAGTTAAATAATATCGTATATATGTATCGCAAAAGCGTTCTTAAACCCTAAAATTCAGAAAATAAGATTTGCTTTATATTTTGAAACAAATTAAGATTATTATTATTATTATTATAATTATTATTATTATTATTATTACAATGCGCAGATATCTTAATATTTTCCCATTCTGTGTGTTCTGCGGAGAAAAAAAGCCCAAAGATAAAATTCAAATATTTTTTTGTCCATTTATCTAAATCCAATTAAAATTTTGAAATAGAACATGGATGTAATTTTAAGTTGAGTTGCAATCACCAATCTCTTCCAGAAATCATTTCAATCTGACGAGCCGTTTTAACTTGATATTTGGATAAAAAACATTCTAGAAAGTCACCTGTTCCAACTCCCACAGATTAAATATTCTGAAATATATTTTATTTTCCATGATGTCTAAAACGTAAAGATATCGCACTTTTTTTCACTCGCATACGCGACTGTCTTTTGCCCATATCTCTAAATTTAATAAAAAATTTGAAATATTCTATAGCTATAATTTTAAGTTAGAGTCAAGCTCGAACTCTTGCACAGTGTCAATGAATTGCATCCGGGCATTTTTACGTAATACTTATCAAAAATACTGTTACCGATTGAGATGTTCTGAGAAATGTTTAGCTTGATTTATGTGTTAAAGGTAAATATATGTTAACGTTTTGCTGTGAGCATTTTACTAACAAAGATATAGTTACACATTTAGTCAAACTTTTTCGACTATATCTCTTATTCTAATCAAAATTTTAAAACGTATCTTTAAGTAAAAGTTCGAAATTTTCTATAGATATGATTTTTAGTTGGGTATAGGCCTAAAACTAAGCCAAACATCATTGGATTCAATCCGGCAATTTTTATGTGGTTCCTGGACAAAATCAACGTTACAGACATACACATACACATCTTTCAAAAATATTCTGAGCATAGTTTTGACTTTTCTCATGTCTGAAATTTGAAACTTTCAGAATAGTTCAGAGCACGGTGACAATGTATTTTTTTAATACTTTTAGATGACTGTTCCGTGTCCCTGCTGCCTTCAGCAGCGTTTATATTATTCAACAGAAAATTTATTTAAATAACTTACCGCCTAGCTGGACATTTGAAACTTTATGAATAGTTCAGAACATAATGCATTTTTTAAATACTTTTAGCCGACTGTTTCAGGTCCCTGCTTCCTTTTGGTAGCGTTTATATAATTCAACAGAAATATTATTTTACTAACGACTAGCTAGCCATTTGAAACTTTTATAATAGCTCAAAAGGTGATAACAATGCAATTTTTTAATACTTTTAGCCAACTGTTTCGGGTCCCCGTTGCCTTTGGTAATATTTATATGAATCAACAATCGTATAATTTCCCGACTAGCTAGAAAGTTGAAACTTTTATAAAAGCTCATAACACGATGTCTATGAGTTTTTTAATACTTTTAACCAATTTTTTCGAGTTCCTGCTACCTTCGGTAGCGTTTATGTGATTCAGCAACCATGTTACTTACCGACTAGCTAGACATTTGAAAGTTTCAGAATAGCTCAGAACACGGTGGCAATGCAATCTTTCGTTACTTTTAGCCAAATAATTCGGGTCCCCACTGCCCTCGGTAGCGTTTATATGATTCAACAGATAATTTAAAAACATGTTGTGTAAAAAGTTCGTTCTTTTTATATTGTAATAATTTGTTGTAAAAAATATGAAGCTTATACAATATTTGATATTTGTTTTGATTTTGGTCATAACAAGGGTTCACAAACAGCATGACGATAAAAATATGAGTGATTGAATATTGAATATATTTATTCACGCAAAAAAGATTTACTATTTCTTTTCTAGCATCGTTCATAAATTCTAGTCATTTTTAACTTTCAATAAGCAAAATTACTCTGCTCCTCAATCCCATCCGTGAAGGTCAAAGGCGTTATGTCACGTGTTCGGACCACCTTTAGGGGCGAGACCCAGACCGTCGCGAATTGTCCATTGCACAACACTAGTGCGACCTAAAAACCTAACCAGCCAACCAACTCTGCCCCTCAAAGTGTTTAAGAACTAAGAATCGAAACTGAGGTTGTTTGCAAATATAATACATTTTCAAAAGTAACTGTTAACTCTAATAGAGCATAGAAAGTTTAATTATGGGTTTACATTTGTTATTTTACACTATTTATTACTAATGGAGCATATAATTAATTAAATTGCATTTAGACAAAATAAATAATGCTCGCATACTCAGTGTGTTTTCTTTGTTTCGTAATTCTTAAACAATTCGTCTTTATCACTATCATTGCAGGCTTTACTATGGGCTGAATATTTATAAGTAAAATCCATTCGTCGACAAGAACATATTTCAGTCTTAAAGAATCAAATTCGAAACCGCTAAAATGTCGACAACTTTTGCAACAATAAAATTACAGGCTGAATATTCATTACTATTCAATACTATGGGCTGAATATTCATTAAATAACGTGCATTTGTCGACAAGAAGCTGCTTATGTCTTTACATATTACTTTATACACGCAAACATTTCTTCAACTTTCATAATAATATCATTACTAACTCTATCATTAGCTTCTTTTTAAATCTCTATGATGGTAGGTCATATTTAATGGCCAAAACCTTTGTATTCTTGGTGATTATGAACATAATTCTTCTAAGTATCTCCAAAACGGAAAATTATATAAAGTCCAAAAAGAGAGGTGCACAACTAGATATTATAAAATACCCTTGTAACCAATTTGCAACGTTCTAAGTAAAACTGTTATTGAGATATATGCGAGATACATTACAGGCTCTATCTACAGGCTAAATATTCATTAAAAAAAAAAAAAAAAAAAAAAAAAAAAGATGCATTCATTGACAAGGATTTGCTTATGTCTTTAAGCATAACTTTCTACACGGAAAAAGTCATCAAGTTTCATAACAATACCATTACTGGCTCTATCATTAGCTTTTTTTTAAATCTCTATGATGGTAAGCCATATATAATGGCCAAAATCTTTGTATTTTTGGTCATTATGAACATAATTTTCTTAGATACCTCCAAGACGGAAAATCATATAAAGTCCACAATCATATAAATCATATAAATAGAGGTGCACAACTAGATGTTATAACAAACCTACATACTGATTTTCAACGTTCTACGTCTAACAGATTTTGAATTATGCGAGATACATACCCCCCCACACACATGTACTTACATACTGACCTCACGGAAATTCGTGTAAAATCGTTGATATATCTGAAACGGGATCTCGTATTAAGTTGCAAGTGTACAACTAGACATTATAACAGTTACGCATATAAATTTGCAACCTTCTACGATCATTCATATTTTGATCTATGCAGAATGCAAAATCAATTTCGCACATCGGGATTACTAACTCACTTATACTTTGTATAAGGAAGACTTTGTATAAGGTAGACTCATTTTTTTTAAACACAAATTTCCGAGATCTAAAACTGACCTGATTAAGTAGGATGGCTGTTAATCTTCCTCTGATAATCACGTAATACATGAGAAAGAACATCTGAAATGGATTTATATAATAATGTTCAAAAAAATCGTTAGAGCCATGTTTAAGATACAAACTTTTACCTAAACTTGGCAAACTCAATTATTGACCGGCAAACAATAATTACATACAAAAGATGTTTAAAAAGGAGTTAATATAACGAGTTTGAAAAAAAAAATCCGTGCAGTCGTTTTTAAAGGAACGCACTCGCGAAGCCTGGAATTGAGCTATTTTTAAAGGATGCCTATAAATTAACTATATTATTTTAAACGTCATCTAATAGAGTGTTTATATAGCAACTTTGAAGAAAGTTGATAGAGCCGTTTTAGAAATACGGACTTACGGTCCCACTTGCGTTTACCGCTGTCCCATTTCCGGTTTTTCAATTTCCCCCAAAATTTGAAAAGCTTATACGTGATGATGGTGATGATGTATACCAGACCTGTCTCAGTTCTGAAGTTTCGTAGTTATGTTTCTGTTACCTTCGGAGATATGATACCCAGAAGATTTCGCACATACAAACACACACATACACACACTCTGACCAACTGTCAGAAACTACTTTTCTGACTCAGGAAGCCTTAAAATGTACAAATCAGGTGAAAACTCGATATCAAATTAACGAACCGCACCTTAGAATGTATAAAACGAGAGAAAGAAAAAGGCTGAAAATTCATAGAAATAGGGAAAAAAAAGAGTCAAAATTCCATAGAAAAAAGCATGGGATGAAAAAAAAAAAACTCACAATGTCAAGTGTGAAAAAGAAAACGCTAACACCGTAAAGGATAAAATGACAAAAATGACTAGAAAAAGACATCGAAGAGCGATAACGGGTGGGCTGGGTCGTTCAATATATCTTTGGGTGTACGACTCGCCTAGTATAAGTTCATTATCCTAATACTGTAAGGTAATGAAAATTTCTTGCTTCTGTAATCTTATATCTTTATTTATCAAATTGATTAATAAATAAAACAAAGTAAAATAATATTTGATAAATTAATAAAATCATTATGTGTTCACTAAAAATTTAATAAATAAATCAATAATATTACTATACACTTAAATTTTCTTTTAATTAACAGCGATAAAAAAATTAATCGAAGAATTTTTGCATTAGAAAACCTTATTTTATTTCATATGTTTTATACTGAAATTAAAAGGGAAAATAGTGTGAATTAAATAGAAATATAACGAGAATCACTACATGTATATTTTTATTTTTATTTATCATTACACATTTTATTTTCCACAACTCGGGGGCGAGTCGCTGGGGGCGAAATTTCCGAAATCCACTGTTCGGGGGCGAAATTTACAGGGGTGAAATTTCCGAGGGCTAAATTTCCGGGGTACGAGATTTCCCGGAGGCGAAATACTGAGGGCAAAATGCCGGGGGCGAGATGCTGGGGGCGAAATTTCCGTAAACCGATTTTATTTATATAGATAACATATATAAGATTAAATATACAAAAAAAGAGGTTTAAAAACTGAAAATTAATAAAATGGAAGTTGTCATAACACACGATATAGCTCATTAATTAAAATTTGAATTAATACTGTTATATGTATAATACATTTTAAATAAGTTTCTATTTAAAAAAGGATTGAATTAAGGGTACAAAAAAAAAAAAAAAAAAAAAAAAACTATGTATTACTTTGATTAAAAAATATACAGTCATTTGCAAAAGTTAAGACCAGTCGTCTATTTTTAGTATTTTAACACATTGCATCATTTGCACAGATTACACTGGTATAAATAAAGGTGCACAGCACGTTTATCGTCAGTTCTTTCTTGGATTCTGTAGTGGGCAGTGCTGTTGTGAAATAATTGTAAAGGTTAAAAAAACCTTCGATTACTGTTACAAAAAAGGCAGAAATAGTGGCCCTATATAAAAATGAATTTTCTGAACATGAAATAAGTTCGAGGGTGAATGTGAGCAAGATATCTGTGCATCAAGCTGTGAGTAAATTTAAAATTTCAGAAAAAATTGTGGACCTCAAGAGAAGCGGTCGCCCTAGAAAAGCGAGTGCACGTGATGATCATCTGATAAGGATGGTCGTACGAGATCCAAGAACCTTCTGCAATACGATTAAACATTCTCTGGCTGCAAAAGGCCCCAACGTCAGTTTGAGTACTATTCCAAGATGTTCGGCGAAAGATTTTGGTTTATCATCCCATAAATCTGCAAGGAAACCTCTACTTACTCCATGTAGAAAAAAGAAATTACTCTTAAGGTCCACAAATTTTCCCGAAATTTTAAATTTACTAATAGCTTGATGCACAGCTGTCTTGCTCACATTTACACTCAAACTTATTTGACGTTCATAAAATCTTATTTTACGCTGGGTCAATATTTCTGACCTTTTTGTAACAGTAAGTGAAGGTTTGTTATCCATTACAATAATTACACAACGACTCTGTCTACGACAAAATCCAATAAACAACTGACAACAAATGTGCCGATCACCTTTATTTATAGCAGTAGAATGCGTCTGATGCAATCAGCACATGAGAGGACGCAATAATCTGCGCAAATGATGCAATGTGTTAAAGTTCTGAAAATCAGCCACTGGTCTTAAGCTTTTGCAAATGACTGTAGATACTTAAATACAGTTTCTATACGCATTTTTAAAATATAATACCTTAATTACATTATTAATATGCATAATTACGTATAAAAATTAACAGAAAAACCCAACTGTCATACAAGTTTCAATATGAGAACAAATACAGAAGTTTAATTAACGCTTCACTGGACCATTGATTCAGAAAAACACTTCTTACTCTGTATAAATAATAAAAGAAAGTATACTGAAGGAGACAAAGGAAACAACAATAACAAAGAAAATATATTTAATTTATTAAGAACACATTTATTTTTTGTATTAGGAAAAAATACTTTAGTATTATTTTACCGTATCATTACTATAAAAGTTTGTGTTATAGAATTTTATTGCATGAATACACAGCAGAAAAACAAATTTATTTTTGTATCTCAATGAAAAAATAAATAAAAGTTTTGAATAAAGGAAAAAAAATATTCTTACATATATTTAAATAAAATAAAATAAAAAATGGAACATTTTATTAATATGGACTTGAAATAGAATTTTTTTTACATTACACCGCATTAGTATTTTACACCAGTATGTTAAAAATTATCATTATTATTATTTTTTTTTTTTTTTTTTTTTTTTGCCAGTTTAACTAGGTTAAATCCTTCAATGCACAGTGATGCATACATAAATCAATAAAAATTTTGTTTTCTATTAAATATTTATCAGTATATAATTTTTTTGTTTTCTGGAAAAAAGACTAAAATGCTACCTATTACCAAAATATTTACAGTGTGAGCGGATAAATCGTACCTTAGCTAGGTGTTGTTAGCATTCATATACTTTATATGAGTATTCAGGCAGTTACTAGAGGAAGGAATCCTGCTAATTCTTAATGAAGACACACTTAAGATTTGACTATATTATTACATAGCATTGCTTTTCTTCCTCAACCACGTTATTTGCAACTATGAGAGCCTCTACTCAAGTGCTGAATTATCGAGTCCAGTTCTAAAATATGCGGTGACACTCCTTGTGGTTGAAAGAAAATATGAGATAAGAGAACGCCAAATGACTGGATTTTTATTAAATCCCAACGTGTCGGTTTATTTGGCATCTTTCCAATCCTTTGAAATTGACCCCGTTGCTAAACGCGAAAAACATGGATGCACTATAAAAGAAGTACCCTATAGTATAACAGAAAGTAAGACTAATAACAAAGGAAAATTTCTGTATATCATGTGAAAAAAAAATAATAATAATAGTTTTAGAAAATAGACAATAGACAATATAACTGCATTTTTTATACTATTTTAAATATTTTATCTTACAATTTTTTTTTTCTATTTTTTTTCCTAATTCAGTCCATTTTATATTCTAACAACGCACCTTCTTCACGTGATACCTTAGGCTATCCTACGGATTAAAATGGACATCCCAATGACATCTATGGAAAAGTGTGCTGTAGACAAGTGCGAATATGTGATAGGTGATAAGTGAGCTGTTAATTAACATTTATATTTTAAAAAATTAACTTTAAAACTGTGAATATAATCACATTTTTAACATTTTTTTTTTTTTTTCATGCAAATATTTCATTTTAAATTCATGCGTTGTAGGCTTTTAATTCAGGAAATTCAAAGGCCGATTTTACATGCACAAAATTAAAAATTTTCTATTTAATACATAAATAAATTGAATAATGCTTGTAAAATGAATTGTAAAATATAGTCATATGTTACATGGTACGTTAAAACAAAATAAAGAAACAAATAAATAAATAAAAATAAAATAAATTTTCATTTATCGATAAAAAAAAAAAAAAAAAAAGATGAAAACGACTTTTAGAATTCATTATTTAATTCGTCTGTTATATTCATATAAATTCTTTATACGTTATAAAACTCTCAAAATTTCAACTAAATAAAAACTGTTATAAATAATAAAAATATTTAATTTGTATTTCTTTAACTAAATGATTGATACAAAAATGTTAATTTTCTTGTTAAATATTTAACTTTTGCTTTTTGACACCAAAAATATTTTATAAGGTTATTTTTAAAATAAACAGTATTGTTAACAAAAAAAAAAAAAAAAAAAAAAAAAAAAAAAAAAATTAGAAATTAATAGCTAAAATTTTCCTTTTGTATATTCTGAAAGCATACCAAAATATCTTCATCAATATTTGCAGCATTATTACATTTATATGTTAAAAATTATGTTTAATTATTTAAATTATTTGTTTTATATTAAGCATTGTACTGATTATTTTTAAACTTGTGCTTGTATAATGCTGTATTAAATATTTACCAAAATTAAACTTATCGTAAAGTATTTCATTGATATATATATACCACAATTCTGTTAATAATGATAATTGTTTTACAAATATTTATATTATAGGTTTAGCTGTTTATTATCAAAAGTCTTTTAATTTTTTTTTTTATGGTATTATTATTATTATTATTATTATTATTTTTTTGGAAAATAAATTTCAATATATTTCATTAAACGAATATCTCCAAAAATATCTGACACCATGAATCACCTTTTAAGTTAAAATAACTGGAATAACTAAAGCTATAATAAATATTGAACATCCAATTAATAATGTTTAGAATAAAATATTTATCTAATTCACAAATGGTTAATAAGAAATATTTCTATTCTTTAATTAGAATCAGAAGATTCAAATCAAAGAAATAGATATGATAAAGTAATTTGTATGACATTAATACATTATTATATACTGAATTTAATTATAGTCAGTATTGGAAAAAAGAAAAAAAAAAAAAAAAAAAAAAAAAAAAAAGGTTTCTTAATTAAGTTTTTTATTTTGACTTATTTTTTTCCAGAGCAATAATGTAGCAAGTATATTTTTTTTTGCTATCTTAATCACATATAAAAATTCTGGTAATTATTTTTAGGCTGAAAAAACTGAAAATATTGCAATTAGATAAATCGATTTTTGAAGTAACAATAAATAATTACTGTGTTAAAAAATGCTTAAAATTATTCAACGTACGATTTCAACTCAAACATAAAACATATTATTATTTTTAATTCTATTTATTTTACAGTACTCGCACAGGAATTCCTTAATTTAATAAAAATTACGTGTATATTTAAGAAGATAAAGTAAACTTTCCATATTATCAGAAAACAATTTAAACAATTTAACTATCAGATTACATAAAATTTCATCTATATATAAATCTTCCAAACTAATATTTAAAAAATTATCAAAAGCGAAGGAAGTACATACAAGTAAGATTTGTAGTGTCAAACAACATTTGTTTTAGAGGTGAGTAGATTTTTACAACTCATATTATGGAAAACATTGACAAATTGATACCCCGGAGGTATAAGACAGTGTGCTCATTTTGTGAAAAGAGATAGTCATCATGTCACTTATACGCATTTTTAGATTTCTAAAGAGGAATTAAACACTAATGCCCATTTACTATAAAGGAGATAAGATAGTGAACAACAAAACAATGTCCATTTCTTTAATTCATGGTCCTACCAGTGTCCGCACGGTATTGCGTTCTAAACTGGTAGACGGGAAGAGCCCGGTTCGATCCCAGGTCACGCCTGTCTACCTATCTATTCGGCGCTTTCCATGTTTTTCTCCGAAACTCTCAGAAATACGGGCTAGGACCCCTTAGAAGCCCCCCCCCCTTCCACGAGACAAACAGACCTATAGATCTAGGACCCTCGGGTCACACCTCGTGTCACTCCGTAACACCAAACTTAATTCCTAGAACCTAACCCAACGTTCTTTATTCATGACAAACATGGTGGTAACCCTTTTCAGAAAATGGACATAATGTCTTCTCCCTCCAGAAGGTTTATTTTCAATTAATTAAAAATTAAATAAAAAGCAATCTGGAAACCGTTTTAATTTGCTTTGATCTAAAATTGCGAAATTTGTATAAAATGTGAAAAAAAGCAATGTTTCATTCATATTTGATGGCGGTATGATTATTTGAAATATCTGAAATTAAAAAAAAATATGTGGTAAAAGAGCCTATTGAAAATTAGTAGTGACAATTTTTGAATAGAGAAAACTATGCATTGTTCAATATATTACTTCAAATAATAATATACAAAAATTCATTTTACAAATTTATGATTTATATTCTTATGTTCGACAAGTATTTCATAAAAAAAAAAAAAAAAAGTATAAAGAATTTTATTAGAAAATAATTTACAGATTTTTTTTCCTGACAATAAAATTGTTAATGACCAATAATTAAAAAATATTTTATGTTCCAAGTTTCTTTATTAATGATACTACGAAAAAAAGGTTTTTAAAGCATTAATAACGTTTGTTATTAATATTTTTTCCGAAATTAAATCAAATGGAAATCAAAATATTTCCATTTTATGTATATACATAGATACAAAATGACGATATAAGAGAAAATAAGAAAAAACGCAGTCTATGTAAGTGTTGAACATTCATATGATGGAATTTAGAATAAAATATTTCTTGATTACTCACTTAATTAAAATATTATTCATAAGAAATAATTATATTTTAAAAAATAATCACATATTTTATTGCAAATATCAAATAAATGCTTATTGCTTATATCAACGCAATTTGTTTGTCATTAATGTATTATTATATACTAAATATAATTATACTCTGTAATAACAGTAAAATAAATGATTCAAGCCTAAATAAAGATTTTTGTAAGGCAATTATTAAGATCTGGAAATTATTTCTGTTCTTCTTATGAAGCTTTTTATTTTGTTATTTTAATTACATATCAAGCTTCCTGTAATTACGTTCAGAGAGAAAATGTAATGAAATAAATTGACTACTCAACTAATGATGAGTAATTAAAGTATTAAAAAGGCTTAAAAATATTCAGTATAAGATTCGGATTAAATTATATATATATAAAAAAAGTTTTTCTAAAAAATTTTTTTTGTTTTGTTTATACAGAAATATTTTAATTCAATGAATTCAATAAAACAAATATTTAAGTTGGGAATATAAAATCATATTATTGTAAAAAAAAAAATCAATTAATTAATTAACTAAAAAAAGTAAATGAAAATGAATAAAAAAAAAAAAAAATCTATTTTTGTTACCAAAGTAATAAGTATTCAATTTCGCGCAAAACAGAATATAATTTAATTTAATAGGACAGGACCTTTTTAAACCTATTCTCCCATATAAAGGCATACAGTTAATCCGTTTTACTCCACAGCATCGGCAACTATTATCACTTCTTAAAATTTCATTTGTATAGCTTTGGCATAGGACCTTTTTGGATGTTTTTAAGTTTGAGTTGTCATTTTGGAGACAATTAAAACGGCAACCGCACTGACCGTATCAAATTTCTAATTTAGCCCAGGGATTCTGTACTAAAGCCGTTCTATTTCTTTTGCTCGTCTTTTTTTTTTTTTTCACTTTTATTTTAATTATTAAAAAAAAAATAGAGCACGCTCTTTTTTTTTTTCCTTTTTAACATAAAAAGAAATATTTATACTCTATAATATATTTACTTCACATTATAAAAATATTTTTATATTATACTACTTACATATTTATTTATTTATTTTTATCCGAATTATAAAACAAGGCTAAACAAAAACCAGTGATAATAATCTATGATAAGAGAAAAGAAAATTATTTCCAATTAAAATCAGTTTAAATTGGTATTTTTTTTCTTCAGAAAAATCTACATACTTAATTTATAGAGGTTAAAAAAAAAAGTAAAAAAATGAATTTAATGATTTAATGTTTTTGTTTTTCGGGGGCTGCTCATGCATATAAAAAATGCGTATTAAAACGAGTCGAAGAAGGAAGCGTAATAACTATTGAGTTATATTACCATATATACGATATAAAATATGATACGATATATTAGACCTATCGTCCGGGGTTAGTAGGCATTTTCGTTGAAAGAAATAGTTTGTTCGTTCGGTGCAACTTGCACATTAGTCCCGTGAGGTAAAACATTCACATTAGTCCCTCGAGGTACAACTTTCACTTTAGTCCCGTCAGGTACAACTTGCACATTAGTCCCCTTTAAATATATTTTATTCAATTATATTTTCGATAAACTTTAGACTTCGATAAATGTCCAACTATCGAAAACTGGTATCGTAAAAATTCGCAGATTGAGACTAATAGTCAGTCCTCAGTCCTAATAAATAAATAAAAAAATAAAAAAAAATTACATAAAAAATAAATAATTAGGCATTATAAGTCATTTTTCATTCTAAACAAATAAATAAAAATATTTCATTTAAAAATTCAGAAGTTATTATTTTGTTAGACATCGCTGCTGTAAAACATTCACTAAGTTCACATTCTTAGTATAAGGCGATAAATTTGTAAATTTAGATTGAAATCACTCAGACAGAAGTAAGTTAGCAAATTAATTAAAAATAGCTTACCCAGAAGTTTATAAACGCAATGAATATTAGAAAAGAATCAATCCATACCGAGAAAGAATAACAAAACATGTAAATATAAAAATGTTTTTTTTTTTTTTTTTTGTCTTCTTTTTACTTAAAATAAGAATTTTTACTGTGTCTAAGACCTAATGTGACTTCATGTGAGTATGTACACTTATTTTTATTTCATATTATTTCACTCACACATTTTATTTCCTAATTCAAAGTTATTTAAAAAAAATAACCTTTTTCGATATCGCTTGTAACGATACTGATTATTATTACTTTTCTTTTCTTTTTCCTTCAATAAAAAAAATTAATAATAATAAAAAGATTTTGATGAAATTCTGGCAAAAGCAGAATTTAGTTTAGGACGGAGGACTATTTGTTTTTTTTTCTGCCCAATTATAACATCGCTTTCAAATTATTCAATTAGATTTTCGATAAATTTTAGATTTCGACAAATGTCCAACTATCGAAATCGACAACGCAAAAATCCCAGATTGAGACTAATAGGCCCTCAGCCCTAAAAAAAAAAAGATTCAGTTTAGGTATTTATGCTTTTATAAAGTAATTTCAATTTATTTTGTTAAATTAAAATTAGAGTCAAATAAATAAATTTATCCATTTATCTATTCACATCTTTTTCTGTAATCATTTGAATTTGTTTACTGCTTTATAAGTAACACTTTTTTCCATATCTAAACATATACATACTTGAATTCCTAAACATAATTTTTATGTAAATATGCAAGTAATAGTAACCAATTTAAAAATTTAATTAAAATAAGTTCTAAACGAGTGAGTATTTTTAGCTATAATTTTAAATTAACTTAGTTGGCTTTAATTAAAATATTAAATGAACTGTTATCAATCATTTTTTATACATTACAAAATACATAATAAATTTAAATTTCTTTTATCTTATTTGACAACAATTTCATTAAAATAAAATTGGGGCATTTTATATTTGGTTCGTTCATTAATTAATGATTCGTAATGTTTCATTTGCATCGCCCATTTGATAAATAACTAAAACAATCCACGTTAACGCATTATCAATACCTTACGTCTTTATTAAAAATCACGATTATATCAAGTATAAAAGAGTTAAATTCTGCAATCTTAACGTAGCAAACTTTCACCAAATATTTTACGGAACACTTGTGAGGTTGAGACGTTAGAACGTCACCACAGTTGTTTCAATTAAGCTGGATCCAGCAAGATAGGAAGTGGGGACGGTTAAAATCACTCCGTCGCCAGTGGCTCGGTGACGGTTGAGGTCGGAGTAGTTTTGCGTCAGCAGGGTGCTGCATTAAAAGACTTAGATTTTGAATATTAGTTAAATTAGAAGTGATTTTTAAAAGTACGGATTGAAATGTAGTGAAAGGAGGGTGTAGGAAGAAGTATAAAAATAGAGATGGTTTTAGTAGATGTGTGGATGTTGGAGGATCGATAGTGGATGTTGGAGGATCGATAGTGAATTTTGGAGGATCGTGTAGCGAATGGTGCTGATTCTTATTTTGGTGAATATCGGAAGTTGAGTAGTGGAGATTTAGTGACGTGAAGTTAAGTAGCGTAGAGTGTTGGTGAGTGTCTATGAGTTTTCGGAAGTTCAAGCTGGGATAGCAGGGACTCCTCTGTCTCATAGTGAAGCCGTAGTATTGGAGTACGAGTGTGACCGTCTCTACACCTTCGACTATCTGCTGTGGTGAGATATTTAAGATTATCTACTTAAATTGTTGATTCAAATATTTTGATTACGTAAAACGCTGACTGAGCTATATAAATTTACCAGGCCGCCCTCCCATTAATCTGCTCAAATAAACTTTAGTTATTGTTATTTAAAGCCTCGTGTTCTCTTAGTAATCTAATTAAGTTAGTTAAGATGGAGTTTGCAGGAGCGCAAACTCTACAGTGGCGCCCAAACCAATTCGACACACCCCCCCCGCTCGGGTTTATTTCACTGGCTCGAACAATGTACTTAAATTTTTTGAAGATCTTGAGCAGTATTTTGATGTATGTAAAATTGACGAGGCTGATAAATTTAATTTATTAAAATACTCCTTAAAAGGAGATGCTAAAATCTGGTATGACACCATTGCCTCTAGATCTCTAGGCCAAAATCCTACGTATGAGGATTTGAAGCTCAAAATTAAAAATTCATTTTCTTCTATTGTGGATAAAACCAAACTCCGTCAAGAACTTTATACGACAAAGATGTCGTTTTATGACAAACCTACCACCTTTTTATTACGTAAATTCGACATTATAAAGCAGCTGGATTTAGTTTTATCTTTTGCCGCTGCAATGGAAATTATAACCCCGCTTTTGACTATTCCTATTCAAGATTACCTTGATCTGAAACCTGCCACCTCTTACGACAATTTGTTTCAAACCTTAACTAAATATCAAGAACGCCACCCTCCAAGGGCGGAAAACACCTTTAATCGCCAACGGGGTAATGGAAATATGCAAAATTTTAGACGTGAAAATTTCACTCCCCCTCAAAATTTCAATCGCTATCAACAAGACCGTCAATCGCCGCAGCCAAGGCGTAATAACTTTCAAAATTCTCGGAACGATCGTTCTAATCAAAATCAGTCTCAAAACTTTTCTCGAGCTGATAGAAATAACAGAAATTTTCGTAACTCTCGTAATAACCAGAGTCGTCAGTTAAACGAGTAAGTGGCTCTTGTGAGGAGGGTCAACAGCCACTGAATGACTCAACCACCTCCATATGTTTAGACACTATTTGTATCAGTCCAGTGGACCTTCCTAATTTAAATGCAATAATTCATGATTCTTCCATACCTACTTATTGGGACACTGGTGCTGAACGCTCCTTTCTAGCGTATGAAACTTATAAAAAGTATTTTGACTTTAAACCTTTAAAGCGGACAAATTTAAATATTACAACGGCTCAAAGCACGTCCTGTGTTAATAGAGGCGAAGTCAGCCTGAATGTTAAAATTCATAATTTAAGTGTTAATTGGCCTTTTTACGTCATCGACAATCTTCAGCATCCCTGCATTATAGGGTTAGACTTTATGAAAGCAAATAATGTTGAAATTAATTTTGCCAATAAATCTTTACATATTGATGATTCTAAATCAAAATCTAAACCTGTCGAGCCGACAGAGTTAATTGTTAATTTAGAGGAAAGTGCCCTCACTCATATTGAAAAAATTGATTTTGTTAATTTTCTTAATCAGTTTAAACAGTTATTTTCTGATACACCTGGCTTAACCCATGTTGTTTGCCATGAAATTGACACTGGAACTAATAAACCAGTCTTTAGTAAGCCTTATCGTTATGATCAAGCCAAACAAGATATTATAAATTGGCATATTGATAAAATGTTACAAAATGATATTATTATGCCTGTAACCTCTCCTTATGCATCTCCTGTTGTTTTATGTCGTAAGAAAAATGGTAAACCCATTACTGACCCGGAGGCATGGAGATTTGCAATCGATTATCGTAGGCTAAATTCTATTACACAATATCCTCAGTATCCCTTGCCTATAATTGATGATTTGTTAGCTCATATCACAACGACAAATTTTATGTCTACTCTCGATCTGACATCGGGTTATTTTCAAATTGCAATGAAACCCGCTGATATATCAAAAACAGCGTTTATAACTAAAAATGGCACGTTTGGTTTTAAACGAATGCCTTTCGGATGTTCAGGGGCTGTAGCGACATTCCAAAAAGCCATGGAAACTATTCTTAAACCTGTTTTGAATAAATTTGTACATGTTTATCTCGATGATATAGTAATCACGTCCTCATCTTACAATGAGCATTTAGATCATTTAAAAACTGTTTTTACTCTACTGCAAAATGCAGGACTAACTTTAAATTCTTCAAAGTGCCATTTTGCACGACAGGAAATTAAGTACCTAGGCGTCAAAATAACGCCTGCTGGTATTTCTGTAGATAATGAAAAAGTTCAGCCAGTTTTAAACATGCCCCCTCCTACAACTTCCAAACAAGTTTCGAGATTTCTGGGCATGTGTGCTTGGTATGGGAAATTTATACCTAATTTTGCTCACATATGCGAGCCCCTCTTTAAACTCAAAAGGAAAAGAGTTAAATTTCACTGGTCAAATGAAGCAAAGGAAGCATTTGATAACTTAAAAACTATACTTAGCGCTCCTCCTGTACTAGCTCATCCTAATTATAATATTAAATTTCAAGTAGCTACTGATGCTTCTTCGTACGGCATTGGTGCCGTTTTAAGCCAAGAAGGCCGCCCAATAGCATATGCATCCCGTACGCTTAACACTGCAGAAAGAAATTATCCAGTAACTGAACGTGAATGTTTAGCAGTGCTTTGGGGACTGCAAAAATTTCGTTTATATTTTACGCAACTTCCAGTAACAGTTGTTACGGACCATGCGGCATTAACTCGGTTAACAACTGGAAAGAACCTCTCCCCTCGCATGATTCGATGGACTCTAAAATTAGCTAACTTTAATATAAACATCACACACCGACCTGGCTCTGACAATATCGTAGCTGACTTTCTATCACGTACTACTCAAACTCAAGAAAATAAGATTGAATCTAATCTTACAAATCAATCCCTTGCTTTAAATGAAAAGAATGATCAGTTAAATTCTACTGTTAAAGCCTCATATATTCATCATTCGCATTTCAAGGCTGAACCGGTTGAATCCGAAATATTAGTAGACGTGACTGAAACTCGTGTAAAGGAAATTGAAAGTGAACAAATAAACCAAGGTGCGTCTACAAATCCAGTCAGTACCTTAACCGATCATTTCGTATCTGATCAGGAAAAAGTAGCTTTAGCGCTTATGCCAGCATCTGTGTTAAATTCGAGAGATCAATTAATCCAAGAACAAAAAAATGATCCCGAATTTGGATTAATCTATAAGTATTTAGAAGATCCTGAGTCAGTTTCATTAATTGAATCAGCCATTGCCTTAAACTGGTCCCAATCTTTTTCTTTAATCGATGGCTTGCTTTTTTATTCAAAATTATTATCATCTTATGGCGAATTACGAGTTGTAATTCCCCAATCTCTTCGTCAAGCCATCCTATTTGAGTTTCATGACTCTCCAATTTCGGGGCACTTTGACATTAGGAAAACTTATAAAAAACTCAAAGATGCCTGTTACTTTCCTAAAATGAGGAAGTTTGTTAATGAATATGTTTCGAGTTGTCGCTTGTGCCAGCAATATAATTATAAAAATGTAAAGCCGGCCGGTAAATTAATTCCTATTAAAGTTGATTTTCCAAATCAAATTCTTGGACTCGACTTAATCGGTCCTTACCCCCTCTCTAAGCCAAATAGATTTCGTTATGTGTTAGTTATGGTGAATTATTTTAGTAAATGGGTTGAATTTGTGCCTTTACGTAAAGCTTCGGCACAAGCAGTGGCCACTGCCTTCTTTAATAATTATATTTCTCGTTACGGCGCCCCCCTTCAAATTGTAACGGACCATGGTCCTCAAATTATAAGTAATGTTTTTAAGGCACTTTGCGATACACTCGAAATTAAACATGTCTTCACGGTTCCATATCGGCCGCAAGCTAATCAGGCCGAACGTGTTAATAGAACTCTAATAAACATGATTGCGACGTTCATTGGTCAAAATCATGAAAATTGGGATCAGTTTCTCTATCATTTTGGCTATGCGATTCGTACAGCGGTAAGTGATGCCACAGGAAAAACTCCCGCTGAATTGTTTTTGGGCAGAAAGATTCTGACCTCCTTTCAAAAACTGGTATTAGTACCAGTGGCGGCTCGTGAATGACGTTTTGGGAGGGCTGCATGCAGTGACTAAAAACAGTACGTTATTATGGAAAGCTTTTTCTTCTAATTGGCTGTTTAAATGTCAACATATTTACGTTGATTGCCGAAATAAGCGAATCAGCCAATAAGAGGAATAAAGATTCCATCCTATGTACTTTTCCTAGACGTTTCGATGCAGCACCCCCAATACGTCATTCACGAGCCGCCACTGATTAGTACAGCAAAACGCATCTCAATTTATTACGCGAAATATTGAAGAATTGCTACCAGAAGTTCAGAGAAATTTGAGAAAAGCTCAAGAGCAGCAAGCTCTATATTATAACCTAAAACGTAGAATTTTAGAAGTAAAAGTGGGAGATAAAATACTCCTAGAATCACATTTTCTTAGCTCTAAAAAAGATTCTAAAGTAGCTAAATTTGGGCCAAAATTCATTGGGCCTTTCTCTGTTTTAAAGATAGAAAATAATAATTTGACAATTGATTTTAACGGCACCCCAACTACAATAAATGTTGACCAGATACGCATTTTTAAAGAGCGCACTCAATCATGTACTGAAACTCTTGATAGTGATAGCGTGCCGGGTTCAAACCCACCTGACGAACAGTCCGTCCTTACGCCTATCCTCACTCCCCAGCCTAGTGCTCCTGATTCTTGTACAGCTGATGAACTACCTACTCCTACAACACCCGAACAATCTGTTCAGGGCACTTCCGCTGACCAATCTAGTGTTAGCAGACCCGTCGCACAAAAACGCGCTCGTAGTGGGTCATCGAACCATTCTAATGTGAAATTTCCTAGGCAAACTGGTCGCAAACGCGACTATTCTTTTACTAATGGCTCTTTTATACCGCAGAGTAAAAAGAAACATGGTTGGAACAAGGGTTTCAAACGCCCTCAAGCCCCCTCCTCAAAGTCCTCTGGAACACATCGCCCACAGAAGGTACTAGCAGTTCCAGATTCAGTGCACACCGACTCGTTCCGACCTAAGAGAAAAGCAAGGGTTCGAAAAAGACCTCCACCCTCTTCATCAGCTAGCGGACGGCACAAGGAAAAATTCCTAGCAGCTCCTGACTCGATCGGCAAAGACGAGTTCTCTTCGCACCACCGATTTAATACTCGGCGTCAAGCCAGACTCCGACAACATGCTCAGCCATAGGAATCACCTGCCGAACAAGCCTTTGGGGATAGCCCTAGACCCCGGTCCGAAAGCCTGCAACCCTGTGGCCTAGCTGACGAGCACATCCACCAAGACCTCTGACCTTGCTGAAGTTACAGCTGCAAATTCACATCAGGTGATACCGTTTTTCATTTTTTTTTCTATTACAAGTGCATTTCTGTCAGAGCTGTACAAAATGTTCGACGTACCTTGAAGCCTTTTTGGGACTTTATATTTTAAGAACTCTTACGAAAGTTATGGACTTTCCCAAACTAAAAATACAAAATTTAACTTAGCCATGAACTTTCAAATCAAAATTAATGTTCTGCTTCAATGTCAACATTTTTGTTCTCTCTTAAATATCTATTTTATGTATGTATTAAGTCTTTTACCTTGGAGCCATCTCCTGCAGAAAGCTGGTAATATAAACTGTTTTTTTGGCCCCTTTGTAAATTCCCCCCCCCTTTTTTCTCTTGTATTTTTATAAATGATGTATTTATAAACTGCATATTTGTATTTGTAAAATTTTTTGAATATTTGTCTAACAGTTTATCTGTATGTACTTTTAGCGGGGGTAAAATGTTTTTTTTTAGCTATAAGCATAAAAGTCGTGTTTAACTATATAACATTAAAAAGACTAACTACTCAGTTTTTTCCGCTTATGCTTTAGCTAAGGAGGGAGAAATATTTCAGTATGTAACCTATATATTATGTTAATAGAGACGAACATGTCTCAGTTTCTTCTAGAGATAAAATGTCACTTTTTTACTATGCATACTGTAAAAGTTTTTCCCATTTCAGACACTCTGATGGACTATTCTCTTAAGCTGATGTTAAAACCCTTTTTATCTAAAGTGAAAGATCTTAATTTGATCTGCAAGTTCCTTTTCCTGCATATGGACAGCCTGTGGATTCTGACGTCTGCTCTAGGGCGAAAAATGTTCAGACTATTCCTGGTTTACTCAGCTACCTTGCAGACGTAGAGCTCCAGATACCAGTCAGCCAGTCAAATAAAGACTTTATCATTTTTTTTTTTCTCTTTTTATTTTAAAGACACTTACTCTTGTGTTATAACAAACTCTAAATGTCGCATTTTCTCACAAGCGACTTACATTGTAAAGCCAAGATCAAGTTGAATTTAATATATTGCCTTCCTGGCCTAACAGGGAGACGTTTGTTAATCCTAATGTAAGCCTGGTTTTAGCTCAGTCAGTCCCGGAGTTCTCGGGATAAACGTACGCCTTTTATTTAAAATTTTAAATTCATTTTTCTTGCGTCCCCGAGTTTTCGCTCAGGGATTTAACAATTTTTTAAGTTTTTCTCACCCAGTTAAAATTTAAGTGACGGCTGCACTCACACTTCAGAGATTTGAGATAGTTAGAGAGGGAATGAAGCTATTTAAATTTAATCGATCAAACCCGTTGGGGATTTTCCCGACTAAATTTTTTTCTAGGAGGGGGAATGTGAGGTTGAGACGTTAGAACGTCACCACAGTTGTTTCAATTAAGCTGGATCCAGCAAGATAGGAAGTGGGGACGGTTAAAATCACTCCGTCGCCAGTGGCTCGGTGACGGTTGACGTCGGAGTAGTTTTGCGTCGGCAGGGTGCTGCATTAAAAGACTTAGATTTTGAATATTAGTTAAATTAGAAGTGATTTTTAAAAGTACGGATTGAAATGTAGTGAAAGGAGGGTGTAGGAAGAAGTATAAAAATAGAGATGGTTTTAGTAGATGTGTGGATGTTGGAGGATCGATAGTGGATGTTGGAGGATCGATAGTGAATGTTGGAGGATCGTGTAGCGAATGGTGCTGATTCTTATTTTGGTGAATATCGGAAGTTGAGTAGTGGAGATTTAGTGACGTGAAGTTAAGTAGCGTAGAGTGTTGGTGAGTGTCTATGAGTTTTCGGAAGTTCAAGCTGGGATAGCAGGGACTCCTCTGTCTCATAGTGGAGCCGTAGTATTGGAGTACGAGTGTGACCGTCTCTACACCTTCGACTATCTGCTGTGGTGAGATATTTAAGATTATCTACTTAAATTGTTGATTCAAATATTTTGATTACGTAAAACGCTGACTGAGCTATATAAATTTACCAGGCCGCCCTCCCATTAATCTGCTCAAATAAACTTTAGTTATTGTTATTTAAAGTCTCGTGTTCTCTTAGTAATCTAATTAAGTAAGTTAAGATGGAGTTTGCAGGAGCGCAAACTCTACACACTGGAAAAGTTCTTCATATAAACACTGGAAAAGTTCTTCAAAGTAAATTACACTCTTTGTAGACGCTATACGTCAGCATGGTTGACGATATATAGTAAGCCTGAAAAAATATTGAAACGAGCTTTAGTTATCTATGAGAGATAAATGGACATTGTAAATTGAATAAATGCTTAAAACAAGATAAAAAAGAAGAGTATGTTAAGAAAATATTGCGTCTGATAATTTCCAAAAGTTATACGTTTTAACTTTTTATACAATCTCTTTAGACAAATTTGATCAACTGCAGAAAAATTTTATTTTTCTTTCAATCAGACCTTTTAAAAATTCGACTACAATTAAATGAATTGTGATATAAAAACAGCAACAACTTAAACTATATTTCCGAATAAACTAAAATGATATTTATTAAATGAAAATGAAGATCATTTGCAAATTTATAATGAAAATGTTTTGATATAAATTACGAAAAGATGTAATTAAAATGCCCAATTGAACTTAAGTTAGTCCTAATTAGACAGAGATATACAGCATTATGGTACTACACGTTGCAGGATTCATACCGTTTCAAATTCATTTTATATGCATTCAATTTCATTTCACATGTGTGGTATATAATTTTTAAAATATACATAAAGTCGATATTATTTTATAAAATGCATTTTAAAGCAAACTATTCATTACTTTTATAAACTAATAATATAAAGCTTAAACATAATATTAGACAAAACATAAATTGTGAAATAAAATATGTTTCGAGTTTCGATTCTTGTGTAAAAATAAGAATTTGTCGCCTCCTGCCTTAAGGCTACTTGTCAGTCAATTTTTTTTCAAGTTCTACGATTCAGCTTTCGCTTCTGTGGGATACCTTTTATATTTTCACCCCCTTCACTTAAGTCATTAGTCCAATTTCCGTTAAAGTTCATTCTTTGTTAAAGCTGTCAACATTCGGAATTTATTGTCGAGTAGGCGTTACTGGAAGACAAGAAGGTGTGGGGGGGTCCCTTCTACTGCTAGAGGATAAGGGACTGAAATATGTTAGTTTCTGTAGAATAAGGAAATTTCTTATTTTATGTTTATTGCTCGGAGTAATCTATCCTTCCTCCCAGGTTTATTGTTCATATTTTTTAATCATTACTAACATTTTAGATGTATGTATCTATCTACTACTGAAATTACATTATATTAATACATGTTCATAATAAATAGCTTTTTTCGAAGAGATTTAAATCCTATATTCACTTTAAATATGTCTACAGTATAGCGTTGCTTTATTTGATCTTCTGTGTATCTTTATAAATACGTTTTATTATAAATATTCTTGAGCAATTTTTGAGATAAATTGTGAGAAATAAAATGGAATAAAAAAGAATATGTTGTTTAAAAGTATATTTAGGTGTATATATATTTAGAAAGGTATAACTTTTGAATGAATGCCTCGATATTTTTTTCTTTATTCTATAATAAACTAAATAAGATAAATATATTATACATAATATATATTGTTAGTTAGTGCCGTAACAAGTAAGCTGGGGACGCCTGTGTGAGAGAAAATTTATAGGGCTCCCTCCTCTGCTTTATTACTTCAGGCGCAATATTAAAACTTTTACAGCGAACACTAATACATATATTAATTGATTACAATATTCAATAAAAAAGTATTTAAAAATCGTTCTAGAATAAGAAAGCAAATTAATAGGTAGTATATCATAATTTTTGACAGATATTGCATTTATGAAAAAAGCATTTATTAAAAAAAAAAAAGAAAAAAAAAGAAAGAAAGAATGTTTATTTCAATATTATAAATGCTTTGTAAAAATTAAATAAGCAAAGCAAAATTAATTATTTAAATAAAAATACAAGAAAATATATATAATGAGTAAATGCCTTATCTGAATGAACTGAAAATTTATATACATATTACAGTAAAACCTCTCTAAGTTGGACACCTACGGTTCCAGGAAAACGTGTCCAACTATAGGGAAGCTTGCATTTTTCGATTTAATTAAACTGCATCTATGCATGCCTTTTAACATTTAATCACATCTAAATATAACATAATTAAGTGTACTCATAACTTATATAGAAAAAATGAATAATTTGCTAATTTCTAATCTAAATTTAAACTGGTATATTGTGGCCATAATAACACTTTCTTTTATAATTTTTTATATAACAGCGCCATCCACCAGTTAATATGCACGAAAATTTAATCAATATAACTTCTCACAATAAAAATTTTGCAGCAATTTTATTCAATAGACGCTGTGATAGTCATATGGAAAATCGGAGAATGTGATTAAAAGTAGTACCACTTTGTCTACTGATATACACCCAAATTAAGATAACATTCATTTTAATAATATTAATAGCTTATGAAGTTTGGTGAATTTATTCGCTCTGGAAACTGTGATATAGTTTTCCTGTGAAAGGGGAAAACTGCAGCCTAGCAGCGACACCTGTCGATTGATATGCACCCAAATTGAATCAGCATCTTTTTTCGCTATAGATAGATCTCTCACATATTATGTTTAGTGCAATTATACACTCAAGTAAAACTTTGTAGAAAAAATAAAAGGAACAAACGTAGAGGAACTCTAACTACCGAAATGTATTGTCTAATGCTCTTTTTAAAACAGTCTAAGTTAAAACATACTTGTAGGCTCTCTACTGGATATTTCCTGGAGAAAAGAACAAAAACAATTCATGCAAATCAATAAAAAGAAAGATTATTTCATTAAGCGCTAAAATTCAGTAATTTGTGAATTTTTCAGTTGAACAAAATAAATATTTTTTTATAAGATGAATATACATAGGTGAATATAGCGTGACAAGAAACATTGCTTTTTGGATATTTACAGTTATTTCTACAAGGGATAAGTAAAATTTCTAAAAACGGTGAGAAAATGCAAGTTTCATATATTTTTTTCCAGTCTCATTGCGTAAAAGTGTTCAACTTAGGATAATATTTGTATGTCCAACTTCCAAGTTAGAGGGATGTCCAACTTATAGAGGTTGGACATAGGACATAATGTTAATCCTTACATTCCGTTCCGATAAAAAGTGTCCAACTTAGAGTGGTGTCCAACTTGACCGGTTTCACAGTACAAATAATCGTCACAGAAACTGTATAGATTTTGGGGAATATATTATAGATTTTTTTACAGAAACAGAACAAAAAAAATTATTATTACGGCTTACGGGCTCAAATTATTTAAAATGTGCTAGCATCTAAATGCTTTATCTGATTGCACTGAAAATTTATATACATTTTAAAAAACACTGTCGCAGAAGCTGTATTGATTTTGGTGAATCTAATACTTATATATTTTTACAGGGACACAACGAAATATTCTTTATTATTATGATCTATGGGCTATAATCATTTGAAGGGCTATAGCGTAAAATAAAACAACATACTATATGAACAAACAAACAAACAAAAAAAAAACTTATAATTTTCTTTTTGTTTATTTAACGATTTTTTTTACTATATTTATTTAACTATTAATTACTTGATGTTTGGAATGTTAAATGGACAATGGAGTCATTCTAGATATATTAGATAAAGCGTAAAGAAGCAGAATGAAAAATAACTTTTAAAAAATGGTTAAATATTATAACTAGGTATATATATATGTATTTATGAGGGTATAACTTTTAAATGGGATCCCGAAAAACAGGGCATCGGTAAAAAGGGCATCCGGAAGAAAGGGCACCGGAGAAAAAGGCACTTTTTCAAATCGCAAAATTTTAAATATCAAATAATGAATTTAAAGAATGACTTTCAAATTACATTTTTGAAATTCGGTCCCCAAGGGGGGGGGGGGGGGAACGTGATTTCGCATGCGTTAAACGTGATTTCACATAATCCTATATATCTGAAACAAACAACAACAACAAAAAAAAAAAAAAAAAAAAAACAGATATACGTGAAAGAAAGGGCACCGGTGAAAAAGGCACTTTACAATACATTTCGGTTGTTAGGGTTCCTCTTCATTTGTCCCTTCATTTGACCCAGATCGCGCTCGTCGGCCTAGCCGTTCGGAGTTTTCCGTAGTTTCCTCCGAAACTTGCATATATACGGGCTACGATCCCTTAGAAAGACCCCCCCTCGAATGGATGGCACTCTCCCTCAAGCCTAGGACCTACAGCAGCTCTTTTACTTCTATTACCCAACTACCGTAGGTAATGGAAGTATTGTATTCGGTCCAAAACTTAGATATCGAGATTTCACCTGATTTACGTGTTTGAAAGTCTCATGGGTCGAAAAGAGTGGTTTTTGGCAATTGGTCAGTGTGTATGCGTGTGTGTAATCTTCCGGTTATTATATCTCGGAAACTAATAAAGATAGAACTACAAAACTTTAGAATTGAAATAGGTCTGGTGTACAAACGAATTTTCCAAATTTTGGTGAAAAATGGAAAAACAGAAGTGGGGCATCGGAAATCGGAAGTGAAGCCGTAAGCCGTATGTCAAAAACGGCTCTAACGATTCTCTTCAAAGTTGCTGTATAAACACTCTATTAGACGTCCTTTCCAATGATATAGTTGGTTAGTTCAGGAAAATTGATAGGCTCTGTTTTTAAAAAATAATTTATTAAAATTATTATTTAAAAAATTTATCTTTTATGATAATGCAGACGATTTCCATATTAGAGAAGTAGTATAACACCAAATGTCCAAAAAAAGTCCATTTTATTCTCAAAAAAAAAAATCGATAACTTTGTTTTAAATTATCGCAGATCAATGGTTCAGCCATTCGTTTTAAAGGTATTGGCGAGCTCTTTTGAAAGATACCCATCATGAAAATTTACTCCCCTCGAGGGGGGACCCCCCCCCAGGGGGGGAGGCGAGGCTCCTACATACACAAAAAAAAAATCCCAGTTAACTATCTCTATTACAAAAAATATATATTCGTTTCATTTGGTTTAGTGCAGTCTATAGACGTTAAACTCTACTTACCTGCAATTTCCCCCATAGACGTAATGTATTAGAATTCTCTTGATTGTCCCTGTACACGAACCATTTGCTTGATCTTAACGAAAAACTTACTGTAGCATCTATATATGATACACATTTAGAATACCATGTTTGGAATGTCTGCTACTATTTGTTCTTGAGATATGCTGATAACAGACAGACACCTACACAGACACACAGACACACACACAGACCATTTGCTAAAAACATGATTTTCGTATTCAGGTGTAAATCTAACAAAATCTCGCGTTCGAAAATTTGACCCAAAAACAATTCTTTCTCTACCTTATGGGTAAGAGTATGACATAGAGTATGACATACCTAGCTAATTAAATTGATTTTTTTAATTTAAATTTTCGGTTATCTTCAACTGAAAATTTCGTTATTAAAAAAAAGAAAGAAAGAAAAAAAGAAAAGAAAAAAAGAGACCTTAAATATTGCCAAATCTGAATTTGCAGCAAAAAGCTTTTTTTTTTTTTTTTTTTTTTTTTTTTTAAGGGGGGGGAGGTGAACTTAAGATATTAAGAACTTTGTATATAAATATCATAAAAATCAAAAGAATGGAATAATTATTTTGTGTTAAAATCATCAGAAAATTAAAAGAAAGAAAACGAAAGAAAGAAAAGGAAAAGTAGGCACGAATGTAGCGTGAAAGAGATAAGTCCGAAACAATATTTTGTGTTCTTTGGATTTTTATGTTGTTTCTATACAAAGATCTCTGCATCGACCAAATTTAAATGCTTTAGCTAAGTTCTTTTTCTTTTTTTTAAATTAATTAATTAATTAATTAATTTTTAATGTCCGCATGCAATTGTTTAGTAAGAAGAAATACAGTCGAATTTCCCTAATGAGCAATATTTTAAATATTTTTATGCACTTAGTATTAGCTCACTTTAAAAATATTGAGAACATAATAAGGATTTTTTTAATAATCAGTTAAAACTGTGTCCTGGACAGTTGAAACTTGTTACAATGCGCAGAAGAATGCTGAAGATAAAATTATTATTTCCCCTTCAATTCAGCCAGAAGAATTTAAATTTATAAAGATTAGGTAAATATATATAGGATAAAAATTTATTAATTAATGGGGAGTAGGGGATCTTTAGATTTGTTTTAAAAATCTATTTAAAAATTAAAAAAAAAAAAAAAAAAAAGAAAAAAAAAGTAGTATATTTGTGATATTGAAAAAAGAAATTATCTAATAAATACATATGAATAGTATATGTTCAGAAAAACAAACTGATAGTTCTTATTCCCTATTGCTTCTGTCCCTTTTCTACTGACATGGGTAAGCATTCATTCACTTCAGGGCATTTTCACACTTTCAACTTATAAGAATGAAAACAACTAATGACCTGTCATCCTTAATGCGCTTTCTACCTCCCACCAGTGATAAATTACAGCAGGACGGGAAGGGGGAAAATCCAGTTTTTGCAGCTAAAAATTGCATTTCTCCCCAAAATTATTAATAAGTTTTTAAAATTTAAATATTATGAAAATTAATAATAATAAGTTACATTATTTAAAAAGGTTTAGCATGAATTATATTATTGATAAAACAACTTGTTAATTATTTGAGGGCGATAAAGGAGATCAAGTAAAATTTCGACTTTTACAGCTTAAAAACAAATTTAAAAAATATAAAAAATCAATTTTTGAAACATGGAGGAACTCTTAACGGCCATGAATTTTCAGAATGCGAAAACAGAATTTGAAAATATGCATTACGTAATGAGTAATAATGGGGATTATTTTACAATAGATTAATACGGGATTTGGATGACCTTGAAGCTCACTGACAGAGAGCCTTAATTATTATATAGTTTTAGTTCCCCATCATACTATAGGGATGGAGAACTTAGGTAATCGTGAAAATTTTCGACCTCTTTTTTTTTACTTTTTTATACGTTTTCAGCTGTGAGGAATGCAAAAATATCAAAATGGGTATGGTGTCTGTTAGTTCGTTAGTTTGTCAGTTTGTTAGTTTATGTACACGATAGCTCACCGGAGAAGTTTTAAAATAATATTTATGATACTGGCAAGAATTTTATTCATTTGCAACATTCTAATTAAAAACTTCAGAAGATATTCGAAATTTACTATTTTCTTAACATGGGAGAACAGGGCAAAATTTCAGTCAAACGTGCATGAAAAGAAATATTTTACCGTGTTTTTGTTAACTTCGAGTCTTGTTTATTTGTTTGTTTGTATGTATGTTTGTTTGTTTGTTTGTATGTTTGTTTGTTTGTTTGTCCAGTACATCTCTTGCAATCGATTTTTAACTAACTTCCCGGCTAGCTAGATATTTCAAACTTTCAGGACAGCTCAGAACACGGTGACAATACATTTTTCAAATAATTTTAGTCAACTATTTCAGGTCCCTACTGCATTCGGCAGTGTTTATATGATTCAACAGAAAACTTATTCAACTAACATCCCGACTAGCTAGACAACTGAATCTTTCAGAATAGTTCAGAACACGGCGAAATCATTTTTTAAGTTTTTTAACAAACTGCTCCGGCTTCCTGCTGCCTTCGGCAGCGTTACCAGTACAAAGCTTGCAATCGGTTTTTTACTAACTTCCCGACTAGACGTTTGAAACTTTAAGGATGGCTCAGAACACGGTGACAATAAATTTTTTTTATGCATTTAGTCAACTGTTTCAGATCCCCACTGCCTTCGGTAGTGTTTATATGATTGAACAGATAATGTATTTAACTAAATTCCGGACTAACTAGACATTTGAAACTTTCAGAATAGTTGAGAACACGGTGAAAATGTATTTTTTAAATATTTTTAACCAACTGCTTCGGGTTATCCTATTTCTTTTTTAGAAAGTTCAGTATCTTATGTCAAGACTTTATCTTACAGAAATATGAGGTTTCGATGTTGATGTTGGTGTTAGGATTAAGGCCGATTGACTGCACAAGGGTTCTAGGTCTGGGGGGTATGAGATTTTGAATATAAACCATCTAAGTAAATGAAATAAATAAATGTCCAACTTCAAGGCTGAAACAACATTTTCTTAGTTAAAGGTTATACTATCACCAGAGATTCACACAGTTCAACTTGAGAAAAAGCAATTCTATAATATTTTTTATCTAATACGGTTATAAAATATTTTCATGCGTTCTTATGTAATTTATTCGTTCTTTGTTCGAGACCTTAAGATTAAGTTTGTTTTGGCAAAAGTAAACATTCTTACGTAATCAATGTCAGTTTAGCTATTTATTTTAAATTATTAATCGGCATTGTTTTAAGCAAAGCACACATGTTTAACACTGTCTACTTGCAGATAAATTATTTTATAAAATGTAATTAAAAAAAAAAAAAAGTGATGAAAGTCGAAAAACAAGGCAAATAAAAATATTAAAAGTAAGTATTAAGAGGAGAAAAAAAAGATGGCAATAAAAACAGAATGAAAATTCGTGTGATCGTATAGATTATTAACACTTTCCAACAATACGTGCACGTTACATCATTTAACCTTCAGTGTTCTTTGCATACGTAATTATGCAACAGACATAAAGATAACAAGATAGATTAATTGAATTCATATAATATCTTTAGCATTTAAAAAAAAATATTTTAAACGCTAATTAAAAGTGAAAATGCAATTTCCAGTTATGGCGCCTAAGGTCTTTTAGTGTAACAGTTTAAATCTTAATGGTAAACATCCTATACTATAGTAAACATATTGTTAGAATATACATAACAAATGTCAATTCCATTATTATTTCGGAAGCACAAAGTTATTTAAATATTAGTAACAAAGATGCCTTTCATAAAATGCAATTAATTGAAATTATTTTGTCAGTCTCTACACAAATTACTGGTTCTATTTATTCGATTTTAACTGGAAAATGACATAAGGAATTTCGTTTAAACAATCCCTAGTAAACATATTTAGAAAGACTTGAAAACCCTTAACACACCCTAAAATCTACTTTTACAACACTTAATGAGTCTGAATATTTTTTTGTAGCCTGTAAGTCTTAATGCTAAACATATTACATTCTATATAAACAATTTTTGTGCACATGAATAAAAAATCCAATTTTATTGTGATTTGTTGAAAATAAAATTATCAAAATATGATTTATAGAAATATTTCACACACAACACACTGTTTTGGAATTCTTGCGGGTATTCCTGTATACAAACCAGTAGTATTATTTACCGTATTTCCATAGTGAAATTGAATGACATATATCAATTTTAAGAATTTGCGCGAATATTTACGGGAATTATAGTGCCGATAGACAGACGAACAGACAGTCAAACCGAAGTCATAAATATTTTTTAACTTTGTTGGAAAAAGTTAAAAATGATTGTATTCATTGAGCAAATAAATTAATCATATATTTTAGTCCACAACTTTCTGAAATAGAGGGGGAAATATTGTAGTATGCGTGAGAGAATGCATAGTGCCCATTTTTTTTTTTTTTTTTTTTTTTTTTAATTATTAAATTTCTTTAAATTTTTTTATAGTTTATATTATACACATAAATGATTTATTAATGAAATCTATGAAGATAAGAATAAAAGCATAAATTTAAAAATGTAATTTGTTCAGTTTAACATTTAAACGTTACATCATTTCTACCCGCTCTTCTTTTTTATAGGGAAGAATTATTAACATAATTAAGAGCAATACGCTTTAATTTAATTTTTCATTTAACCATGACTGGTTTTGGAAGTATCTATTTTTATTAGAAACTGCACTAACATCTTAATTATGTGCCTGCGTTCTTTCCTTAAAGGCAAAGAAGCAATTATGTGAGTTCATGCTTGAAAATTAAACTGGTTAAACAAGAAAAGGCAGTTTCAATTACAAGTCTTTTTCATGTTATAAATAAATTATTTTGTTTTTTAAAAGTAAATAAAACAAAACATAGTAATGAATTTAATTGGTTGTAGCTCATTGAAAGAAATGCCGTAGGAGATAAAGTATCTGTGAAGAAATTATTTTAATTTAATTTCTAAATTACAAATATATATTAAAAAAAAAAGAAAAGAAAAGAAAAGAAAAAAAATCTATAAAATGTACGTTTCCATCTATTTAATGTTATGTTTGGTTTGAAACCGGTTTTTATTATTAAATTAATATTATTATCTTTTTTTTTTTTTTTTACGTGTACCTGTATGATTCGTTTATTGTTATAATTAACGAAATAAATTTCATAATTGGTATTTTATATATTTCATTTATTTATCTTTTATATCTTTGTTAAAATAATACTTTGTTAAAATAATATAATAAGTATTCTTAATCGATATGATCAATACAAGTGTATGGTAATTCTTCACAGGTTTTACTTTCTGGACACTACAGTGAGAAAAATATTGTAATCATGTCAAAAACCAAGTTTGAGATTTTGGTGTTTCTACACGTTTTGAGGTCCCCTTTATTCATATTTACTGTTCTTTTACCGGGACACAAGGACAAATTATACATAATTATGCCCTATGGACTCAAATTATTTAAAGCGTGATTGCGTCTAAACTCCTTATTTGAATGAACTGGAAATTTATACACATGTTACAGGTCACAGTCGCACAAGCCTTAGGGATTTTGGTGAATCTAACACTTATACACTTTTACACAGAGATATAAAGAAAAATGCTTTATCGTTGTGATTTATGGGCTAAAGTTATTTAAAATGCGATAGCTTCTAAATGACTCATCCGACTGATCTGAAAATTTATATGCATGTTGTAGATAACCATCGCCTAAACGTTATAGATTTTGGTGAGTCTAGCACTAATAGATGTTTACAGGGATACAAAAAAAAATTATGATTATTATCTATGAGCCCAAATCATTTGAAGGACAATAACATTAAATGAAAAAACATACTATTTGAAGAAAAGTACTCATATTACACACTATTATAATTTTTTCTTAGTTTAATTTATTTTTACAAGCTTTAATTACATAATGTTCGTAAAGTCGAGCAAAGTCACTGCAGATTTATGTTTTCCAGTTCAGTGTTGGAAGCTTTACCTAAAAGCATATTTGCCTTAAACAAGCTTGATTTTTGATTTAATTAATTTTGATAACAGAAAGTTAGTAATTTATGCATATTTAAAAGTAGTTTCGAGCTTGGAAAATATCCCATGGAAAAAAAAAATATATATATATATATATTACTGACTTGAAAATATTTTTACGTCGAAAGCCAAACACTTAGCTCTCTCTGAAAACTAACTGAGAATGTATAATTAACTTTTTAAACGTGGAAGAACAAATTTGTATATGAAGTCGACAATAGATTTTTTTAATTAGTTTTGTGGACAATTAATTTATGTATGGTGTTTCAAACATAATACATACTTTACACGTATTGCTTCAATCATATTTTATTATGATGCTTAGTAAAATCTGAAAATATGTATAAAAATGCTTTATATTCTCTTAAACTATACTTGGAAGCGTGAAATAGAAAGTTTCATGCAAGTTTCGCTATTTTCTTAATCAGACTTAAAGATATCATAATGCAATGCATTATTATGTTTTCAGTATATTTTAGTCAGTGTGCATACAGAACTTTTTTTTTCAATTTTTTGTAGTATTAGGAATAAGAAAATATATCCTCTAACATTTGGTTAGGCAATGTTTTTACCCTGCTTTGGAAAAGTGCTAAAGTTATGCGACTTTACTCTTCTGATGAAACCAAGCATTTTTGAGTATCGATGATTGATCTGAGAGATTTTTCTGGATGAAAAAAAAATATCAGCGGTTTTATATACATAGTAGGATATATATATATATAACAACCCGTTCTTTGACAAAAGAAAAAAAAATTACACAGTAAGAAAATCGTTTCATACTTTTGGTGAAAATTAGTATGTTTACGTTTCAGTGCGTAAAATCAAATGATATTTAGTTTTTATTGTAGGGCATACTTCAAAGCCAAAACAGAATTACATAAAATAAACTGCTTCACCATTTTAATGAATTTTTTGAGAGTTTTTCTCAAAATTTGACAAAAGCGTTTGGTGCATTTGTCTAGTATAGATTTATTATATTTATTTACGTTTTTATTGGAATAAAATTATTGTTTTATTTTATTTTATTATTGTTATTAATATTTCGTGAGTCAATATATTTTAAGCATAATTAAACACAATCTGATTAAGAAAAAGTATCTATTCATCCTTGTGGTCTAGCACGAAGTCCAGCTCTTCGATAAAATTTGTAAAGGATTCGTTTTCATGCAGTAACTGTGAAATGGCTCCTACATCGACCTATTGAATTATTGTTGGCAGGTATTGTACGCTTAAAATCATGAAAGTTAATGTTATAATTACAGTAGCTTACAGTTTTAAATAACGTTTTTTTTTTTAATAAATAAAACATGACAGTTACTAATTTTTATATAGAAAGTACGATTTGTAGAAATTAAAAATGAAATACTATAATACTTAACATTTAGGGAATTTTAAATCGTATTTAAATAAATATAATTTATTTAGTATAAACATTTTATAAACTAAATTTTCATTGCGATATTTATCGTTATTTAATTCACTTCAGAAACTTTTTGCCAATTTTTCATAATCTTGAAATATGCAGTATACGTAATAATCACAAATTACTTTTATACCAGATAATTTTAATATAGGAAACTTGGAAAAATTCTGCTTCTTACATTTAAATTCTATGATTTAATTTCTTGTTTACTTCAAAGTTTTATAGATGCAAATATATATTTTATAAAAAAACAGGAGAATAAATTGAATTTTAAGCAAACAAGAAAAATAAATGCTTGTTTAATAAATTAAATTATCAATCAGAGAATTTGTTGATTTTTTTTATAAACTTAATATTTGATTAAAAAAAAAAAAAAAAATAGTAGAACAATTATCTGAAAATAATGTCATTTTGAAGCAATTACATAAATTTCATTCGGTTGTATAACATTAAACACATTCTTAATAATGCCGCTTTATTAGAAAATTAATACTATATTTAAAATTTCCATTAAAAACCGAAAAAAAAAAAACATCTTTATATAATCAAAAACTTTCTGAAAGATCGATAATGACATATATATCAGCATCATATTATTTCGATTTTCCAATACAAAATTTACAAAATGTCAACCTTTTGACTATTTTTAAAATTTATTTAATTTAAATTTAAAAGTAACTAATTTGAAACTAATGGAATGCTGTATTTTGCGACATCTTTCAGAAAGATTGATGTTTTTAATAAATAAAATGTTTTTGCAACTTTCCGCTCTCTCTATTCATCAGACTGAAAATATCGCTTTACTTGTAAATTTATTAAATATACATAAACATAAATCAGTTTTCAATTCTAGAGTTTAAATGGTTGCTAAAAGTAAAGAAGAAAAAATTCCAATTAATATTTGTATAGATAAATTTTACTGTACAAAATCCATAATTTGTCAATCGATTTTAATAATTTCACATACGGAATGTTTCATATAAAGAAATTCATTTATTTAAATTTAAATAGCTTTAATCAATAAAAGAGATATATTAATAAACAAGTTTCATTTTAGAAACATCATGCTTTTAAATGCTTACCTTTCTAAAGTTTTAGAATTTTCCAATTTAAGAAAATATGAAAACTTTATTTTTATTTTTTCTTTATTTTTATTTATTGCAAATGTTTTAAGTTACTTTACTTAAAGTGCTTACAAAAATTAAAGAGCTTACAAAAATTTAGCTAATCGGTGAAATAGGGTCGACCACTTTCTTAACTAGAAAGTTAGGATGAATCTAGAAATTTAACAGAAAAATAGATTGAACGGAATTATTAAAAAGAATTAAAGTACAATTTAGAATTTGAAAATTTTCATGTCTTTAAATATTATAGGAATATAGTGGCACAGAACTTGGAGATGAAACAGACAAAAATTAAACGAAAAATCATTTTCAGGACTGTGTTTTCATAGATAAAATTTCCATATCACATTCGTATTAATTTTAATTCTAAAATATACAGCATGGAAATTTTAAAATGTTAAATTTATTTATTTTTGTTAGTTACGATATAGTTGTAATATTTTATTTTTATTTTCATAATTATTATAAATATAATTTTTAATATGTCATAAAATAAAATGTTTATCAGAAATTATAGGTAATTTTGGACTTCATTTTTTAAACATTTAGATTTTTAAATTGTTTAAATATTTAAAAATGAACTATTATGAGATAAACGCCGCAAAATGCCAACAAAAATCTGTAGAATTTTAACTGGTGCAGGAAAAATAAAATAAAATAAAGTACAAACTTTCAAACATTTATTTCAGTATTTTCTACGATTTAGCCCATTATATAATTTCCTATACATTAGTTGTTACTAGATTTAAACCGTATTTCAAATAATTTTATTTTTTTATTATTAGCTGAATAAATATTTACAAATTTAAACATTGGAAAATACTATAGTTTTAAATTAGCTTCAAGCTTTTAAATTATATTTATTTCACACGAAGTGTAACTGTTTTGGTTTTTATAGCATAAAAATTAAATTTAAAGAGTGTGTTGGCAAATTTATGCGTTTGTTTCCTCGAGCATTTTCTTTCAATCTCTCTTTTTTTCCTGTTTGCGATAACGCGTTTTATTTCCATAATATTTTATGCACTTTTATGGATTTTTCCCATGCAATATTATGTTGATACTGTTAATAATGCAATACTGTTAATTATGTTAAAATACTATAATAATAAGTTTAACAGTATAAGTTTAATAATACTGTAATTATATTATACAATGACTATTTTTTTCGCGGGCGTGTGTGTAGAATTCTTAAATTGAAATAATATTTATACGTATTATCGTCTTACGTAAATAAAGGATTAAAAATATAATTTTTTATTAAGTTTTGTTATTTTTCATTATAGTTTTGCTTTTGTATGTTAAATAATTATTAAAAATTAAGAAGTTTTTGCCGTTCTTATAGTCTAATAGACATATAAGTAATTTTAATTAAATTATAATTTTACTGCAAAAAAGTAAAATTTAATGTCTTAAGCTGTTTTTATTGAAAAAAAATGAACAAAGTTTTGTTAATATTATATCTTAATTATTATTATTATTATTATTATTATTATTATTTTACGAGTAAAAACTTGCTCATCTTAGAGTCAACATCCATCCCTTCTCGAGTAGAGTCGCCTTTGTTTGTTTTAGACTTGAATTGGGGAATGTACATTATACGCACATATACTACTCACATACATCTGTGTAGCATTAATGAGCATGCCAGAAAAGACGGATATGCCAAAAGGATACAGTCTGGTATTTTCTTGATTACAATATTTCCTTAAAAACCATAGATTCTTCAATTTAAAAGTAAAATGAATAAAGTTAAAATTTGGTATTTTCAAAGTAACATATAATCCACATTCATCTGTTACACTCCGATCAGGTTAATGTATTTAGAAATAGATAAAAATGTATATGTGAACAATGTTGATATTTAAAAAGATTTTTTTTTCCCGTTTAATTTCAATTTTTTTCATTTAGGTTACTAAACTTAAACTAGATTTCACATGTAAATTTATCAACGAAAATGTATAAATTTACGATTTATCTTTGACACTATTTTAAGTATTTCCCTGTTGTAATTTCTATATCATGTTTATTAGGACTTATCATAAATATTTAATATTGAAATTACTAATAACTTAAATTTATTCAAATATTATATTGCTTTAGTTACGGCGACCAATATTTTGAGTGTATTAATTTGACAGATATGTATGTGTGTGCGTCATTATAGTCAACATTATTATAAAATATATTCCGTATTCCACAATTTTTTTCAATGTTTCCATAATTCAAAAATTAAAATAGCTGTTGTTTATTGTGCTTTGATAAAAATATATTCGTCAATAAAAAAACAGTTATAGTATGAAGGAATTAAACTAAAATGAATGATTTCCTTTTATTCTCAATTTTATTCTTTTCAGAAAATATGATGAGAATCGCTGATTAGATTTACATTTCAAATGTCCATGTATCTGAAAAAATAGTAGCGTCACGAATTTAAGTAAATTTAAAAAATTTTTATTAATTCGTATAAACAAAAACTTTTCACAAAATATTCTAAAACATTGTGAAAAAAAGTTTTATAACAATATAATATATATATATATATATATATATATATATATATATATATATATGTATATTAACGTTTGCAAACATTTATAAATATGCATGAAACATTCGAATAACATAAAGAAAATTATAATGCAGGCCATAGAGTTTTCATGACATTTAAAAGATATGTATTATTATAACTTAAAAAAAAAAAAAAAAAAAAAAAAACTTTTAAATATTTATTAAATATTTATAAAACTTTATTAAATATTTGTAAACTTTAATAGCACATTTCTTCTCTTTTAAATTTTTCTGAGAGTAAAATTACCGATCAGGAAAAAAAAAAAAAAAAAAAAAAAACTCTGGTATAGTTTTTATAGATATATTTATTATTGATATCCGCCAAGAAATTATTATGTGTAAAATTAATATGAGAAGATGATTGCGAGATTTTTTTATTAGATGAGAGATATCGGAACATACTTATTTCTCACCCCCCTTTTTTTTCTACTTGTATTATTTACACGTTAATGCAAATTTTTGAGGAATATTTAAACTAATGTTAATGTAGATGCCAATTACAAATTCATTTCACATGTCTTATTAAAAAAATAATTTGCTGCTGTAATTAAAATATAAAAAGAAAAAGAAAATGTTACTGTATATTTGTCTTTCTAACATTAGTTATTTTGAGGTCTCACGCAAGATCGGAGATATATATGTATAGTACAAATTGGCAGACATATGTTAAAAATGAATGAATTTATTTTTAATTTAAAACGTTTAAAATCATTAAAAAATTCATCTATCATCGCATTCATATGTCACGGTTTTATATGGATTGTAGCACTAACATAAATTTGTAATCATTGAAAAAAAGTTATAAATACATTTATTTAAACAGAGAAAGAAAACAGAAGAAAATTCATGATTATTACGTATAAGTATATATTGTGAGGTTTATAAACCTAATATGATTATCTTAAAGCTTCAAAGTTAAGCTGAGTTGAAGTAATAGAGTGCAGTGGAAACTGTATTGAACATGTAAAAAGAAATATGACAAGTTTTATTTTAAATAAAATCATTTATTTAAAAACTAGATTGATTTGTCTAGTGAAATAAAAATATGGAAAACGAAAATAAAAATTCTAAAACATTTAGACGATTCGTTTAATATTATTCAGTCGAGATAGATTAATAAAGAGTAGTTACTGACGCCTAAACAATTACTGAATGTAGTTTTTTTAAAATGACTATTAATCTCGAATTATACTAAAACATTTACCTTAACTTCATATGAAAAAGAACAGCTTTCTACACAAGCTTTAACACTGACGAGGTTATTGTCGAGGCAGCTTAGAATGAAATATACAAGCTACGTTTTATACCAGCTTCAGAATTGCCGGGATTCACATCGGCACTAGCAACGAAAAAGCCACAGGATTGCTTTTCTGCTACGCTAGTTATTCAATTCAAGTAGATGACGTAGACTTATGTCATTTGCATACGGATAGCTTCGTCTAACGTTTCAAAAGAAAATTTTATTGTAAAATAAATTTTAAATAAATATTTAAAGCTTAGTTAACTTAAGTCATAAAAATAAGTAGCAAGATAAATTACCTAGATTTTAATAACTATCGGGTTTAATAAAAATAAAAAAGATAGTTAAACTAAAGAGGGAGTGAAACTGAATAAAATATTGACTGTGAAGAATATACTAATATTTTAAATTTCTAAACCTAACGTATATATATATATATATATATATATATATATATATATATATATATATATTGTTTTAGTACATTGAAGGAATGTACACTCCTATGACTCTGGATAAACATTCCAATAAATTTGCAGACATTTTTTACAATGCACTAAGCACTAGAATGTTGCCACCTCAAAGAAAAAAAAAAGAACAGACATTTGATATTTACTAGAGTTTCCATATCATAATCTCTACATGACAAAAATACTCTCTTATTTTCAAATACCTACTACTAAATTGATTCAAAATCTTCAGTTTCGTTCAACAGTTTTTTAACTGAAAATTGATGAATTTTAGAATTGTTTTTTTTTTTTTTTTTTTTTTTTTTTTTATAAGAATGACTAATTCCTTCTTATTTCCATTAAATATTACATTATTTTCATCATTATTTAAAAGATATTTAAAACAATACATACTTATATATATATATATATATATATATATATACTACCAAATAATTTTAAAATCCTTTAAACAAGAAATCTTAAATACTTTAAAAATATATATATTTATTGTTCGGTAATAATACTCGAAAAATCTTTACTTATATATTATTTTTACTTTTATGCAATTATTCCTAATTTTTCTTCTTAAATTCTCTAAAAGACTCTTAAATTGCTCTCCCTTAAAATTTATTTCTACAACATGCTAAAAGAAAATTTAATGTAGTTGCATAAAAAAATATTTATTGCGCTAATATGCCAGTTTGCACATTATATACATGTTACGTCTTGAAGTATTCTTCCATAACAGCAAATAAAAAATTCATAAATTTCGCCATTAAAGTTTTGAAGACATTTATGAATAATTTGAAATTTCTGAAATAAATGTAATGCATGGTTTTCGGGTTATAAATATGAATATTTTAAAGCCATTAAAAATATATATAATTGAATATAAATTTTGCATATTTAGTAACATATTAGAGTGATACATGTGATAAAGTTTAAAGATGAATAAATTATTAAGCATATTTCTAAATATAAGAACAAATAAATAAAACATTTTAGTACTAAAAATATAAGAAACATTGGTTCACAAAATTTTAGGAGAAATATTTTTTACATGCAGAATATTGAAAGATACTTAAAAAGAAACTTTTATAATTGTTTAAATAAATTATAACTAGTTTCCTTTCATAATTTTTGAAGTAAACAAAAATTAACGAATGAAACAAAATTAAATGTTTTTAAATATTTATTTAACTAGATCAAAACATTTTAGTAAGAATGTTTGCATTCTAAAAAAGTTATCATAAAAATATTTAAATCCTATTTTATCCTAAAAATATTTAAATCCTATTTTATCCTAAAAATATTTAAAATTTATGTGTTATACATATTTTTATAATCAATGTATATATATTTTTTTTTTCGCTTAACCGTGTATTAAAAGGTATATTTTTATTGTAAAATATCAGATCAGCATTCAAATATTAGTTATGAAATTTTAAATTTGAAAAACTCCTTCTGTTATTTGAAAAATACGATTGTCTTTACGTTGGAGAACAAGGCAAAATTCTGCATAAACGTTCATTTTAAGGAAAATTTTCATTGCACAGATGTTAGATATTGTATTCAGCCTAAATGTCAACGAATATTTTAATTTTTAAATTTTGTAGGTTATTTAAAATTTCTTGAACACCGCAGAATAAAGCAACATTTTATTCAAACTTGCATTATTGGTTTCATGACATTGCAAATAGTATTGAATTGTACTAAAACTAAATTATAAAACTTATCCCAATAAAATTAATTAAAAGAAATAGGATAAGGCAATTATATAGGAGAGAACAAAAAGTATCCAATTTGTTGGGGCATTTCAGTCTGTCACTTCGAGCAACCGAACAGATTTGTTTCTTTTAACATGAATATAGTATATCCTGTAGTAGAAATTCATCAGAATAAACATATAATGAGTAATTGAACAACATCCACCTATGCCAACTAGATTTATTTAGTTTAATTTTATATTTATTTATTTATTTATATATAAGGCGACCAAATATTTGAAACCCAATTTGAGGACAAATCATCAAAGCATCTTCAAATTAAAGGGCCATTCGAAAACAGAGATAAATTATGCTTTAATTTGAGGACATTTGAGGACAAATTTGTAAATTCGAGGACATTTGTCTTCAAACTATTTTCAAATTGCTGAGGCCATAGGTCGAAATTGGAGGACTGTCCGCGTCATTCGAGGATGTTTGGTCTAGAGATCTGCACGGGCCGGGTTCGGGCCGAATTTTTAAATCTGTTCTCAGGCCGGGCCGGGCCGGTCCCGGGCTTAAATTCTTTTGGAAGCTCGGGCCTGGCCGGGCTCAATTTTTTTTGTATACTCGGGCCGGGCCGGGCCGGGCCAGGCCGGGCCTTAAATTTTTTCCGGGCCGTGTCGACCCGAAATTTTTTCTGGTTTCAGTGTTAATCAACGAAAAAGGAAAATGATAAAATATTTCTTCAGTCATTTATTTCACATAATTTTACAAGCTGGTATATCGCATAAAATTTTATTTTGTTAAAAAATGTCTGTAACTTCAACTTAATTGCTTATCAGTCTGTCTGTTTGCGATCAGATTTTCCGCAAATATTTTTAGCATGTCTCGAAATTAATATATTTAATTTCAAGTAATATTAAATGGTTTCCTATTCAAAATAGTATGCATGTCACTACTAGTTTGCGCACATTTTCAAACAAAAGAAATTAGATACGTTACTGTGCATAAGGCTTTGCGCCCTAGCCCTATGGTGTGTAGAGTTTAAGTGGTATGAAGGCTATAAAAATCCTGCTACTGTAACTTTTTCTCTAAACTCCTTTTACTTTTCTCCAGTGCACTGAATGAAAGTAGCATCATTTTCAGCATGCACAAAAGCCTCTTTTCTAAAGAATATGGTTGGATTACCATTAAAATTTTGTTTACCGGATCACGTGAAAGATTCGTATACATTACGGTACATAAGAGGAAATGGTTGAACATGCATTTTTAGTAGTAATAACCATTTTAAATACCGTCCTATATTGTTTGATGAATGCTAATATTTTAGATTTGACTTTCTGTCTGTCTTTGTGCCTTTGTACGTCTGTAATAATTAACTTTTGTTTATATATAATTATCTTGTAAAAGTTCAGCAGTTTTGTTAAAGAAGATTCTTTTGCTTCGCTATATATAAAACCTCTGCAAAACACATACTAAAAATATTTTTCATTGATAGGCATGCATTTATTTTTTCATATTTTTGAATCGGGCCGGGCCGGGTTGGGCCTGATTTTATCGTTTTTTGTCCGGGCCGGTCCGTACACTGGCAAAAAATAAACGGGCCGAGCCGGGCCCAGGCAGAGTGTTCAATTTCATCCCAGGCCGGGCCTTAAAATTCCGGTCCGTGCAGACCTCTAGTTTGGCCACCCTGTATATATATATATATATATATATATATACATATTTTCCACAAATTCATTAACAATATTATTCATATTTATGTACAAACGAATTAAATAGTTCTGTACCCATACATCCTTCAAATATCAGTACCATTTTGAAAAATAATTTAATGGATCACAAGAATAAATAAATAAATAAATAAATAAACCCTTCCTTAAAATATTCAACGTACATATATATATATATATATATATATATATGTATATATATATATATATAATATTATGGGGGAAGAAAAATATAACTGAGAAAAATTTATTAAGAAAATATTTCTTTTTTCATTCATTAAAAATTTTGTAGTACTGTTTTTTATTTTTTAAAACATTTAGTGTGTAACAATCGTACGATAGTTGACAAATACCCATTATCCAATACTACATTCATAGTTGCCAACTTAGCACCCTTTGCTTACCGGAAAAATTTAATAGAAGTATTTATCTTATTTAATCAGTAACTGATAATCTGACTGATAAATTAACTGGTTTAACTGATAAAGTAATATATATATATATACAGGGTGATTAGAAAAAAACTACCCCGATATATGAGACCATAGATACCATACCGTTCCGAGAAACTGAATAAAAATTTGGTGGAAGGTATTTTGAGGTATGCGCTCAAGAATTATATAAAAAACAACAGGTAAACTCTAACAGTTACGATTACAGTGACAAAATTTCGAAAATTTCAAATGGCAACTCCTACTTTTTTTAATTGAAATGGAATCTACATAGCAAAAAACCATAAATAGCGATGGAACGGTACATCTAGCATGAAAATCACCAACGCTAGGCATACTAAGAAAAAAAGAGAAAACAGCTGTGATGTGCCTACCAGAGCACGACTTACATTTCCTTAATGACGTCACATTTTACACTGAGTCTACGACTCTCAGTAAAGTCTACTGATTCTGTTTCTAAATGAGATGAATAGACCACGGTATCCTTAATTTCCTGTAGGTCTACTGAATAAGGGTTTTTAATTTCGGTGTTAGTTGTAAGACATTGTCATGAGTGCCGTCATCATACTAAGTGAAAACTAAGGCATTTTGAAATGCTTGATATGTATCTTGATTTCTTGCTCTGTGAGCAATATGCCGCTTTCTGGGAAACATCATTATCATCATTAAAATCGATTTTGATTGTCATTTTACAATGCCTTGTTTTTCACGTACTGTGATGACGTCATCATGACAGCGTCTTACGACTAACAACGAAATTAAAGCCTTTATACAGTAGCCTTACACGAAATTAAGGACACCTTGGACTCTTCTTTTCGTTTCGAAGCATAATTAGTAGACTTTAGTCTGAACCAAAGACTCAGTGTGAGATGTGACGTAATTAAAAAAAGGAAAGTAGTGCTCTGGTAACAATCGTTTTTTAAATTTTTTTTTCTTAGCGTGCTAGCGCTGCCGATTTTCGTGCTAGAGGTACCGTTGCAATGCTATTTTGCTATGGAGATTCCATTTCAATTAAAAAAAAAAGTAGGTGTTGCCATTTGAAATTTTTAAAATTTTATCACTGTAACCGTAACTGTTAGAGTTTAACTGTTGTTTTTTACATAATTCTTGAGCGCATACCTCAAAATACCTTCCACCAAATTTTTATTCAGTTTCTCGGAACGGTATGGTAGCTATGGTCTCATATATCGGGGTAGTTTTTTTCTAATCACCCTGTATATATATATATATATATAAATTTTCCGGTAGCCTAAAGGTATTAAGTTGGAAATTAAAACTGCACATTTGAAAACCTCTCCACAGAGATAGTGTGGTCAGACGGCATTAATTATACCTGACCAATATGAAGACCAACGATTTTTCTGTTATGGGAAACTAATACGTTATAAAGACATATGAAAGAAAGTTTATATAGCAAGTTTCAAATTTCACAAAAATTCTCGTCTGCAAAAAGAAGCAGTTAATTATGTTGTTTATTTGTTCTATATTTTTACTTTCCCCTTTATATATAAGAACAGAATACTAAATTCGTGAAATATTTCGACCTCCAGTCTTTAATGGATTTACTTTTTTCGAAATGACCTGAACACAATTTAACTATTTTTAGAAAATATTTGTCTGTCTGTCATGTGAGTTAAAAAATTTCTGGTTGCTGTATCTCAAGAACAAATGGATAGAATTCAATAAAAGTTTATATTTGGTTCTATCTTGACTTACGATTTTGGTGATTAGCTTTTGGTGCGTATTATTCAAAAGGTGGACTTGTCATCTCGTTTGTGGCAGTATAGGTAAGGTGACCAAACGTCCTCGAATGATGAGGACATTCCTCCAATTTCGGCCTATGTAATCAGCAATCTGAAAATCATTTGAGGGCACATGTCCTCGAATTTACAAATTTGTCCTCAAATGTCCTCAAATTAAAGCATAATTTAGCTCTGTCCTCGAATGGCCTTTCAATTTGAGGACGCTTTGGCTGTTATTCACCCATAACTTCAACTCCCGGTTGAACATGAAAATTTGAAAATCGTATAAAGCCGGAGTGCAAATTTTCAGCAAATTTTGTACTTTTGTTTCTGCCACCTAGCGGTATAATTATTTTCAGATATTTTAGGAGAAAATAACCAATCAAACATTATATAAAATACTCGAAGCTAGATGGCAAAAACAGCGTGCCAAATTTAGCTAAAAAGCTGTACCCTGCCTTAAGACGCTTTTCAAGTTTTTGCGTTGAACTGGGAGTTGAAGTTAATGGTGAATACGGCCATTAGTTGATTTGTCCTCAAATTGAGATTCAAAGATTCTGTCGCCTTAAGTATAGGACAAAATGTGCAAAGCGAGTTTATAAATGTGCATAGCAAGGTTTATTTTTCATAAATCAGTAGAAAATTACACAGAAGTATTGACATTAGTATAAAATAACTAGAAACTTTTTGTGTGTGTGTGTGTGTGTGTGTGTGTGTGTAAGAACATCGCTTCCTCTTTGGGCAAATTACAGTGTGTGAATTTTCATTCGGAAAAAATAATGCTTTCTTATTTATTTAATATAATAAAAAAAGTTTTTATTAAAAAACTGCAGCATTTAACAATATTTAATAAGCATTTTAATAAAATATTTGGAATATGCAGCCGGTGTATCCCGGTGATTGGAAACCCTTCATACAAGCGATTGATTTAAAAAAAAAAAAAAAAAAAAAAAAGAGCTACAAATTTGGCAGATTTGTATGCAAAAGCAGTACAATTTTCGACATATTTTGCCTCAGATATAGTCTTATAAAATTAGTTGTAACGAGAAAAAAAGTACAACCCTTCGTTCAAACACTCGTCTCTCTTTTTTTTTTTTTTTTTTTTTTTTTTTTTGTAGAAGAAGTGTTTAAAATTTCAATAAGAACGATGCATTGGTTTTTGAGAAATCGTGTCCATCGCTTTTGTGAATGGTCCCCGAAACCAAGGACCTACCAGCTTAAATTTCCAAATTTTTAAAGAAAATTTTATAAAATATTATTTAAATGTGCCCTTTTACAAACTCAAAAAATTGAATAAAAATTTTTAACTGTTATAAAAAAAAAAAAAAGTTATATGAGCCTTTTTTTAGCCTTCCAAACTCATGTTACCCCTTAAAGAGTATTATATTAGTATATATATAAGTATATCAGTAGGCGTTCTAGGCCCGTTTTTCAATAACTTTTATCATCACAATAAAGGACAAAATTTCGTAAAATGTGAACATAATAAGTATTATGTTAGCCAATTAGAGTAAAATAATAATATGTTATTCATAATAATTCAACCAGGATAAAAACTTTGTATATGTACAGTCGGTAACAAAAGTGTCCGAACACTAGCAAAGATTCATATGTAAAAAGAGTACACTTCATACGATTTTGTTAAATAAATCTTTGTGGAATCCTGTTCTTAGATTAACTAAGAACATGATTCGACAAGGATTTATTTAACAAAACTTTATGAAGTGTACTTTTTTTACATAGAATCTTGTGCTAGTGTTTGGACACTTTTGTTACCGACTGTAAGAGTATTATTTCCTAATTCTCCAGAGGAATGCCTTCCGCCTCGTCGATACCATTAAAACGAATGGCTAACCATGTGCCTGTTATATTTTTAAACAAAGTTATCTATTTCGTTTCATATGTTACAAAAATGTCTTTTTTATTATTTCTTTCACTTAGTTTTTATAAAGTAAAACCAACGTTGAATGTTTTGGTTTTAATTAAGTGAATTTTAAAAGAAAATACAAAAGAAAGTTTTGCGATCGCAATAAGTAAAAAAATAAATAAAATAAAATAAAATAAATAAATAAATGTAATAAAATCTAGTGTTGTTCTTGAGAAGATTAGAAAATGTTAAAATCCGATTCTCTCCCCCCCCCCCCTGTGCATACAAACACACACATACACAAATTTCGAAAACAAGAAAAAAAAAAAAAAAAAACACTTTTTTGCAGTCTGGAGACCTTAAAATATGTAAATAAGGTGAAAAAACGATTTATTTGAAACGGACATGTCGCATAAGTTAAAACTATAACTCATATAAAAAAAAAAAAAAAAAATGAAAAGTATGTACCCTCTAAAGATTTTCTTTTTCTCGTTTTCTTTTCTTTCTTTTTTTTCTTTTGAAAGAAACTAACATATTATCTATTCGAATTACAATTTCGATGTTATTAGTGAATGTTTAGCATCCATATAGTCCCGATTATCCACGATCGGTCTATGCGCGTTGCTGATTATTCGCGAAAGCTAGAAAAGGATAAGATCAAGAGGAATTATTTTTTCAACTCGAAACAAGAACATATAATTTCTTTAGAAAGAAAAAAAAATATATATATATATATTTCTACTATATGCATCATCGTATGTGCACGTTTTTGTTTATTGTTTGCATCGTTTAGTACCTAAAATACAACTACTTTTGTTAATTGTGAATATATTTTTTTAGTTTATTTTTTTGTAAAGTTCAGTACGACAATGTTTAATTTAGTATATAAATTAGCTTAGAGGTTGTACCTGGGCTCCATCATAAGTGCACACATCTGTTTATTGTATTTACATCTTTAGTACAAAAAATACAAATATATATATATATATATATATATATTAATTGGGAACATTGACAATGCTTGCATTGTGTTTTTACAATAAAGTTTTTGAGCTAGAATACTCTTTGTCTCATTTGCACACCATTTCTTGCCTTTTTGCACTTTATCCGCAACTCGCGTTATCCGCGATCCGCGCATCACTCAATTCTACTGATAATCAGAATATTCTGTAATTTAAGCAGTATTTAAACATATTTTATGAGGAGAATCGTTATTGTATGAAAAAATTTAATAAATCACATTGTGGATAAGCATTTCAGACTTAGGTACGTTATTTCCTAACATCGTTCTACTGAAAAATACATATGGTGGAGAAAAAAAATCAAAACTATTATCAAAGGTTTATTGTAAACATTGCATAATTTGAAATCGTAATATAAACAAAGAAACTGCATACTGATGTATATATGATGTGTTACAATTTATCTTTAGGAATATCTTAATTTTCTTCTTCCTCTTTTTTTAACACGCTTTCATTAGCTTCACCTGTATGTATGTTTGTATGTATGTTTGCATGCTTGTATGTTTGTATGCTTGTATGCCCTACGTGAACGCTGTGGCTGTGAGGTAAAGCTCCGCGCTACGAACCTAAAGGTCTAGCGTTCGAACTAAGTCAAGGGAGATTTTTAAAAAATGGTTTATGCTTAATTCTAAATTATTTTAATTAAAGATTTAAATTTATGTAAATATTATGGTGTGTCACTCACACGATTTTCTCTTACCCTGCATTTTAATACTAAGATAGATATTTTGTGCTTTTTAGTTCACATTTCTATAAAAGCGTTTCTTTAATTTTTTAAAACTATAATATTATTAATATTTAGCTTTTCTTACATACAACTATCTTATGATAAAAAAAGAAAATTATAAAATGTAAAGTGATTTTTTTTTTTTTTTTCAGTCGAGCATTTTTCTATACATAAAATTGACTAAATTCAATCTAATTTATTAAAAGGTCTTTCATTTTACGATCTTTTGACGATGTTTAAATACAAGTTCTTGTTTTCAATATCGTGACATTTAAAAATGTTTTTAGTATATATTGCATAAACTATTCACACAATGTCTGAAAAAAAAAAAAAATCTTGCATGATGTGCCCACCACATGACTTTCTTCTATATAATTTTACACAAAATTTATTCAATACAAATTGTTTATTAAATTATCAAATTATTTTCCATTATAAAAGCAGATGATTTTTATCAGACACAATTATATCACTAAATGCCAAAAGAAAGTCATTCTTTTGCAATTATCAGAAGAAATGCGATTTTTTTTCTAAGTTTTTTTTTTTTTTTTTTCCGTGAAAAGTAAAAAAAAAAAAAAAAAAAAAAAAAAAGATAACTTTGTTTTAAATTATCACAGATCAAGCATTCGGTTTAAAGGTATTGACGAGATCTTTCGAAAGATACCCATTTTGAAAATTTATTCTCTCTAGGGGGGTGGGGGGGGGAGGAAGCGATGCCCTCACATACACAGAATTTTTGTCTAGTTAACTATTTCTATTATCAGCAATTCATATTAATTTTACAATCACAAGATTTAAATAACTCTCATTATGTACATTTATACGAAATTTTGTCCTATATTGTCATGCTAAAAATTTAGAAAAAAAATGCATCACAGCGCCACCTGCTTAGCGAATGATCTCAAAATCTGATCAGCGCCAGTTTATGTCCGGGTCCAACTAAATTCCAAGTTTGGTTAGATTTCGTTTATTGGTTCCTGAGATACAGCGTCCACAAAATTCGTGATTCACACACACAGAGACACACAGACATTTTCTAAAAAACAGTTGAATCGTGTTCAAGACATCCCAAAACGTTCAAATCCATCGAAAACTGGAGTTCGAAAATTTTCACGAATCCAGTACTTTCTCTATATATACAAGAAAAGTAATATATAGAAGAAAGTAAAAAAAAAAAAAAAAAAAGGCTACATTTATATATAACAAATGTTGCACTAGAGTGTACACTGTTAAAAAATTGGTGTTAGTTTGAACCAAAACCTGGTATTGAAGTAGCTGCAACCACCCGAGGGTTTTACCTTTAACTATGATTTGATAATCATATGTTGATTCAAATAGTGGTGTTATGTTTTAAATGAGAAAAAATTCAACATTCGACTGAGACGGGGATCGAGCTTAATACTTTCTTCTCTCAAGTCTAACACTCTTGCATTCTGCCAAGATTTTTCAACCTCTGCTTCTTTGATTTTGATAAAAGAAGCTACATTTTCTAGGGTCTTATCCTGGCCTACGGGTGAGTTGTTGCACAAAATTTGCACTTCATCCATGTTTTCGACCACGGTCTTTAATTTAAGCTTGGTTTGTTTTCAATAGGAATTTTACTGATTCCTACTTCCATTGTGAGTGGATGTATGGTAGCTCCAAGTTTGGTTCAACTTAAATTCAATCGCAAGAAGTAAAAAATGTAAGAGTGGGATTGGGTACATAAATATTATGGTATTGCTTAAAACATTAGACCATACAGTGGTTCGAGTTTGAAGTGAAAATTTTAACAGTGTAGCAAAAATTTACATTCTGAGACTTAATAAATTTTCCGAAAACAAGATATAATTAACTTCAAGTTTTCTTAGAAATCATACATATATATTTATATATATATTCCCATGAGACATTCAATAAACTACTCTCACTATTCGATACTTAAAATTTCAATGTATGCATATTTGAAAGTATATTAAATCATAGATTCGATCAACATTTTGGTTGACATTTGTTTTAAAATTTATTTTTAAAGATTTATTTAATGCAAAAATAAAAACACCGATGTTTAATATTTCCATTTATGAAAAATATTTCCTTTTACAGTTAAAAGAGTTTTTCCGAATGTCTTAAAGAAAGGGTACAGTTTTTCAAATAAATAATAAATAAAATTAAAATTAAATTAATTAGAATTAATATTAAGTGCAATAGCACAATGATTCCTATTTTCTCAAAATGAATGAATATACGCTCGTTAAATTTCACGGAAAATTACATTTTACCATGTTTTTATTAACTTCTACTCTTGTTTGTTTTTATAGGCTTTTATTCTTGTTTGCGGTTATGCGTTTGTGTGCCCGGTACAAATATTGATATCGAATTTTAACTAACTTCCCTACTGGCTAGACATTTGAAACTTTCACAGTAGCTCAGAACCCGGTGACAACACAATACTTCGAAGTCAGATTTTCGAATTTTTGAATAGTTTTATTTTAATTAATTAGAATATGAAAATAATAAGCTCCTAATACCTTATAAATAACCATTAAAATATTTGCTATAATTTTATTGTTGTCAAAAAAAAAAAAAAAAAAAAAAAAAAAAAAAAAAGAGTTCATTTTCTTTTGACATAAAAATAAATACATTTAATTAAACGTGAGCGTTAAAAAATTCTAAAAAAATGACAAAAAATGACTTCATACGCATTGATAAAGTGCTAATGCAGTTATGTCTATAGCTACCATTCAAAAAGAAATTTAAAAACATGATTTATAAAAAGCTTTTTTTCTTATAATTATATATGTTAAATTTTATTCATAAATATTGAAAATCCTTATATTAAATATTATATGTATATATTTTTCTTTTAATAAAATTAAATAAAGCTTTACTTTTTATTTATAAAAATTAAACTTGTAACAAATTATTTAATTAAAGATAAATCATATTTTAATTTTCTGAATCACATTGATAATAATCAATTATTTCGAAATTTTTATGTTACGGTTCTCTTTATCAAAGGACACTATTGGGTAAAGCTACTTAAAAACATAATACAACATGTTACTGGTAACTATTTCTACAAATGGAAACTCAAAATATTTCTATGAAAGCACATATATCAGACAAAAAACAAAAAGTTAAAACAAGAGAAATCAGTGCAGCTCTTATAACTTTATACTGATGGCGTTTCATATAAAACATTTTTTCAACACACTCTTAATACACAGATAAATAAAAATGAATTATTATGTTGATTAACAAGCATCAGGCGTTTTATTGAGAATATCAAACGAATGCATATATTAACGGAATTTGTATGTCATTAATAGATTAATTTATACTGAATTTAATTATGATTAATAATAAGAGCAAAATAAAAGTTCCTTCCTTTATTAACGATTTTTTGCAAGGCAATTACCTAGCAATTATTTCTGTTTTTCAAGCATTTTACTTTTGCTGTTTTAAATATATCTCAAGCTTCCGGTAATTACGCTTCGATGCAAAAAGCAAAAAAGAAATTTAATCGGATAAATTAATCCCTGAAAAATAATGATGAATAATTAAAGTATTAAAAAAACGCTTATACTTTTTCAGCATAAGACTCAAAATGAAATAATAAAAACGTTTTAAATAATATTTATTTTCTTGCACAGAAATACATTGCTGTAATAAAAACTAAATATGTAAATAATACTATTTCATTCCCTTTCATTTTATCAAACAATTTAACTAATTTAAGCACTTGAAGGGTATTTAAAATTGCATTTCTATAATACACTTCCAAAATAATAATTGTAAGGTACGAGTGGTATCGAGTCGGAAAAGTAAAGGTCGCCAGTTGGATTTTGTGTTAGAAGTGGTCGCAAGAGATTGGTTTGAATTACAAATATTGAGTTGATAATGTAAAGGTCGCCAGTTGAATTTAGTATTGGAGCTTGTCCAAGCTGGCCAAATGTCCCCTATTTTCTGGAAACAGCCTTTATTTCGAAGGTATTTTTCTAAGTAAAAAAATGTAGAAAGTAAATTATTTATCATTTATATTTTATTTTTAGTCCATATATATAACGAATGAAAAAAATATATACGTAATTTGGTAATTGTAGTAATTTTTAATGATTTTCTATTATAAATGTACTCTGACCATGTCCACCTAAGCTTGTCTCAAGTGATAACGTCGAGTTGAGTTAGAGATATATGGTTGAGAAAGTGAAGATCACTACCTGGATACAGGATCAGGTTGTGATATTTTCGGGAAGATATCAGGTTGAATATAGAAGTTTCGAGTAAAGGTACATATAGATAGGCTTATAGTGACTCTAGATATTGGAGAATTATTTTGTCAAATTGAGAAAAGGATTTAAAGATGCTGTGAAAATAGAAAGAAACTGAATATCAGTAAATTTAGAATGAATATTAAGTATAAAAATTAAGTAAATCGTTTAATGAAGTTTACTTGAAATTGACTTCCAAACTAAGAAAGAGTGTGCTTATTGGAGTGCTCATTAATTGACTTTAGGACTTTTTTGTATGATAGAGGCTTAGAGCCTTTATGAAAAGGTTCTAAAGTTTAGTGCATATTTAAGCTTCCTACGAAAAGTGCTACAGTTTGATGAAATTGAATGTTACCAAGTTGTGAGACACACTTTTGATATATAGTTAAAATTGATGAGGTATATTACTATTCATTTAAATTAATTTAAGAGACTCTTCTGCATCTTAATATCTCCTTACCTTTTCATGGCTGAAAGAAAAGTTTGATTAGCGTTCTTACTTGAAACTTCACACACTTAGTAACTAGAAAAGGCGATACTTTCTAGTTCAAGCTGCAACACATGTCTTCAAATAATTTGTAAAAGCAAAAATGTATATTAGTACATTGTTAAAAATGGTTTCTTAAAAATGAGCTAAATTGTCTCAAAATAGCTCCGAAACAATACATACTTAAATTTGAAAACTCATGTACTCATTTTTGTGTATATTAATATGCTCAAAAATGGGGTTGACCAATAAAATCACAATATCCACATGCTTGACATACGAATATACTCTAAAATGAGTACATGGGTTTTAAAATTTTAGTACATATTTTTTTCGGAGCTATTTTGAGACACTTAGCTCATTTTCAAGAAACCAATTTTAACAGTGTAAAATTTTTTATGAAAAATATTTATTTTAATCTCACAACTCATATTTTGGATTACGCTAAAAAATGAAGTCGTTTAATATTTACAATGAGCATTTATCTTTTTAAAATATTCAACAACATTCTAATTAATTAAGGACAAATAAAAATGCACCGCTGAAACACTTTTAATTTAATTTAATTTTATCGTAATTAAAATAATCTGGTGTGTCACCCACACGACTTTCTCTTACCTTAAAATTTAATACTATAAATACAGATTGGATATTAAGAGGCAAGGTAACGAGTACTGTTATGTATACCTATGTTAAAACAAATAAAATTACGCTTAGAAACAACAAACCTCATACAACCATTTCATTATTGTACCTACATTTATATAAAATTCAAATCCGTTATTAAATTCAAAAGTTCATTTAAAATTATTCAAACAACTTTCATACGCAACATTCCTTGAAACGTATTCGTATTAACTTCAAAATACAACATTTGGATCGCCTGAAATTATTTGTTTTTAATTTAACCTAAGTGCCCCAGAGAAATATCAAGCATTAAGACTTGACTTCGGTAACCAAAAAGCCTCAAAACGCGTAAATATATAAATGATAATAATAATAATGGTAATAATAATAATAATAATAATAATAATAATAATAATAAAACACACAATGAATTTTTAGCTTAAAAAATAAATTATTTACCATATTTCTATGAGGAAGTAATTTCAATTGTTGAGCAGTTAAATAAATAATTAATATTATATATATGTATATATATATGTATATATATATATAAATTATTTATGTTGGAAATATTAATTTAATTAGCAAATACATAAAGAAAAATGTAAATATTGATGCGTAAAGGGAAATAAAATAACATAAAGTAAATGCAGTAAATGAAGCGCTTCGAAATAACTTTAAAATGAATATTAAATGGTAAAAAAAAAAAAAGCGAAATACGTACATGATGCATCTATACAAGTCTCAATATTTTGAAAGATATTTATTAATTATTGCATTTTTTATTTTTTATACATGTTTCAATTTACGTCAAAACAATTATAAATTATAAACTATATATATATATATATATATATATACGTAATCATTAAAATTAAAATGCATACACACTCACATATAGATGGACAGATATATTGATAAATTCTCGTCTTCACAATTTCAACTAACGTCTTTAATGCATTACTTCAAGAAGTTTCTTAAAAAACTAAAGTGGGAAGATAAAGCAATAAAAATCGATGGAGTTTTTCATAAATCATTTGAGATTTTCTAATGATAGTGTACTTCTTGCTTCCTTATTTGAGGATTTGGAAGAAACGCTTTAGAAATTAAATAAAGAGATGAAATGCAGAATTGAGAAGAATTGCAGATAACAAAGCATATTTGAATCATCTAGGACAGACTTTCATCTTGCAGCGGATTGATAAACGCTGAAATTTATGACGATGTGTACACAAAAACATACACACAACGTATATATTGATAGGTAGATAAATATACATGCATATATATATATATGTACACACACACTCACACACACACATGTACACTGCAAATAAAAGGGTCTTAAAGTAAGACATACAAACAACTGAAACGGCATTTAAGCCACTTAAATGTCTTAAAATGTACCTTAGACGTTATAGATATTTTAATTTAAGACAAAAATATGTCTGAAATATCAATTCAGACACAACAATGTCTGAAACACGTTAATACATCTGAAACGCGTAAACACGTCTGAAAACGCAAACACGTCTGAAACACGTCTGAAAATTTGCGATTACGCGAATTTTCAGACAGCAAAACGCGTTTGAATTTTCAAACACTTTAAAAATTCAGACACTTGCATTACTTAGAAATTTTTTCATATGAAATCTACTTCAAGAAAATATGCTCATCCTACTTCTTTCCACATTCAATAAATATATTATTATTTTATATAATAAGCAGTTAAACTACTTAAGTTATGGTAGCTTTATGAAATTATATTTTTATGGAATAATACTCTAGGGATGTGAATGATATTTGCATGCTATTATCTTTAACGCAATTCATAAACAACATATTTAGACACAAAGCTTATTTTGTTCAAAAAAAAAAAATCCTTGTCTTTAAAGCTTTTTAATATTAAAAGAAAAAGTGTGAAGACGGATGTAGCAAGTAATTTGTAGAGAAGAAAGCGAATTTATAAGTGAACAATCATGAATATTTTGTACATATTTTTTTTCTTTCTTTCTTCTTATTATTATTCATTTAAAAACTTTTTTCTTTCACAAATTCACCTACATCGAAATGTAAAACTACACATTTTCCTGTATTCATGATTATAGTTCGCTTTTATTTAAATATCACTTTAAGGAAAGAAATCTTTATCATCGAGGGATGAAACCTTCACATACTTGTTATGTATTATTAAAACATTCTGGTCCTCTAAATATGAAATTTAAGATAATAATATTTATTAAGTTTAAGATACCATACTATCAATAGTTTTATGGCAAAAAATTAGAAATAAAACATAACACTGCGATTGGTTTCACAAATACTGCAGTATATTATATCATAAAAACACATATTACTGTATACGACGGTAGCGTGATTGGTAAATGCTTCACTCTGACGAGGCTTACTTCAGGTTTCGGTTTCCTTAGACCCCTGTGGCAGAAATTTATTATGCTTTCTGCGACAAGCTTCATCAATACCAAAATCTTTCTGCAGGACTAGTTTGTGAAGTTAACATTTACGAATTCAAAATAAATTATTTTTAAATAGTAAATAATATTCAGTATAACCAGTGCATTTAAATTTTAATTAGGCACAAATGCATATATCTGCACTATTGCAAGAATATACTTTTTTTTTTTTTTTAAGAAAGGTGAAAATAAATCTATTGGTCTTAATTGCTTCAGATTTTTTTGTTCACATTGATGTACAATATTGTTTATAAAATATTCAATGAATTCAAACTATAAAATGCAGTAACACATCAAAAATAATCTGCAAATTCTTTTAAGGCATTTAAATCATGAAATTAAACAAATCTAAATTAAACAAATGTTACAAATACTTTTAAAATTTTATTACTTTTTTTAATATTAAAAATATATATATTTAAATACACAAATGCATTTATTTCATAAGGTGCAAACCAAACAACGTAAAATATAATACAGAGCTCAAAATTAAAATACAACAAATTAAAAGTAAAAATTAATATAGAATACTGAATATTATAATGAAATATAAATAATTTACAACATTTATAGTTTTTGAGATTATTAGAAAGATGCACGATTACATTCTAATACACAAGATCCATTTTTTGTAATATATACAAATAGCATAAAGATGTGTATTTGAAATCTAAAAAATGTGATTAGATATTAAAGAATTCAAAATGTCCCCAGCCCGCCCGTTTCCGCTCTTCGATGTCTTTTTCTAGTCAATTTTGTCCCTTTATTACTTCCGGTGTGAACCGTTTATTTATTTTTTAACACACTTGACATTGTGAGGTTTTTTTTTTCGTCCCATGCTATTTTTATGAGGTTTTTAGCTTTTCCCCCCTCTTTTTCTACATTCTAGAGTGCGGTGGTCATACCATCATTTAAATACATAAAGTAAAACAGAATACAAGAGCTAAGTAACACAATTATAGACAAAGCATAGTCGAAATATTTTCATACAGATTGAGGCACGAGAAATATTTAATTTTTAAGGAAATGTTGAACATTGTTTGTTGGGAATCTGAAGATTGTTCAGATTTCAACACAGTCATGGATAAAATCTATAATAGAAAATAATGATTACAGATGAATGAAATAAATAGAAATCAATTAAAAGTAATATTTGATATTGATATCTATACGAATAAGTAATTAAAAATAAATAAATAAAAGCATTTGTTGTTTAATTAGTATTTATTCAAAACAACTACTATTAGATAAAATTCCTTTTGCTTACAATATATATATATATGTTTGTGTGTGTGTAACGTATTTTATTTAGTTGCTTGCTGTAATAAAGATGACAGGAGCCGCACACAATGAAAACAAGGCGTTCGTTCAAGCAAACATCTTTATTGCTTCATCATTTCAGAGTCGAGACGAGGCAAGACGAATGGAGTTAATCCGACGAGCTGCCGAATTCGCGCCAGCCGCACTCGGGCTTGGGTCGCCGTTGGGGGATAATTACAAGCTTTACGTTAATTTCGGGGGGACTGGCCACATGGAAAGGTTTAACAAGTCAAAATCGTGTCGAAAAAAGCTCCGTTTGTTTACTGTTTGGGCTTTTATACCCTTAATTTTTGGTGTAATTTGGCGTAGTTCTAATTCCAGCCCATTTTATTTAATTGGTTATTTTATTCAAAACCAATGCCTCTTCCTGCCTTTTCATTGTTTCAACAACATTCTAATTAATTAAGGACAAATAAAAATGCACCGCTGAAACACTTTTAATTTAATTTAATTTTATCGTAATTAAAGTAATCTGGTGTGTCACCCACACGACTTTCTCTTACCTTAAAATTTAATACTATAAATACAGATTGGATATTAAGAGGTAAGGTAACGAGTACTGTTATGTATACCTATGTTAAAACAAATAAAATTACGCTTAGAAACAACAAACCTCATACAACCATTTCATTATTGTACCTACATTTATATAAAATTCAAATCCGTTATTAAATTCAAAAGTTCATTTAAAATTATTCAAACAACTTTCATACGCAACATTCCTTGAAACGTATTCGTATTAACTTCAAAATACAACATTTGGATCGCCTGAAATTATTTGTTTTTAATTTAACCTAAGTGCCCCAGAGAAATATCAAGCATTAAGACTTGACTTCGGTAACCAAAAAGCCTCAAAACGCGTAAATATATAAATGATAATAATAATAATGGTAATAATAATAATAATAATAATAATAATAATAATAATAATAATAATAAAACAAACAATGAATTTTTAGCTTAAAAAATAAATTATTTACCATATTTCTATGAGGAATTAATTTCAATTGTTGAGCAGTTAAATAAATAATTAATATTATATATATGTATATATATATGTATATATATATATAAATTATTTATGTTGGAAATATTAATTTAATTAGCAAATACATAAAGAAAAATGTAAATATTGATGCGTAAAGGGAAATAAAATAACATAAAGTAAATGCAGTAAATGAAGCGCTTCGAAATAACTTTAAAATGAATATTAAATGGTAAAAAAAAAAAAAAAGCGAAATACATACATGATGCATCTATACAAGTCTCAATATTTTGAAAGATATTTATTAATTATTGCATTTTTTATTTTTTATACATGTTTCAATTTACGTCAAAACAATTATAAATTATAAACTATATATATATATATATATATATATATATACGTAATCATTAAAATTAAAATGCATACACACTCACATATAGATGGACAGATATATTGATAAATTCTCGTCTTCACAATTTCAACTAACGTCTTTAATGCATTACTTCAAGAAGTTTCTTAAAAAACTAAAGTGGGAAGATAAAGCAATAAAAATCGATGGAGTTTTTCATAAATCATTTGAGATTTTCTAATGATAGTGTACTTCTTGCTTCCTTATTTGAGGATTTGGAAGAAACGCTTTAGAAATTAAATAAAGAGATGAAATGCAGAATTGAGAAGAATTGCAGATAACAAAGCATATTTGAATCATCTAGGACAGACTTTCATCTTGCAGCGGATTGATAAACGCTGAAATTTATGACGATGTGTACACAAAAACATACACACAACGTATATATTGATAGGTAGATAAATATACATGCATATATATATGTACACACACACTCACACACACACATGTACACTGCAAATAAAAGGGTCTTAAAGTAAGACATAAAAACAACTGAAACGGCATTTAAGCCACTTAAATGTCTTAAAATGTACCTTAGACGTTATAGATATTTTAATTTAAGACAAAAATATGTCTGAAATATCAATTCAGACACAACAATGTCTGAAACACGTTAATACATCTGAAACGCGTAAACACGTCTGAAAACGCAAACACGTCTGAAACACGTCTGAAAATTTGCGATTACGCGAATTTTCAGACAGCAAAACGCGTTTGAATTTTCAAACACTTTAAAAATTCAGACACTTGCATTACTTAGAAATTTTTTCATATGAAATCTACTTCAAGAAAATATGCTCATCCTACTTCTTTCCACATTCAATAAATATATTATTATTTTATATAATAAGCAGTTAAACTACTTAAGTTATGGTAGCTTTATGAAATTATATTTTTATGGAATAATACTCTAGGGATGTGAATGATATTTGCATGCTATTATCTTTAACGCAATTCATAAACAACATATTTAGACACAAAGCTTATTTTGTTCAAAAAAAAAAAAAATCCTTGTCTTTAAAGCTTTTTAATATTAAAAGAAAAAGTGTGAAGACGGATGTAGCAAGTAATTTGTAGAGAAGAAAGCGAATTTATAAGTGAACAATCATGAATATTTTGTACATATTTTTTTCTTTCTTTCTTCTTATTATTATTCATTTAAAAACTTTTTTCTTTCACAAATTCACCTACATCGAAATGTAAAACTACACATTTTCCTGTATTCATGATTATAGTTCGCTTTTATTTAAATATCACTTTAAGGAAAGAAATCTTTATCATCGAGGGATGAAACCTTCACATACTTGTTATGTATTATTAAAACATTCTGGTCCTCTAAATATGAAATTTAAGATAATAATATTTATTAAGTTTAAGATACCATACTATCAATAGTTTTATGGCAAAAAATTAGAAATAAAACATAACACTGCGATTGGTTTCACAAATACTGCAGTATATTATATCATAAAAACACATATTACTGTATACGACGGTAGCGTGATTGGTAAATGCTTCACTCTGACGAGGCTTACTTCAGGTTTCGGTTTCCTTAGACCCCTGTGGCAGAAATTTATTATGCTTTCTGCGACAAGCTTCATCAATACCAAAATCTTTCTGCAGGACTAGTTTGTGAAGTTAACATTTACGAATTCAAAATAAATTATTTTTAAATAGTAAATAATATTCAGTATAACCAGTGCATTTAAATTTTAATTAGGCACAAATGCATATATCTGCACTATTGCAAGAATATACTTTTTTTTTTTTTTTTAAGAAAGGTGAAAATAAATCTATTGGTCTTAATTGCTTCAGATTTTTTTGTTCACATTGATGTACAATATTGTTTATAAAATATTCAATGAATTCAAACTATAAAATGCAGTAACACATCAAAAATAATCTGCAAATTCTTTTAAGGCATTTAAATCATGAAATTAAACAAATCTAAATTAAACAAATGTTACAAATACTTTTAAAATTTTATTACTTTTTTTAATATTAAAAATATATATATTTAAATACACAAATGCATTTATTTCATAAGGTGCAAACCAAACAACGTAAAATATAATACAAAGCTCAAAATTAAAATACAACAAATTAAAAGTAAAAATTAATATAGAATACTGAATATTATAATGAAATATAAATAATTTACAACATTTATAGTTTTTGAGATTATTAGAAAGATGCACGATTACATTCTAATACACAAGATCCATTTTTTGTAATATATACAAATAGCATAAAGATGTGTATTTGAAATCTAAAAAATGTGATTAGACATTAAAGAATTCAAAATGTCCCCAGCCCGCCCGTTTCCGCTCTTCGATGTCTTTTTCTAGTCAATTTTGTCCCTTTATTACTTCCGGTGTGAACCGTTTATTTTTTTTTTAACACACTTGACATTATGAGGTTTTTTTTTTTCGTCCCATGCTATTTCTATGAGGTTTTTAGCTTTTCCCCCCTCTTTTTCTACAATCTAGAGTGCGGTGGTCATACCATCATTTAAATACATAAAGTAAAACAGAATACAAGAGCTAAGTAACACAATTATAGACAAAGCATAGTCGAAATATTTTCATAAAGATTGAGGCACGAGAAATATTTAATTTTTAAGGAAATGTTGAACATTGTTTGTTGGGAATCTGAAGATTGTTCAGATTTCAACACAGTCATGGATAAAATCTATAATAGAAAATAATGATTACAGATGAATGAAATAAATAGAAATCAATTAAAAGTAATATTTGATATTGATATCTATACGAATAAGTAATTAAAAATAAATAAATAAAAGCATTTGTTGTTTAATTAGTATTTATTCAAAACAACTACTATTAGATAAAATTCCTTTTGCTTACAATATATATATATATGTTTGTGTGTGTGTAACGTATTTTATTTAGTTGCTTGCTGTAATAAAGATGACAGGAGCCGCACACAATGAAAACAAGGCGTTCGTTCAAGCAAACATCTTTATTGCTTCATCATTTCAGAGTCGAGACGAGGCAAGACGAATGGAGTTAATCCGACGAGCTGCCGAATTCGCGCCAGCCGCACTCGGGCTTGGGTCGCCGTTGGGGGATAATTACAAGCTTTACGTTAATTTCGGGGGGACTGGCCACATGGAAAGGTTTAACAAGTCAAAATCGTGTCGAAAAAAGCTCCGTTTGTTTACTGTTTGGGCTTTTATACCCTTAATTTTTGGTGTAATTTGGCGTAGTTCTAATTCCAGCCCATTTTATTTAATTGGTTATTTTATTCAAAACCAATGCCTCTTCCTGCCTTTTCATTGTTTCAACAACATTCTAATTAATTAAGGACAAATAAAAATGCACCGCTGAAACACTTTTAATTTAATTTAATTTTATCGTAATTAAAGTAATCTGGTGTGTCACCCACACGACTTTCTCTTACCTTAAAATTTAATACTATAAATACAGATTGGATATTAAGAGGTAAGGTAACGAGTACTGTTATGTATACCTATGTTAAAACAAATAAAATTACGCTTAGAAACAACAAACCTCATACAACCATTTCATTATTGTACCTACATTTATATAAAATTCAAATCCGTTATTAAATTCAAAAGTTCATTTAAAATTATTCAAACAACTTTCATACGCAACATTCCTTGAAACGTATTCGTATTAACTTCAAAATACAACATTTGGATCGCCTGAAATTATTTGTTTTTAATTTAACCTAAGTGCCCCAGAGAAATATCAAGCATTAAGACTTGACTTCGGTAACCAAAAAGCCTCAAAACGCGTAAATATATAAATGATAATAATAATAATGGTAATAATAATAATAATAATAATAATAATAATAATAATAATAATAAAACAAACAATGAATTTTTAGCTTAAAAAATAAATTATTTACCATATTTCTATGAGGAATTAATTTCAATTGTTGAGCAGTTAAATAAATAATTAATATTATATATATGTATATATATATGTATATATATATATAAATTATTTATGTTGGAAATATTAATTTAATTAGCAAATACATAAAGAAAAATGTAAATATTGATGCGTAAAGGGAAATAAAATAACATAAAGTAAATGCAGTAAATGAAGCGCTTCGAAATAACTTTAAAATGAATATTAAATGGTAAAAAAAAAAAAAAAGCGAAATACATACATGATGCATCTATACAAGTCTCAATATTTTGAAAGATATTTATTAATTATTGCATTTTTTATTTTTTATACATGTTTCAATTTACGTCAAAACAATTATAAATTATAAACTATATATATATATATATATATATATATATATATACGTAATCATTAAAATTAAAATGCATACACACTCACATATAGATGGACAGATATATTGATAAATTCTCGTCTTCACAATTTCAACTAACGTCTTTAATGCATTACTTCAAGAAGTTTCTTAAAAAACTAAAGTGGGAAGATAAAGCAATAAAAATCGATGGAGTTTTTCATAAATCATTTGAGATTTTCTAATGATAGTGTACTTCTTGCTTCCTTATTTGAGGATTTGGAAGAAACGCTTTAGAAATTAAATAAAGAGATGAAATGCAGAATTGAGAAGAATTGCAGATAACAAAGCATATTTGAATCATCTAGGACAGACTTTCATCTTGCAGCGGATTGATAAACGCTGAAATTTATGACGATGTGTACACAAAAACATACACACAACGTATATATTGATAGGTAGATAAATATACATGCATATATATATGTACACACACACTCACACACACACATGTACACTGCAAATAAAAGGGTCTTAAAGTAAGACATAAAAACAACTGAAACGGCATTTAAGCCACTTAAATGTCTTAAAATGTACCTTAGACGTTATAGATATTTTAATTTAAGACAAAAATATGTCTGAAATATCAATTCAGACACAACAATGTCTGAAACACGTTAATACATCTGAAACGCGTAAACACGTCTGAAAACGCAAACACGTCTGAAACACGTCTGAAAATTTGCGATTACGCGAATTTTCAGACAGCAAAACGCGTTTGAATTTTCAAACACTTTAAAAATTCAGACACTTGCATTACTTAGAAATTTTTTCATATGAAATCTACTTCAAGAAAATATGCTCATCCTACTTCTTTCCACATTCAATAAATATATTATTATTTTATATAATAAGCAGTTAAACTACTTAAGTTATGGTAGCTTTATGAAATTATATTTTTATGGAATAATACTCTAGGGATGTGAATGATATTTGCATGCTATTATCTTTAACGCAATTCATAAACAACATATTTAGACACAAAGCTTATTTTGTTCAAAAAAAAAAAAATCCTTGTCTTTAAAGCTTTTTAATATTAAAAGAAAAAGTGTGAAGACGGATGTAGCAAGTAATTTGTAGAGAAGAAAGCGAATTTATAAGTGAACAATCATGAATATTTTGTACATATTTTTTTTCTTTCTTTCTTCTTATTATTATTCATTTAAAAACTTTTTTCTTTCACAAATTCACCTACATCGAAATGTAAAACTACACATTTTCCTGTATTCATGATTATAGTTCGCTTTTATTTAAATATCACTTTAAGGAAAGAAATCTTTATCATCGAGGGATGAAACCTTCACATACTTGTTATGTATTATTAAAACATTCTGGTCCTCTAAATATGAAATTTAAGATAATAATATTTATTAAGTTTAAGATACCATACTATCAATAGTTTTATGGCAAAAAATTAGAAATAAAACATAACACTGCGATTGGTTTCACAAATACTGCAGTATATTATATCATAAAAACACATATTACTGTATACGACGGTAGCGTGATTGGTAAATGCTTCACTCTGACGAGGCTTACTTCAGGTTTCGGTTTCCTTAGACCCCTGTGGCAGAAATTTATTATGCTTTCTGCGACAAGCTTCATCAATACCAAAATCTTTCTGCAGGACTAGTTTGTGAAGTTAACATTTACGAATTCAAAATAAATTATTTTTAAATAGTAAATAATATTCAGTATAACCAGTGCATTTAAATTTTAATTAGGCACAAATGCATATATCTGCACTATTGCAAGAATATACTTTTTTTTTTTTTTTTTAAGAAAGGTGAAAATAAATCTATTGGTCTTAATTGCTTCAGATTTTTTTGTTCACATTGATGTACAATATTGTTTATAAAATATTCAATGAATTCAAACTATAAAATGCAGTAACACATCAAAAATAATCTGCAAATTCTTTTAAGGCATTTAAATCATGAAATTAAACAAATCTAAATTAAACAAATGTTACAAATACTTTTAAAATTTTATTACTTTTTTTAATATTAAAAATATATATATTTAAATACACAAATGCATTTATTTCATAAGGTGCAAACCAAACAACGTAAAATATAATACAGAGCTCAAAATTAAAATACAACAAATTAAAAGTAAAAATTAATATAGAATACTGAATATTATAATGAAATATAAATAATTTACAACATTTATAGTTTTTGAGATTATTAGAAAGATGCACGATTACATTCTAATACACAAGATCCATTTTTTGTAATATATACAAATAGCATAAAGATGTGTATTTGAAATCTAAAAAATGTGATTAGACATTAAAGAATTCAAAATGTCCCCAGCCCGCCCGTTTCCGCTCTTCGATGTCTTTTTCTAGTCAATTTTGTCCCTTTATTACTTCCGGTGTGAACGGTTTATTTTTTTTTTAACACACTTGACATTATGAGGTTTTTTTTTTCGTCCCATGCTATTTCTATGAGGTTTTTAGCTTTTCCCCCCTCTTTTTCTACAATCTAGAGTGCGGTGGTCATACCATCATTTAAATACATAAAGTAAAACAGAATACAAGAGCTAAGTAACACAATTATAGACAAAGCATAGTCGAAATATTTTCATAAAGATTGAGGCACGAGAAATATTTAATTTTTAAGGAAATGTTGAACATTGTTTGTTGGGAATCTGAAGATTGTTCAGATTTCAACACAGTCATGGATAAAATCTATAATAGAAAATAATGATTACAGATGAATGAAATAAATAGAAATCAATTAAAAGTAATATTTGATATTGATATCTATACGAATAAGTAATTAAAAATAAATAAATAAAAGCATTTGTTGTTTAATTAGTATTTATTCAAAACAACTACTATTAGATAAAATTCCTTTTGCTTACAATATATATATATATGTTTTTGTGTGTGTAACGTATTTTATTTAGTTGCTTGCTGTAAAAAAGATGACAGGAGCCGCACACAATGAAAACAAGGCGTTCGTTCAAGCAAACATCTTTATTGCTTCATCATTTCAGAGTCGAGATGAGGCAAGACGAATGGAGTTAATCCGACGAGCTGCCGAATTCGCGCCAGCCGCACTCGGGCTTGGGTCGCCGTTGGGGGATAATTACAAGCTTTACGTTAATTTCGGGGGGACTGGCCACATGGAAAGGTTTAACAAGTCAAAATCGTGTCGAAAAAAGCTCCGTTTGTTTACTGTTTGGGCTTTTATACCCTTAATTTTTGGTGTAATTTGGCGTAGTTCTAATTCCAGCCCATTTTATTTAATTGGTTATTTTATTCAAAACCAATGCCTCTTCCTGCCTTTTCATTGTTTTTTATTGGTTATAGTTTTGTATTCTGCAGACCTCGCGATTCTGATCGGCGCCTATTTTGCCAAACTCGCCAAGTCATTAAACTCGTTATTCATTGCTTTGTATCTGACATGAAATAATCAAACAGCAAATTAGACTCATTAAAATCTTTATTTATTACTTTGTATGCCTATTGCTTATTAAATTTATTTCTAGGCCAATTATAAAGCTATTTCCAGACATCAAAATACTTAAAATGATTAACTTGTTTATTTCACATGATCGCGACTGCAATTTCCTTTCATTATTTTTTATGCTTTTAATCTTACAGCCTAATATGAACTCTCCTTTAATTTATTTTGCAATATTACTTTGAAATATAAACAGAATACCCTGAAACTATGAAAATGCTAATTTAAGTATTACTTCTTTTTATCTCTTATATTTCATATATGATTTTTATTAAATATATCTATTTAATTTGCAATATTTCAATTAAAAAAATAAACATTTTTTAAAAATTCAAATGTTTAAAAAATGAAATGAACAAGCTGTAGAAGCTAATGATAAGAGTATTTTTGTAAAATAAATTTATAATTTTTTTAACGACTTCATATGCTTAAACAACAAAATTTAAAGCTAAGAACATAATTAAAATAATTAATGATTAGTAAAGAAAAAAATTAGAAAAGTTACCAATTTTATAACTTAAGATACCCATTAATATTTATTGCTAAGATCTTTTACTACATGTAAAATACTAAATACCAATAAAGTATTTTTAAGATTAATTTCTTAATTTTCTATTCCTTGAAGTAAGGTGTTATAACTGAGCCATTTTCAATTTCAGTGTATAAAATTGTTTATTATTTATCCTCTATTTTTTGTAAGTTCACGTGCTGAACAATATGTCAAAGAAAAAAAGAGTTAAATGAATTTAATGCTTTTAATTTTTATGTAAAATATGAGCGCGTGCTATCTTAAAAATTTGTTAAAATGTAAACATTATGTGATGCGTGTGGCATCCATCGTTTTTTGTTTTTTAATTCAAGAAATAGAATAGAATAAAGTTAGCAACAATGTTAGTTGCATTTTTTCATATAGTTTGAGTTTTTAATTTTTGTGAACTACTTTTTACCGTAGGAATAATTTTACTATGTTTAATGTTATAGGGAATTATTATACGAGCATAAGATATGCTACTTTAATTATTTTAAAGTGTAAATAAGTAGTACTGGCGTCCGCTTTTATACAGTTTAATTTAGTAAGAGAAAAGCTAGGAATTTGCGGTGCTTATTCCGTTGCTTTACATAAAAATACTGGAGTCACTGCGACAGGACCTTTCAAGTGAAGTAAAATTATTGTGATTATATTAAGATTAAAAAGATGTTAAAAACCGTTAAAGGATTTAAAAAAGAAGATTTGAAATGGGTAGCCGAAGAAATTGGAGAGACTTTGCCTTCGACGTTCACAATAGCAAGCTTAAAAGAGCTGATTTTAAATAGTAAAGAGTATGAAAAGGATCCCGAATTTGTGAAAGATATTTTAGAAAATGCTATAGCGGAAAGAAAATTGAAAGAAGAAAAACAAGATTTGAAAGAAGAATAACAAGCTTTGAAAGAAGCTGAGGCTCTAAAGCTGGAAAAAGAAGCAGAACTGGAGAAAGAGAAATTAAGATTGAATCATGATTTAGAATTGGCAAGAATACAATCATCTGGGCAAATTCAAACTGATGCTATTTTAAGTAATTATGAAAATAGTACTATGAGACGAAAATTTACTTTACCTAAGCTGGAATTCAGGAAATTTGGCGGAGAAATTAAGGATTGGTTGCCTTTTTGGAGCCAATTTGTACAAATCGATAAAGATGATGAGATTGCCATAGAGGACAAGTTCCAGTATTTAGTACAAGCCACAATCGCTGGTTCACGCGCAAGAGAAGTTGTTGAAAGTTTCCCGCCAACTGGCGCCAATTATTCAAAGGCAGTGGAAAGTTTAAAGGCTCGTTTTGTCAGGGAAGATATTCTAGTAGAAGTGTATGTACGAGAGTTATTGAAATTGATAATATCTGTGCAAACAAAAGGTAGATTTGCATTAACTTCATTATATGATAAGCTTGAGTCATATTTACGGGCGCTAGAAACATTAGGTGTTACCACTGATAAATATGCCTCCATTTTATACCCTATGGTTGAGTCTTGTTTCCCAGCAGACTTTTTGAAGGCCTGGAATCGCTCGAATCTCTCTTCTTCTAATACGGATGCTAAAGGAAGGTTGAATAATCTGATGCATTTTTTGAAAACGGAAATAGAAGGTGAAGAGAGAATATCTTTAGCTGTAGCGGGCCTCGGTTTGACAAAGCGTGAAGATAATAAATATTCTAAAAGGAAAAACGGTGCAAGTGCAGACTATATGCGAAATAAGATATCGAAAGCTGCAGCTTTATTAACAACGTCTTCTACTTTAGATTTCAAAAGGGTATGCATTTTTTGCCAAGGCAAACATTTGAGCTCTGAATGCTTTTCAGCTCGAAAATTGAGTTTATCTGAGATACAAAAGATTATAAAGGATAAAAATTGCTGCTTCGCTTGTTTGTTACCTAATCATACAGCTAAAATATGTCGAGCAGTTTTAAGATGCATTATCTGTTCTAAGAAGCATGTGCCTTTGATGTGCGATTTGCGTGATTCTCAAGGTAAAACTGCACAAGAAAAGGTTGAAGAAAATTCAGTCAGTAGTGAAGTAAACGTGACAAATTTTAATAAGCAAAGTGCTAAAGTATTCCTTCAAACCTTAAAAGTGAAACTCATCTCCGAAAACAAGCAAAAAACAGTTCGTTTATTGTTAGATTCAGCATCCCAAAAATCTTATATTTTGAAAAGTATAGCAGAAGAGATGAATTATACTCCCATTCGTCAAGAAAAAATGATGCATTCATTGTTTGGCGGAGTTACAACAAAGGAATGCCAACATAATTGTTATAGAATAAAGGTTAAGGATATGAAGGAGAAGTTCACCTGTAATTTTGAAATGATGGATCAAATTACTATATGTGAAAACATTACACCGGTCACTAATGGTCCGTGGATTAAAGAGTTGAAAGAATATGGAATCGAATTATCTGATGTAAGTCATTGCCGTGAAGTTATCGAAATATTGATTGGTGCTGATATTATGGGAAAGATGTTAACTGGCAAAAGAAAAGTATTGACATCTGGTCTTGTTGCCAAAGAAACATACCTTGGTTGGACATTGATGGGCAAAGCGCCTCACACCGAAGTCTCAACAGATAATTTAGCAATGATGGTGACGTCTTTGCTTGTAAATGAAGCTGACATCTCAAACTTATGGAGATTGGACTTGATCGGAATAACAGATACTATAGAAAAGAAATCTAAAAGTGAGATTGACCGTCAAACAAAGGAACATTTCTTAGAGACAGTAAAAATTAACAAGGATGGTCGTTACGAAATTTGTCTTCCTTGGGCTGACGACACATCTGCATTACCAGATAACTTGAGTTTGGCTGTAAGACGTTTGGAAAGTACAACTTCTAAATTATTATCTAAGAACATGTACGGAAAATATGAAAATATATTTATGGACTGGTTGAATGAGGGGATCATAGAAGAAGTTCCTGCTACCAAAGTGAACTCTTATGGTAATTATTTACCTCATCACCCAGTTATTAAAGAGACCAGTAGTACAACACCTATCCGTCCGGTTTTCGATGCTTCAGCAAAGTTGGCTAACCATCCATCTTTAAATCAGTGTCTGCAGTGTGGCCCAAATTTGATTGAGCTTATCCCAGATATTCTTCTATGTTTCAGAGAAAGAAAATTTGGTGTAACCGCTGATATTAGAAAAGCGTTTCTTCAAATTAGCATTTGTGAAAAGGATAGAGATTTCCTACGATTTCTATGGTGGAAAGATCTAAAAGAGAAGATACTTAGAGTATTTAGGCATGCACGAGTCGTTTTCGGTGTAAAGTGTAGCCCTTTTCTTTTATCATCAGTAATTGAATATCACATCAAAAATAGTGCAAGTTTTGAGGAAAATTTCAAGCAAAGGCTTTTGCACAGTTTTTATGTAGACAATGTCGCCACTAGTGTGCACAGTGAAGAAGATCTAAAGAGATTTATCTCGGACTCAAAGAAAATGATGGCAAATGGTGGTTTTGATTTAAGACAGTGGGAATACACTGGTGATCACGATGAAACGTCGAACCAGAAGGAAACTCAAGTATTGGGTCTGATTTGGGATAAGGTTTCCGATACATTAAAGGTCAACATGAAATGGGTAAACGATTTCAACACAGAAAGGATTACCAAGCGAAGTATGTTATCGGCAGTTCATAAAATTTTTGATCCTTTTGGTTTTACTGCCCCGGTGATGCTTTATCCTAAATTGATGTTACAGAAAGCTTGGAAATTAGGAATTAATTGGGATGACGAAATAACTGGTGATTTACAAAAAGAATTCGTATTATGGTTTCAAGAACTTAAATATTTAAATGATGTTAAGATACCAAGACATATCCAGATCACTCCAGAAAACTTACATGCATGCACAATTCATACTTTCGTTGATGGAAATAAAGATGCTTATGCAGCAGTAGTATTCTTGAGGATAGAAAAAGAAGATCAAGGGGAAATAATTCTGCTTGCTGCCAAGTCCCGAGTTTTGCCTTTAAAAAATACGACTGTACCAAGAATGGAGCTATTAGCGACTACTATTGGCGCTCGTTTGGCGAAAACTGTTGTGGATGCTTTGGGTTGGCAGGAAATGAAGCGATATTACTGGAGCGATTTCTCAACAGTGCTTGCTTGGATATCAAGAAATGAGAGCTGGTCTGTGTTTGTCAGAAATCGGGTTCAAGAGATTCAGATATTAAGCAGTCCTTCATCATGGAAACATATACCAAGTGAGAAGAATCCAGCAGACTTGCCGTCTAGAGGCTGTAAGGCTAAGCAATTAGCTTTAATCAGATGGTGGGAGGGCCCACATTGGATGAAAGATTCAGCAGAATTTAGAAACCACATGAACACTTCCGATGAAGATTGGAATGAGGAAGAAATTCAGAAAGAAAAGTCAAAGTCTACTTGTATGTTGACGAAACCTGAATTTCCATCCAACAATAACTGGTATTACAGCTACTTTTCAAGTTATGAAAAAATCATACGTTTAGTCGCTTGGATTCTTCGCTTTAAGCATAATTGTTTAAATACTGATAAGAAGAGTAAAGGCGAATTGACGGCTACTGAATTTCGGGAAGCTGAGATAAAAACTCTACGTATGGTTCAAAAAGAATCTTTCTCTTCGGAAAGTGATGAAAGATTGAAGACATTACAAACCTGTAAGGATGAGCAAGATGTCATTCGTTTGAAAACTAAAATAACTTACAGGAAAGTTAGTGAATATTTTCTCCATCCCATAATTCTCCCTTCAAAGCATGAAGTTGTTAAGCGACTTATTTTTTATATTCATGTAAAGAACTGTCATGCGGGGTTACAAATCCTCTTAAATTTGCTTAGAGAAAGGTATTGGATCCTCAACGGAAGAAAGAGTGTAAAGCTTGTGTTAGCCAGCTGTGTGATTTGTAAAAGGTTTAATTCAAGGGCTTTATGGACATCTAGTGCTCCTCTACCTGAAAACAGAGTAAAAGATTCTGCCGTATTTCAAGTTACAGGCATAGATATGGCTGGTCCTTTGTATCTTAAGAACGATAAGAAGAGTTGGATTTTGATTTTCACATGTGCTATATATAGAGCTGTTCATCTAGAGCTAGTGACCTCTGCTTCAACAAATGCATTTCTGATGGGTTTGAGAAGGTTTGTGGCTCGCAGAGGAAGATGCTCTGTTATCTACTGTGATAACGGAACAAATTTTGTTGGCGCAGCTAATTTATTGAGAAGCTTAGATTGGCAACGTATACAAAAATATGGGTCTGTCAACTCCATAGACTGGAAGTTTAACCCGCCAACGGCGGCTTGGTGGGGTGGCTTCTGGGAGAGGCTGATTAGGGTAATAAAAGATCTTCTTAAAAGAGTCTTAGGACGCGCCTGTCTTACGTACGAAGAAATGACAACTCTTTTAGCTGATGTTGAAAGTGTAGTGAATTCAAGGCCTCTAACATACCTTTCTGAAGATGCGACTGTAAAGCCTATCTCCCCATCTATGTTTCTTCAAGATGTTCACGAAATTCAGCTTCCAGATGTTGATGCAGTTGAACAAAATTCTCTATCAAAGAGGCTTAGATACAGGCAGTCCCTACTCAGAGCTTTGAGAGATCGATTCAGATCCGAATATTTGGGTGCTCTCATACAGCGAGCAAATAGAAAACAGCCAGAAAAGGGTATCGCTGTCGGAGATATTGTATTAATTGGATCTGACAACAAGAAACGAATCCACTGGCCACTAGGCCGTATCACAGAGATTATTCCTGGAAAAGATAAGAAAGTTCGACTTGCAAAGGTTCAAACTTCGCAACATGAACTTTTACGACCTATTCAAAGATTATATCCTTTAGAAGTAACATCATCAAATAATAGTTCAAAACTGAAAGAAGCATACCATTCAAAGGAAACCTCTGCTCAAACTGTTAAACCCGTTGTAACTTCAGAAGAGGAACCAGTCAGATATAGCAAAGCGGGAAGGAGAATTAAAGTCCCTGAAAGACTAATGTATTGAGAACTACACCTGCAACATTTGGTTTTGATTATAATCTATAATCAAAAGGTGGGAGGATGTTATAACTGAGCCATTTTCAATTTCAGTGTATAAATTTGTTTATTATTTATCCTCTATTTTTTGTAAGTTCACGTGCTGAACAATATGTCAAAGAAAAAAAGAGTTAAATGAATTTAATGCTTTCAATTTTTATGTAAAATATGAGCGCGTGCTATCTTCAAAATTTGTTAAAATGTAAAGATTATGTGATGCGTGTGGCATCCATCGATTTTTGTTTTTTAATTCAAGAAATAGAATAGAATAAAGTTAGCAACGATGTTAGTTGCATTTTTTCATATAGTTTGAGTTTTTAATTTTAGTGAACTACTTTTTACCGTAGGAATAATTTTACTATGTTTAATGTTATAGGGAATTATTATACGAGCATAAGATATGCTACTTTAATAACTTTAAAGTGTAAATAAGTAGTACTGGCGTCCGCTTTTATACAGTTTAATTTAGTAAGAGAAAAGCTAGGAATTTGCGGTGCTTATTCCGTTGCTTTACATAAGGCTTGAAGCTTCATTTTTTTTATTTTTCGTATAACTACAGACGTTACAAATTTCCCCCATAGTCTTATTTCTGTATATATTTGTGAAATGTATTGCATAGTTTGAACCAAACATTAAAATCAATGCAGCTTTTAAAAAATTACGTGTATTTACTACTATGCATGTATGCACGCTTCACATACATTAAAGAAAAAAAAATCACTAGATGCAACTAATTTGTCGTGCGTAAATCAGAAAATGTATGAAAATCGGTATAGCAGCAATCACGCACTTAAAAAAAAAAAAAAATCGCTGGATGCATCTATTTTTTATGCATGAATCTGAAAATGCATGGAATATGGAATTCGGAAAATGGTCGCAAGGCCACATTCTTTCGAAAAAACATCTTTTTGCAATACAATAAATACACACGACAAAAGCAGCAGGCGCGGCGCGAAAACAAAGTTTGGAGACACGAAAATGAAGTTCCGATGTGAAGAGGTTACCAGTGAATTCTGTCGATACACCGAATCATATCACCGCACCACGAATCGCTAATGCATGCCGTATCAAAGCTAATCCAAGTGAGTTACATCCGCTTTGTCTCCTCTTCGCATTCAGGATTGAGGCGATCGTATCTGCAGAAACGAAAATTCGTTCTGCAGAACAGTTTATAAACCATTCTTTGAGTTTCTTTCTCTCTCTCTCTCTCTTCCTCTTTTCTCTCTCTATCTCTCTATTTTTTTTTAACACAATGGGAAAATTTATTTGACTTAAATAAAATCTTTCTGCAAGAACACTTCTGTTTCTAAAGACATTGTCGCCGTGTCGCCGTGTTTCTGCCACGGGGCCTTAGACAGTGTAAGTTCGAATCCCAACGCCGGAAAATGGGAATTTTTTTCTTCTTTTTTTATATAAATATTTCCTTAATGCTCTAAAGAATTCTAAAATATATTTTTGACAGAAAAACATAATCGCACGCCATATTTATTTATTTATATATTTATTAAAAAGCCTTAAAAACTGTAGTATTTTTAAGCCTAACATGGCGGTGTTCTTAAGCATAAAACATGGCGGCGTTTTAAGACACTAGTAATATCTTAATTTCTGATGCAAAAAGGTGTCTTAAAAAGTAAGACTTTTTTTTTCGCTTAAAAAATGACCGTCCATTTAAGACACTTTTTAAACTGAATTTAAGACATTTACGTTTACAGTGTATATATATATGTGTGTGTGTGTGTGTGTGTGTGTGTGTGCGTGTGCAGCGCATACATATATAAAGCCAAATATTCTTTTACTAAACTTGTTCGAATTAAACATTGTTAATTTAACTAAAATTTAAGAAAAAAATCACTTTCATTATTTTTAATGTATAAAAATTAATAATTTAAACAATAAAATGAATTTTATTTTATTTTATTTTTTATAATTAAATTTCGTTTCTTATTAAGAATTATTTATGTTTACGGATCTCTACTGAAGGAAAAAAAAAATTATATTAGCAAAAAAAAAAAAAAAAAAAAAAAAAAAAAAAGATTGTTTTTAATTTCAGTTGAAAAATTAATAAAATATATCCCGTTTTGTTCAGACCTACAGGAAATTTGAACAAAAATCAGTGGCCTATAAAAAGAGAAACGAAAAATTCATTATAATTTCTATTTTTTTTTTTTTTTTTTAAGATATGTTTTTAAATTTCAATTGCATAAGAGGGAGATTTTTCTGTTTTGTCAATCATGATTTGATTTTGAAATTTCAAATTATTTTCCTAAATTAAAATAACAATTAAACAAACAATTATATTTTCTTATGTGTATTATTATTTAAATTTTTTTACGGTTGTGCATGCTATTTTAAATGGGAATTTCTTTCTTTTTATGTGACATATATCCATGTAAAATTTTGTTAATGTAAATTTTTGTGAAATAAACATACATTTGAATTTAATTTAAATTTTAGTTAAATAATTTTCTAAATGAGTGTATGTTTTTCAAATTCAAGTTACTTAATTGATTTTTAATTAAAATATTAACTATTGGTTTTATTTAAATTTAAGGCTCTACAAATATTTTTTTCTTATTTAACAATATAATAATAAAAATATTTTCCTAGATCAAAATAACAATTAAACAATTAATTATATTTTCTTATGAGTATTATTGTTTGAGTTTTCTTTTTATAATCGTCCATGCTATTTTAAATGGGAATTTCTTTCTTTTTTATAATATATATGCATGTAAAAATATGTTAATCTTATTTTTTGTGAACATATATACATCTGAATATAATTTAAATTTAATCAAATAGTTTCCTAAGTGGGTGTATATTTTTGAAATTTAAGTTACTTAATTCTTTTTTTTTTTTTTTTTTTGAATAAATATTAATTATTGGTTTCATTTAAATTTAAATCATTACAATTTTTTTTTTTCGTATTTGACAAAATAATAATAACAATAATAAAATATAAAATAATAAACAAAATAAAAATAAAATAAAATATGGTGATTTATATTTGAATCATACGTTAATCCATAATCGGTAAACATGTTTTATATCAATCGTTCTCCACATAACTTAAAGATTCTACGATAACATTTTATAAATAATCTATTGCGTTATTAAAAATTAGGACTCGGTTAGATATAGTAATAATTAGTTGCATGTTCTTAGCCTAACAAACTTTTATCGAAAATTTTACACAAGCTTAGGAAAGGTTCTTCAAAATAAGCTACTTTTTGAAAATGTTCTTATTTAGTATGTTCGAGATTATATAATTTAACTTACATAAAATATATTATTTTAATAGCTATTATACATCATTTTTTAAATGTTCAGTTTCATTGGACACATCTTGCTAACTATATCAAATAGAAATATCAGATTTGGGATGCAATCCACCTAAAATAAATAAATGACATAAGGGGCCAATGATCCCACTTTAATACTAGAAAAAAAAATTATTGTGCTAATGATTATCTTATTTTCAGAATAGAATCTCAAAAAACATCAATTGTATGAATATTTTATCTAACTTAGTTATAAAACACCTTCTTTTGTTCTCTAATAATTAATACATAGTAGACACTTTTAATGAGATTTGTAAAACAAACAATTTAAATAAATGAATTGCGATTTGTGTTTTTATTTCCAACATTAGATCAAAAATAATGCTTTTTTAACCACATATGTTTAGCACTAATATGTAAATTATTCTGCAAAATTTTATTGAAAACATTAATATGATTGAATTAAATTAATAAAAAAATAAAAATGTTATAGAATTTTTTTAATAATAATAAAAGAAAAATGTAAATCAATACATTGTTGGGGAAAAAATAAATAACTGATATATTTATCCGATAATATGCTGCAGAAGAAAGGAAACTGTTATATCTAAAAAAAAGTATAATACTCATTTTTATTCCGTCGAAAATGCAACACTTTTTTTTTTTTTAATCTAATTTATAATTTATATATATATATATATATGTGTGTGTAAGATAAAATTTAAATATAGGATGGAGTAAAACTTGAATTATTAAATACATAGATCTAGAACAGAATTTTTATAAACCAATGCGCAAGTGCAGCAAAAGGAAATATAAAACTATAATAAATAAGCAAAATAATTAAAGTCAGATAAAAAATTAATCCCAAAACACATGAGGGCCTTCATCAGGGGAGCTCCCTCATGTAGGGAAAGGAATATGAGGTTTCTGAGAAAACGCTGGTAATTTAACCCAAAAACACGTTTTTAGCCCCAAACGTCTTACAGATGAAAGCAAGACCATACAGAAAACGAATTTTAATTAATACAAAGTATAAAAACAATTAAATTCAGAAATCCAGAACAAAATATAATACATCAATATAAAATACAAGAATATAAATAATACAGGAATATATAAATACATACCTGAACAAACTCGAAAAGTCATTAGAATATGGAAAATTGAAAATCACCCCCCCCCCCCCCCCCATTATAAACATAGAACCCGCTTCAGCTAGTAGGTTCATTTAACAGCACTTAAATGTCGCACAAAATGGAACAACAGACCTTAAGTGAGATTTTGACCAAGAATACTGAAATATTTATTCATTACAAAAACAGGATAGCGGTTAACAGTTAGTATGTTTTTAAGATTTTTCATAGCCAGTTTCAGGTCTAAATTGTTATTGCAAATCATTTTAATTATGTTTGTTTGGGTGAACACAATATTTTTTAAAACTTTAATATTAATACAGGAGAAACAATTTGTTAAATTACAAGCTTTAAAGTTAAAATCTTGCTTTTTATCATAAATCCCAATAAACCAGTTATCTATATTATTTAATCTATTATATCTAGTATATCTATTTTTTTTTAATTTTTAAATCCAGGAAAGAAGTTTGGTCCTCAGACTCAGTAAGGTTTAAGACAAGATCGGAGGGATAAATTTCAGCTGCATATCAACACAGTTTATTGCAATTACGTCATCAATATACCAATAAAACTTAATATCTTAAAATTTTCTTTCAAACAGAAACAAAAAATTGTTTGCGAAGGCACTCGTGTATCCTGTTCCCATCGGGATACCTTGAATTTGTAAAAAATAATCAACACAGTTGAACAAAACATTTCCGAAGATACAAAATTTAATAAGGTTAATCCAGTAAACTTTTTTGCAGTCTATTACATGACGAAACTCTTCGTAAATCCTTTAAAAAATTTCTAGGATCAAGTAATGTGGGATACTGCCAAAAACATTTTCAAATTCATAAGTATTAATTGTAAAATTTTTTTCTGAATTTTCTTTAAAATGTTTTAAAATTGGGTAATTATTTTTAATGATACTGCAATTATCGTCTGACTATAAAGTGTGTAAGATATTATTGAGTAAATAAAAAAGTTTTTTACCGATCTTGTAATTATAAGCAAAATTACCACAAGTGACGTAACGAAATTTAATGGAATTTTTATAAAATTTAACATTAATAAATAGGTAGGGAAAATTAAAACTGTTTCTATTTATATTGAGATTTTTATCAACAGCTAATATTTTTTTTCTTATAATAGAGGGATATATATATATATCACTTAATTACTTATATGACTTATATTATTTACACGTACTTAAATAATCCATTAATGAAATCTATGAAGTTTAGAATAACAGCGTAAATTTGATAATGTAATTATTTTTGTTTAACATTTGAACTATACGTCCTTTCTCTCCGCACTTTTATAAAGGACAGTTTTATTAACACACTTAAGCGCAATTCCACAATTTAAATTTTTATTCAATGATGACTGGTTAAAGAAGTATTTACTTTTATTTGAGACTGTACTAACAATTTAATTATATGTGTCTGCGTTCTTCCCTCAAAGGCAATGAAGCAATTAGGAGAGCCCATGTTCTAAACATCGAATTGGAGAAATGAGCAAAAAAAAACTTTTATTTGGATGTCTTCTTTATGTCATAAATATATATCTTTTTTATTTGGAAAAGTAAATAAAACAAAATACAGTAATTAATTTAATTCTTAAAAAACTGATATTACAGGTCTTAGGTAGTTTATTTTTAGGTAGTTTTACAAGGTTACATTATTACAAGTTTTAGGTAGTTTATTTATTTATTTATTTATTTATTTATTTAAAAACTGATAGTATAATACATTTCGATAAATATACAATTTTATTGTGTGTGCGTTTTTGTGTGATTGGTAAAATTGTTATATTTGACAAATTAAACTATATAAGTAACATGTAGTAGTAAATTATATTAAGTATTTTTTGTACAACGAAAAATTTTTTTAATGAATTCTTAATTAATTTAACAAATAACATAATATAAATTTAATCTATTCTTTTTATTTTCCGGTTTAATACTGTTATATTAAATATCATTGTAGATACTTAGTATTACTGTACTAAATATATTTTTTCTATCCTTACATAGGTTTATACGAGTGACACCGTTGGTCGAAACAAACAAACTTGAATTTTATTTGAATTTTACATGAAAGCACAAATTTGATAATTAAGGATGTTTCTACCAAGCTTCAAGCTTTACAATACATGATAAATCAATCTTATTATTAGATTAAAAATACCTTGACGGTCAAAATCTTTGCATTGTTTCAAAACTATTTATTAGTTGAAATTAAACTTTGTAAATGCTGTACAATTTAAGTTATACACCTAAGCGTTATAAAACTTCTCTGGCTGAATATCACATAAGTGTGCATTTTGGATTTTTTTTTAACTTTTTTTTTAAACTTTGTGTTTTAATTTGAATTTTTTAAAATAAGTCCGTAAGTACATCTTAAATAAATTCTGAGTTTGACAGAGATCGATCATAATTTTTTAAAATTTTATTGAAATTTTTCAATAAAAATTTATAATTTTAATTATCTTATAAAATCAAAATTACCATTTAATTTTTTTTGTGGTTCAGATTCATTAAAAGATACAAGACTTAGGCTTTTCTAAAAAGTTCTTCCCATTTTAAAAAATAAAATTAAATTAAAAAACCCAAAATTTTTAAATTTAAAAAAAAAAAAAAATAAATAAATAAAATTTAATTTATTTTTTTATAAACATAAATTATATGAATGGGAAATATCATAGACTGCATACCTCTTGACTATAAACTGGAAATAATTAGTTTACTTGCATTAAATTTTTAATTATAGCATTTAAAGATCTCAAAAAATGGTGTCACTGAAATGACTGGTTTGTCACTGAAATGACAATGTTTGTCACTGAAACGACTGTTTGTCTCTGAAATGACAATATTTGTTAAAATGACTATTTTTCGCTGAAATAACATTGTTTGTCAATGAAATAGGACCATATAATATTAAAAATGGAACATATTAGAACAATAGAGAAAAGATTGTGAAGGGAAAAGAAAGAGCAATAATGAGAAAATCAAGCAATTTTATTGTATTAAAATCCTTGTAGTTACAAGTTTAATGATTAACTGAATTAAATTCACAAAACGCATTTTGAACATTATTAAAATCTTCATCCTAAAGTTTAAAATATCTATTTGAAGCAGGTTCAGGAGAATTCCTAATTTTGCACAGAATATGTGGCACTTGAATTTCCTGGACATCCTCTTTCTCAGGCCATTCAAACTTATTTTTTCTGCATCTTGCCATAAATGACACAAGTAAAATATTTTGAGTAACATTCTCAATGACACCTTAAAGGGGGCAAAAAAATAAAAATAAAAATAAAAATAAAATAAAATAAAAAAATAAAAGTTTGCTTTTTTAATTGTATCTTAATATTAATGTCGTATGTAATTTTTTTTATATTTACATGGATACCGCAAAGTACTTTAAATATTTAAATATAAAGCTTATCCTAAACCAACAAATCTTTTAACTCAAAATAAAAAATTATTTATATCCAGGGCTTACAAAATAGTAAATCTGCAACAAATGTCATTTTCGTGACGTCACAAAAATGACCGTCACGAAAATGACAGATCGTCAATAATTCGTTCTGTACAGAAAAACATTCTTTCACTAAGCCGATATCGTCACATTTCCTTCTTCTGGTCGTCATTCTATATTAAAATAAAACTTTGTTCTAAATTTTATAATAATATATTTTTATTTTTTATGCATCTCGAAAATGACAAGCAATAAAAATATGCACAGCGTGTAAACAATAAAAATAATGTTAACTCTTACCTGTTTTTAATTTTCTTGAGATTTATTTTCTCCACATATCGTTAATGTTGATTTCTGATCTTAAACTTAAAAAAAAAAGTGAATGGTGGCACCATCCCTTGAAGATATATGAAGTTATTTTCACGTGTCACGAAAATAACGTCAAAACTTGCATACAAGCATTTTAATTACTCATGCATGAAAATTAACGTAATTAAAAAGAAAAGAAAATTTCAATTGAAAAAAAATAGTTTTTTTTACAAGAAATAACAATTATTATAATTATCATTTTATTTTTCTTAGTAAAAAACATACTTTGTATGTAAACATTTGGTCTTGGAGGCAGTCACGAAAATGACGATTTTAAGGTTTAAAATTTTCTAAAAATTACTGAAATTGCTATAAACTCACATTTTATAATTGGATGCTTTTTTAAAAAGGTACTTCTAAAGAATAACAATAAAATTTTACAATTTATTTGCTTAAAATTAATAATAAAGACCTGAAACACTAAAATGCTCATTTATGGGATATTCACCCCTCTTTATTTTTTATAGCAATTTTACAAGAATTTGATTCCTGTACTCTGTGTGGCAAATTAACGCATACCTGCCACAAATCAATGGATTTATGTTTGATTTATAAAGCTTAATACAAGCTAGCCAAGAGTAAGTACGCTCACTATTGACTTGAATTAAAATTGAAGGCCTAAAATATCAAATTTGATTAAATATTCGTGATTTAATTAATAAGGCTTAAGTTTATCATAATGCAATTGCATTTTTGCAGTCGGCAAATGTTCTCGGTGTTTTCATATTATCATGATTAAAAATATACTGTTTATTATGTTATAAACTGAAATGTTTATCAGAAATTTTAAGTAATTTAAAAATTAAATATTAAACTTCTGGAAATCATATTACTTAAGTTTTAACAATATGAACTAATGAGATATAAACACGACAAATCGCCAACAACCGTGACATAATTTTTGTCATTGCAAGTATTAATAAATATATATATATATATATATATATATATTCTATTACTTTAACATTTTGATGGCTTTATTTCACATATGACGTAATTTTCAATACATTATTCTTGACCAGATGAAAATGTCATTTTAAACATATATTATGAAACATTGTCTTTAATTACGAGAAGTGTAGATATAAACAAATTTCAACATTATTAAACATTTCAAAATATTGTTTTTCTTTTTTTAGAATGTATTTTAATTCTTAGTTAAATATTTTAATGGGAGAATAACTGGTATGTTTCTATGCAATTAATTTTTTATTTAAAGGGAATTTTATACAATTTTTTGCTATATTTTTCTAGTATCAACTGTTTACTCTTACGCTTTCAATCGCAGGTTTTATTTAGGGCACAATGTTTTGCTCGGAATGGTTTATATTTATTTTCTTTTAAACACCACCCTGAACTCAGACTTAATTTTTCATTATTTAATTTTGTGCGACAATGTAAAGGAAGACTGTACCTTTTATTTTCGTAGCTGACAAGTAAGTAATTACATTATCTTCTACAGTCAGTGCTAGCAAAATGAACTACAGTTTGAATGTGATTTGAGCTATAAAAGTTATAAATATTGAAATATTGTAGTGAAAATCCACAAAATAAAGAAATTTGAGTGTTTTCCTTGGATTTTTTTTTTTTTTTTTTTAAGCAAACTGCACTCTTATATACAAACTTATTGATTTTATGTTAAAAAGTAAAACTTTCAAAGGAATTTTGGGCTTTTAATGCATAACATCAAATTTAATTTATGAAATTAGCATTTAAATATATATATATTAAGTTTTGTTTTTTGGGTAAGGCCTGTTGAGTATGTGAGGGAATTAGACCTGGAACAGATTACACCCGTGGATTTCTTTTGAAGATATCCTAGCTAATACTAATGCAACTTTCAGAAAAAATCAAGGATAACTCCCAAATGGCTAGGACGAAGAGTTGATATTTGTGCTCGAACCCGGTACCCAAGACTACCAGCTTTCACCGGAAAAATCTCCGTCAATTCTAACATATAAGTTTGTATAATATTTCAGCGTAGATTAAAATTCATTATAAGTCAACATCTTAATAAAAAAAAAAAAAAAAAAAAAAAAAGGATTAGACTAGTAATCGGATTATTAGTTTTTATGAAAATTTTATTTTAAAAGATATCAACAATATTCCTAAATTTAAATTCGAATAAAGTTATACAAACATGAATTTTAATGGGATTATGTGGAATTGAGATTTTAAAATTTACATTTCATAAAATGTATTTTTAAGCATATGCATTTAGAAACACGCACTTTTTTATTTTAAGGCTTTAGAACTTAAACATTGTAGGGATTAAACATTTATTCTATGTGGAATAAATTTAAAGAAGCGGAAGGGTTTTTAAGGCACTTTTTAAACAATATTGCTCTATTTTTAAGAGAAATTTGATGAATTAATGTATGATAATACATCCAACTTTTTTTTTTTTATTTATTTATGATTTTATAAATATGAAAGAAAAACGGAAATAAAAAATAAATTTCTGATACTTTATCGCTCTTAAATTGTTCACTAATTTTATGAAAGAATTGTTGATTCAATTTTTATTTATTCATTTATTTTACGTTTCATATTAAAAATCCTGTAGAAATAATTTGAAATCCTGAAATCACAATGATTTTTTTTTTCTTTTTATTATTTCTTAATTTACATTAAGTTTATAAATAATACCCAACGCACCAATGAATAAACATAATTTATATTCATATTACATTTTCTTACAGAATACAAAAACATGTAAATTGAGACTTATGCTTTGTATATAATTTATTAAATTGGACTGTGGAAAGTACTTTTTTTTTCATATATGTATAAAAATCGGATTTTTTAAATTCAAAATATAAGAATTATGCACATATTTTTTTAAAAATAAAATCGAAATTTTTGACATTTTGAATGTCCTTTACCTGTGGTAAAACGTAAAATACATTTCGCATTAAATGGAAATATTTTATAAAAGTAAGTGTTATATATGTATTAAAAAAAAAAAAAAAAAAAAAAAACACCTGACCACCGCTGACGGATATATCCGGTCACTCAGCTTTTCTTTTTTCCACATTACACTTATAATTTAAAATTATAATATTATGAAAATTTAGCTATTTTTTTCTAATTTTATGGTCTTAAATAGTAGTCATGAGGATTATAATCATGTACACAGTTATATTTTTAATCTCTAATTCAAGTATATATTAATTTAGTTCATTGAAAAAATAATGCAGGGAAACCATTACCTTTTTCAATCAAATTTACCAATTTCAAACAAATTTATCCTTTTCAAAGTCTCTGTTAGATGGTTAAATGTAAAACATTCAAAAACCTCAAAAAATTATAAAGTATTCTTACTTTTCAAATATCTACACTTTACTCTTCAAAACACACACTTTAATAAAATACTATCCATGTTCAATTTTTCTAATAAAAGGACATGCAAATAGAAAGAAAGCAATATAGTACTGCATGAAGAATTAAATTATTATTATTTTTTTTTTTTAAATAAAGCATGTAAAGTAAGTGCAAAGAAAATTTACTTTTAAAAACAATCAATCAAATATATGCGTTTATTTTTTGTTTCAATGTAAACTTTTCATATACTTCATTTATAAACTTTTATCGGTGTTACATTAGGCTATTTCTTCTATATAAAACAGGGTATTTAAGTTATATAAAGGTCAGGAATTGCGATTAGTGCCAATTTGGCACCACGTTTTTCATGTATGAATCCTATGTATATATACAGAGTGGTACAAATTCTCCTGCCCAAACGGCACATGTTGATGTATCAGGTCATGAGGAGTAATAATTATACAGAAATATGGGGTTGCAAATGTGATTGTAACACGCTAATTTCCAAACCACAATATACACAGAACATGCTTTTATGACTATAATAAATTTGGTTCATTCCGTTTCGTTTAAGCCAGCCTATTGATGTTACATTATACTTTCCAGAAATTTCCCCATAGACAATGTATTTGAATTCTCGTGGATGTCCCTGTATACAAACAATTTGCTTGATCTCAATGAAAAGTTTACTGTAGCATACCTATATGATGCACATTTAAAATACCAAGTTTGAACTTCCTGCAATTATTTGTTCCTGAAACATGATGATAACAGTCAGCCACAGAAACACACAGACTAACTTACAGACAAATCGTTGAGAACATAATTTTTTTTAATTAGGGACGTATTAACCCTGGACGATTGTTCTAATGCCCCAGCCCTATCCACCCGCTCCTCGATGTATTTTTCTAGTCAACTTTGTCCTTTTATTACTTCGGGTGTGATTTTTTTTTTTTTTTTTTTTTTTTTTTACACACTTGACATTGTGAGTTTTTTTGGTTTTCGTCCCATGCTATTTGTATGGGTTTTTAGCTTTTTTTCGCCCTCTCGATTTCTACATTCTAAAGCTTCAAGGGCTATAACTTGCAAATATAAGACAAACTAAATTCTGTAAATGTGATCCAAAAAATATAATTTATTATAATGTAACATAAATACCTATTTTTATTATAATGTGAATTAATTATTTTATAAGAAATGTAGCAATTACAAAAGCATTCTCTTTCAGCAAGATGTTAAAACTGAATTAGAATAGGTACAATTGCGAGAATCGTTCACATAACGCTGATGAAGAATGCAAAATATGCGAATTTGCGAAAACAAATGAAATTTTAGTGTACTATTTTGATGAAAAATGAGTACTTTCAAAGAAATTTCAGCAAGTTTTGATAAAGTGGTATAAAAGGGCAAAATTAGAGGAATTTTTTTGAAACGATATGTATAATGCTTTTTATATCTTTGCACTACTAAAAATAACTTTGAAACAGTAAACTTTTTTTTGAATATTCCGTTATTTTACACCCTGTTGACAACATTTAAAAATTTCATTTAAAAAAGTTTTAACAGGGCTGTATTCTGGCAAATTCAAAATTAGCATAACGTTAAAAAAGTTAGAAAATAGTGGTTTATGTCATAATTGTCCCGAGATTAAAGTATTTATGATAGATTTGATTTAAAAAGACAAATTTCAAGCACAGTTTTCAGTATTTTGAGATTTTGTTTTTAATTTCATTTAAAATTATACAGAAAAACATAAAACTGCGTGTGTGCTTAAATAAACATTAACAATAATATTTTGAAAAAAGAAAGAAAGAAAGAAAAGAAAAATTTAAAGTTAGGATTTACGCTTACCTGCCAGAATTCTTTGACATAACAATAAATGACAATAAATATGCTGATTCATATACTTAACATTAAAAATCAATATTTTCTTGGATTAAATTACCGAAATATAGATAGAATAAGTAATTTTGCTTTTCTATTCTCAATTTTATTCTGTTATTTGAATTAACGTTTCCAAACTTTCATTATATTCGTACATCGTACACAAATTTATCTGAAACATTTTATAAATTTAGTACTTCTTTAAACACGATTTTAGGTGAAATTCAATTTTACTTTTTCTCACCGCATTTATTACAATATAATATTTTTATTTTACTCTTTGTTGTACTAATTTAAACTCATTTAAATTTAACCATCTTTGTTAAAAAATATAATAATATTTAACTATTATTTATATTAAAGAAATAAAATTTTTATTTTCTTTATAAAAATCAATTAATTAAAAAATAAACAAATATTTATTTAATAAAATATATTAAATTACATGATTAAATAATAAAATAATTTAATAAAATTTATTCCATTAAATATTTATTAATTGCAAATTAATTTAAATAATTTATTATAATTATTTTATTAATAAATTTAGGATTGCTCCTTGTTTGATGTTATACTCATAAACATGCTTGCTATTTAATATATATATATATATATATATATTATTTCAATTTTTCTTTCGATTAGTATACAAGTATTATTTAGCCAAAGTCTGTATTACATTTCATATTATAAAATGGAATAAGAATATTATATATTGTATATAAAATATGTACAACATTCTATTCCAATATCATTTTATTAAAATGTTCGAATAATTGAAGAAAAGAAGAAAATAAAATAAAATGAATAAATTCTATTTCAATCTGAAATTTTTGCTTAACATATTTATATATTACTCTTAAGTTAAATATACAACTCTAGTGTAAATTTATCTGAAAGAATATTAGCAGCAAAATTTTAGGATTATTATGATGTTATTTATTTAATATATATGAACAAAAAACTTAAGAAAATATTCTAGATAGCTTATGGGACCAAATTTATTTGTTTTTATATCCTATTTAAAAAAGACAAAAAAAAAAAAAAAAAAGGTTAATGATCTATTATTCGTAAAAAAGTATTAAATATTTCTAAAAGTTAAGCAAATTAATAGCGAATTCCATAACTTTTTTCTATTATAAAATAAATAAATAAATATATTTACTCTTATCTTTAAAAAAATTTGTGTACTTATTAAAAATTCGAACATTTTAATTGCACGTTTTCCTGAAAAATGTCCTTCGAGTAAAAGTATCAAGTAAAAAGTTTAGAAAAAACATTCTTGGAAACTTTTTACAATTTTTCTTTTGCCCCGCCAAGATAATATTAAGTGTAGAATTAGCATCAGAAATATATTGCAAAGTTTTTATTGAATGATAGAAAAACGAAACAAGTTTACTAATTCCGCTGCACTTTTTTTTTTTTTTTTTCTCCGAATCTATTTCCTTTTTAAAGTGTTCTTTTTAATTACGTTTATAAAATGTGAAAAACGACATGAGCTGAATATTTAGGCTAATGTCAACATGAAAGTTTAACACGAATTTATTTTAGTTTCCTTAAAAAATATATAAATAAACTTTGCATTAAGAAAAAAAAAAAAAAAAAAAAAAAACAGAAAAGAAATCTTAATTTATTTTAGCTTTTTCAAGAATTATTTAATAAAAATTATCAATTATGAAATCTTTGTAATTATGAATTTTTGCCTACCTTAAACATAGTACAATTGGCAGAAATATACTTTTAAAATCAATTAATTTTATTCAAATTTTAAAGTTTAAAAAAAGAAGATTATTTTATCGAACATGTTCATAAATTTACAAAACTATGAAACGCTATGTCAAACGCTGAGTTTCGGTGCTTAGCGTAATCTATTTTCGTATTTATAAATTAGTTCAAGCTTTCGATTTGCAATATATTATTAAAAATATATTTAAAATAGTTAACTACAATATTCATAAAAAATAAAATCAAACCCAATTTTATCACTTTTGCTAAATTTTAAATTTATGTAAAATTTTATAAATTTAAAATAGGATATTTTGGAAACATCTTATTGTATTCTTATTCATTTTTAAAATAAATTGTTTAATAACTTTTAAGATTGAAAAAAAAAAAAATAAATAAAAGGAACAGAACCGATAAAAAATAAATAAATAAATAAATAAATAAAAACTAAAAACAATATTGAATCAATATGTAAAAATGCACTGTAAAAAATAGGTTTTTAAAAATAAGCATATATTGTCTCAAAATATCCCCGAAACAATATAAACTTAAATTTGAAAACTCTTGTAATCACTTTTGAGTACATTGACATTTCAAACATGGGGATATTGGGATTCTTATTGGTCAACCCCATTTTTTAGCATGTCAATATACTCGAAAATGAGTAGATAGATTTTTGATATTACAGATTTTCAAAAATTCATTTGAAGAGCAGCAATATTTTAAAATTTGGGAAATTTTCAAATAACAGGTGTAAAGATTTCTTATTCTCATTTATTTTGATCTCAATATTATATAGTTTCGAGTTTCTCAAACAATGGGTTTAATTTTAAATTCAATTAAATGCGCTATAAAAATATATTGTATTAACTTAACACAATCAGTGAAAATTAAATTATGACTCAGGGATGATTGACTTAAATCTTCTTATTTAATATATATATATATATATATATATATATATATATATATATATATATATATATATATACATATAGATAGATAGATATAATTCATCAGAAAATACATGGGTGTAATATCCACTCGCATTCCCTAATTTATCTCAATAATTCTATGTGGTAGTCCTTTAAAACAACTACTAATGTTACTACTAATCCTAAAATTTGTATTATCAAATCAACTCATGGGTTTACCAGTAAATGAAATTAGTGGCTTAATGGAAAATGTCAAGTACACTATTCTTCTAAATTGTCATTATGTAATCAGGGTCAGAGTTATTATTCGATAGTTTGTAAAATTAGCTCTTTTTTTCTTTCCGTGTTTTTGTTACGGTACAGCGGTGAACCGGTAGGACGAACCAGAGCACCGAGTGTCATAACCGGAAGGTTGCGACAAGAGAAATGTTGAATATTAATCATGGCTGGTGAACGTAAAATCCATAGTGACTGAAATGTCTCACATATTTGTAAAAACAGTACCAAAGCAGGAGACCCATGTGGACAATCAAAATTGGGATAAAATATCTCCAGATCCCTGATAAGAGGTGAGTCCTAGACACTCGACAATTGTCCACTGCATAAACTAACTTATCTTGAACGAGAACCGTTTATGCTTAAAATAAATGCTTTAAATGTGAAATATTTTTTTGTAGATTCAGTTACTGTGAATAAGAAAGGGTATTTTTTTTCAGTATTTTAATAAAACAAGAACCATAAATGAAATATTATAGTGAATTATTATTGTTATAACAAATGTTGCTAAATATATTCAGATTATTATACAGAATATATTACTATACAGAATATATTCTGATTTGTGAATATATTCTGTATAGGTACAAACATTTGTGCAACAGTAAAATGTAACTTAATGTTTTATATTTTGTGCAGTACAATGACACTAAAAGCAGCCTGTTTTACGAAACATCTCGCTTGAACCGTAATGTAACTAAACTATTTTGAAAATCCGTCTATGCAAACTAGTAGTTCAATTAACGTAAGTGCATTACTGCAACCATTTTTTTTTTTTTTTTCATTTATACAATCTGAATTCAGGGCACAAACATATCCAAGCAATGTTTATCTGTATTTTTTTTTTTCTAACGATTAAATGAGCTAAAAAGTACTAATTAGGAATGAATATCTTAAATTTTCTTTATAAAATAAAATAAATAAAAATCATCTGTTTGGAAAAAAAAAATTCTAACTGAACTCACTAGTTATATTATTTATTGAATATTACTTAATATCCACATCAGTGTACTAAAATATTTCAGTACTGTTTTCTATAACAGCCTAATAGGACCTCTATAAAAGAATGGTAACATAAAAGTACTAGTATTCGTAAATATATAATAGTCACATCTAGTGTTGTCGTAATATGGTTTAGTGGTAGGTATGATATTAAAAATAAACTACTACGTCAGAAACGCCAAAGAAAAATTATTAAGGTGCATACAGCTGTTTCGGTAGCCTAAAGCGTACCGTCATCAGTGCAAAAAAAATGCACTGATGACGGTACGCTTTAGGCTACCGAAACAGCTGTATGCACCTCAATAATTTTTCTTTGGCGTTTCTGACGTAGTAGTTTATTCCTGTTTTAATATTCCAACGCCAAGTCTCCTGCTATTATAGGTATGATATTAGTAAGTACTTTGAAAGTGCTATGAAAAATAGTAAAAGAAACGTACCATAAAGTCGTAAATCACTTAAAATTTATATTAAAGAATTCCTTTATTATTGCATAAAATATCTAAAGAACATCATGGGGCCCTATAAATTAATTACTTATGTTATTCAAGATGCTATATAAAAAACAGTTTTGTGCATTCTAAAAATATATATACATTTCATTATGTTATGAGCGGTATAAAATTATTAAAATACTCTTTGAAAATGCATTTTGAAGACCATAATTCAATGACAATCCTTGTGTTTTTGTGCGTAATTAGTTGGGATAATTATGTCATTTTTAATGAAAAATATACGATAAGGATCTTGAATAGCATATCTCAATTCCAAGAAATTCTATAAAAAGCTACAGCAAGACATTCTAAAAGTAAGTAAATGGACACACAAAATCACAAAATTTTTATCTTTTCTGGAGAGCAATAAACATCAATAAAGAATTAAAAATGCATTTTGAGCAATTTCTACTTATAGCTTCATAATGTATCTGAAATTCCTCTTTGTGGCTTTTTATCACCACCATTTATGATGCAAGTATCAAATTCTATCAGGTAACATTATTTACTGTAGTTGAATTAGTTATTTTTTTCATGTTATTATTATTATTTTTTTTTTCAGTAGAAAAATATTGAAATAGACTCGTTAAAAAAAAAATATCTCTCATAATATATGCCAATTATTTCGCGTCAAAAAATCGGTAGTGTATAGTTTATTATTGTACCAGCGAGCTTTGTTTGCTTCGCTAGTCACAATATTTATAGTAATTTACAAAAGACATTAATCAGTATATTTTAAATCACTTTATAAATAAAAACTAAAATAATTTCAGAGATAGGTTAAAAACTTCTCTTCGTGTTTCCGCTGGTTTCGACAGCATTCGACAAATGGCGCTGCTATTGTTGAAGAATTATACTTTTTGCACAAATATTTATCGGACTGATTATAATTTTTATTCTGTGACAACACATGGTAGGACAAGACAAACTTCTCAGCTGAAAAAAAAAAAAACAGTTAATTAAAGAAATCTAATCGAAAATTCGAAAATCGGGTTTCGAGGTGGTGCATGAGAATATGTCAAAATAGGTCTCGATACAAAATTTTGTAGCTCTGCGATCAGCAGTTAGCCTAACAAGTGAACAACACACATATAAATTTGACTTTCTTTTTTGACACTTTCTCATTTCCTTTACAGTTAAGGATACTGTGAAGACAATGACAAATTTTCTGATATCAAATAGCACCTTTTGTATTAATTATCTGTTAAAAGTAACACATTGACCCTAGAAGGACCAAGTGTGGTTCTAGGTGGACCAAGTGACCTTTGTGTCATTCGCATGACACTCTAATCAGCTGAATTAACGGGGCACGGAAACCTTTCGATTATATCTCTAGAGTCGATTATTTTAGAAATTTATAGATTTTCATTAATTAAAGAAATAATAATAATCAAAATTTTGAAATCAGGTTTCGTGGTGCATCAGGAGACATCAATACGGACTTCCATGCAATTTTCCGTAGCTCTGCAATCAGCTGTTACCCTGCAAAGCGACGGCGAAACACACATACACATACATACACACATGTATTAAATCAAAAACTATTTAATTTACGAGACAAAACTCTAGTTAAAATACATTCAAAAACAAAATATACGTATAAAAATAATTAAAATCTGGACACTTCGAAACCCGTCCGGTGTTTGTGTACGTTAAATACACGCATGTATTTTATTTTATTATAGGTAGAGATTAAGGAAATTGGTATAGTGAACTGAATAACATATAAAAATTTGAGGTATTATAAAAATATTTATAAAAAATTAATTAGCGCGGAAAAACAGGAGATAAACTGTTTGTTTATATGAGACAGCAGAAAAAAAGACAATGAAATATTCTCGTAATATACATGAAGAAAAATACTGAAACAGATAAATAGATAGAATGAGAAAGAGAATATTATTATATCTGAATTTTTTTTTATAATATTCCTAGGAGTATGTTTCATTACTTTACTTTATAATGAATAAAACATCTATTTTGCTATTTTTATATTAAAAAAAAAAAAAAGAAAAAAAATATGTTGCATTTGCGAACTTAAAAAAAATCAATATCTTTTGTTCATTCATTAACAAAAAAAAAAAAAAAAGAATAAATGAAAAATTATACTTGTTACTTCATTAAAAGAAGTCGATAAGAAAAAAAAAATGTTTGAAGGAAATCAAATTTCTTGCTAATGAAATAAACAATTTTATGAACTTTTTTTTTTTTTTTTTTTTTTTTCTTTTTCGCTTAATGCTTTCAATCTGTTTTTTTTTTTTTTTTTTAAATAATTAAATTAATAACAAAAACATTAATATTATGTATAAAAAATATAAATAATTGATAATGAAAAACATAGATAAAGAAGAACAGATGAGTTTAGAAAACCTCATAAAAAATCCAATTAAAATTTCGACTAAAAAAAAAGTTGCAAAAAAAAATATATATATTATTAAAGATTTCAGATTATTTAGAATTTAATAAATAAATTTTTAATTAATTTAATTCTATATGGATATCATCACAGAGGAGACTTTTTTTTTTTTCTGAAATTTTAAAAATACGATAGTTTGAAAACTTGAGAATTTTTAAAATCTTATAAAAAGTGATTTACAGTTCAATATTATCGTTGCGAAAAGTAATGAATTTTTTACATTTTTTCACTTGGCATTAAATATAAAAAACTGTTATAATTAGGTAATATATTATAAATTGTCTTAACACACACACACACACACACACATATATATATATATATATATATATATATATATATATTTCAGATAAGGCAGTATAATGCTCAATCAATATATAAATATGCTACACTGTAATTTTAAAACAATTCAAAACTTTATTTTGACAAGGTGTAAAATTGACAACAGCCTGTCTAAATGTAAAACCACCAATCCCCAATTAGTAACACATATTATTGAAGTATTTTAGAGCTCCATATGTTTAGCTCGATTAAAAAAAAAAGGAAAAAAGAAAGAAATGACTGAATTGTATCTATAGTGGATACTGTATTGGTCATTCCTACATTTAAATTTTAAATTCAAAAAATAAACTTTCTGCACCGTGCATAAATGGTAACTTTTAATATATTCGAGGACATTTTTACCTCCGTTTTTATTTCGCACTACTTTATTTATAGAATAATTTTCTCCAATATGTAACAAAGTTAAAATAAAAAAAAATACTCATAAAAAAGTAGTATGAAATAGATGCGGGGCTAAAAATTCTCTGGAATAAATTAATGTGTTGGCAACTCTGAGTTAGTCTGGCATTTTTTCGTGGATACACCAACTCCATGTTTGTACTGATCCTAAATAATCCTATCTTACAAATGTGAACAATCTGTAGAAATACTTATTCATAAAAATATGCTACACTCACAAGTGTTAATTGCAGTTTTTAGACATCTAATTGTTTGTCTAGCTTTTAGACATCAAATCACAGATTCATAAAACCTGCTTATGTTATTGTTTTCTAAAAGAAAAAAATAATAAAAATAGTTTATGAGGTTGATGTTAATGATTTAAAAGCGTTTTTTAATATTGACATTTGTAGTCATTTAACCCATCCTGGTAGTCAATGCTCTATTTTCTGATATATGAAAAAAGAAGTAATCTACTTACAGAATCAATATGCATCAACAATTTTTATTTATTTGTGATCCCGATATGATATCATGTTATCATACAATTTGTAATGAGGAAATTATTCTTATTTTTGCGATATTTTCAAGTTTCATACATCAAATAAGACAAAAATGTCTTCTTAAATGTTTTCTGTGTGTGGGTCTGTAGTAGTCTTGTTGTGTATGTATGTCCATAACTGCATTTCTATTCGGGCATCATACAAGAACGGCTGAACGGAAATCAGTGGTAATCGGCAGAAATTTAGTCCTGAAATCAGCTTAAAATTATATCCACGGGGCATCTGAAAATTTTAATTAGATTTAGAAATATTGGGGGTGGAAACGCTTGCGCACGTGTAATAAGACTTTTAACTGTAAAACGTGTATAATAAAAACAAAATTACCATGTGTTTACGTTTCAGACACTAAGTAAGTAAAACAATGCCTTCAGATTTTTTCTGAATACTGTCAACAATTTATGTAAATATAAAGCACTTTTTAAACATAAATGCATCATAGGTTGCTGTATATTTTTACAGCTAGTTCTGTAAAAATAATTGAAGACTGGTTACTTCACATTGTGCTGTACATCGGTTTCAAAATTTTTCCAGAAGTCTTTTGGTGCGTATGACATGATTTATCAACCAATCAGTGCTGATGTTGAACTTATCTGTTTTTGTAAAGAGAAGTCATTGTGAGTCCAACAGCGCTATTGGCAAAGTACTGGCCTCTAGAACAGGAGATTGTGAGTTCGAATCCCGGGCTATTGAGCAATTCCGCCCCCCGGAATTGCTCAGCATGAAAAAATAAATAAGGTAAGTTATATGTGTAATAAAATAAATAAGTTGCTTAGAAGGGAGGTCTCCATAGGAGCACACGCAAAAAATTATAGAATACTCTCCTAACAAGGTTATGTATGTTTATCCGGCGGAATCACTATATATGGTTCATAAAAAAAAAGTATTGAAAATGTCCGATTCTTGACGATTTATCACTTGTCAGCGACACAACAAAAACGGGTGCAAAACAGTTTTTTAATAAATACTCATTATCGAAAAACGTTTTAAATACTCTTCATAATAAACTAGTTTAAGAAAGTTTACTTTAAATAAATACACGTTTATAACTACAATTTTGTCAAAATACTTATAAATATACCTAAAGAACAAATTGTATATCTTTTAGTTTAACGTAAAGTACTTAAACTAAGCTTAAGTTTCACTTGAGCTTTAAATATTACGGCTTAGTAAAAAACAACACGCACAATTATTTATACTGCATGATAAATTAAAAAGAATGTACATTTCACTTTGGAAATGAAACAATGGTAAACACAATAACTTATCAGTGCGCTATTTTGTGTTTTCGAAGAATACCGATTTCACAGTCGGTAGTTTAGATGAAAATTAAATTGTTAGAAAATTGTTTTTCAAATTTAAATTTAAATTTTAAATTTCAGTGAAGATTACACATTAATACTGAAAATTTACAACTATTTTATTATAATTCACTTTTTATTACACCGACTAGACAAAATTTACCAAATGTTAATCCTACGTACTAAATTAATTTAAATAAGTGTAACTTAAAAAAATATATTTTATAACTGTAATTTTTGTACCGTGCACCTTTTGTTAATTTATCCAAGCTTTTAATGGAATTTTAATGAAAACTTATAAAGAATTGAAATGTTTAAGCTCTTAATGAATTTAAATAATAATCATAGGTTTGATGGGGAAGTAAAACAGATATTTGTATTACCAAACAAATTTATAAAAAAAAAAAAAATATTTATTTGAGCATACCTTTTATATTGAAAGATGCTTCATTAGATGATGTAATTCTTCTCCCCATCCCCACCCTCCAAGTAAAAGCTTTTTTTTTTTCTTTCCTATTTTTTTCTCTTTGATTAGTTACATTTTCTGTTGTTTCTCTCAATGATACAATTCACGGATCTTTTTTTTTTTTTTTTTTGGTACATAGTTTTACTGTGTTTGGATACTTTTTAAACTGCGACATGAATTTCCAGAATTTACATTATTATAGAAATTTACAGCTTTCTTCTTTCAGTCCCATGACTTATATTTTTTATTTTTTTGTTTCACGTCTTTAACAGGCAATTCGGTAGTATATTCATTTTTACCAGAATTTTGCTATATTTAGTTCAACGAAGTATATGAATCATCAGAAATACCTTCAAGTTTTTCATAACTTACAAACTGATTTTTTTTTTTTTTTTTTTTTTAATATTTCAACATAGTGTTATTTATTTATTTTTTTATTTAAATTCATCTTCTATAACACTTGTGAGTGCAATATTTTTTTTTCAATGTATTATTTATACAGAATCCAAACTATATTGTACGTGTTAATTTTCAAAGACATCGTCTTTAATAAAAATAAAATAAAATAAAATAAAATTAATATTCTAAATTATAAAATTCGTTTAAAACGTTAACTAAAAGTAAAAACAAATATCTGGAACTTTCAAAATACAGAATTTAAATATTTGCAACTCGCAAGGAAAAAAAAATCCAAAGCTAAAATGAAATGCTTTTATTTAATAAAAAGGCTACATACATATACTATACAAGCTTCTATGAGAAACAGGCAACAATTTCATCGATTAATTTCAAACTACATTCACTACGACGCTATTTAGAAAGATTTGTTTTGCAAGAAATTTTTTTAACGCATTAAAGTAACTTACGTGTGAGGGGAAAGAAGTTGCTCACCAAATCGCATGCACTTTTTGTCATTTGGCGCCAAATATCACATACTATATTATTTTTTATGGACTATCTGTTGGGATTCCGCCGATAAATTTGACTGATCTTGTATTACCTTCGTAAGTAGTATGTCTGTATTTTTTTTCACAATATTCTGAGTATGCGCTTTAAAGATACATTCCTTGCTAGTGTTGTAGATTTCTCCCTGCACGCCTGTGTAACAATTGCAGGAAATCTTTTTAAAGCATACTGTGAAAATTATAGCATACATGAGTAAAAATCGAAGCAAATTTATTTTACTGCACATTGTAAAAATACAGCACAGTAGGTAGGCAATACTTTTACCAGAACACTGTGCTATAATTTACTACAGAAATTTTTTACAGTGTATGTGTGTAAAAGGCGGAGTGGGTCTCTAGAGCGATTTTTTTTTCTCCAAGTATTGAGTGAAAACAAATGGAGCAAATTGAAAGATGCAAGGGTTTACCGGTGCCCAAATAAAAATTATATCTATTGATAATTTGAAATTTTGATTATATTTAAAGATAAGTACATAAAACTTCTGTAGCGTAGACTGGTAAATATCTTAATAATTTATTAAAATATTATATTTATTATATTAATTTAATATATTTTTTATTAAAATTATAAACTTAATAAAATGCCTTCAGAATATGTTCTATGTTTAAGAGGGAAGAGCAAGGTCTCTACAAGAATTTGATTTGTCGAATACCATTTGGAAACGACTCGAATGAATTGAATGATACTTGGCAGGGGGGGGGGGGAGTCTAAGCGCCAACATAATATTATGTTTATATATTATATATAACACCTGCACCCAACTTCATATTTTATCTATAGATGCTCGAAATTTCTATCAGTTTAAGTTAGGAGCAAAAAATATTTTTGCATACGAAATAAAGCTTTTGTAAGCAAACCTCACAGAATAGAAAAAATTTGCAATATTTCTATGTTTCTGACATTACTGAATTTAAAAATGTCTTCAAAATTGAATTTAATTTTCTCAGCAATTTGACTTAATAGTATGCCAACGGGATTTTTTTTAGACTTTTTTTTTTTAAATATTTTTTCTAACTTGGTATTTTAGACTGTCTGGTTCAAATCTTGCAGTTTAATTTTAAACCACTTACACTGAACTAATTTTGCTCAAAGTTTTGAATCGAGTTATTAGTTTAAACAGTACAACATAAGTCATTTACAGGAATCTATCGCTGCAGGAGTAGATTCGAGGTTAAAAAATCTGTCTGCCTGTGGATTATTTTATGATTTATATTTAATTCCTTTTAGCGAATCGATTTTGGTCAAATATGGCACTCTAGTCTATAGACGACAACAATATAATACGCCGGTACTTTGAGGAATCTATCTGACCAGGAGCAGGTTCAAGGAATAAAAATGCATCTGTGTAGGATCTTGCGTTTAATCTTTGATGTATTTCGGACGAAACAATTTTACTCATTTTAGATATGAGCCGATAAACTGTAATTTGGAAGAATTTTAAGACATCTGTCTCATCAGGAACCATGTGCAAAATGTCTCTGTATGTATGAAATATTGAGATTAATTTTCAGTAAACTTCTGTCGAACCGCTTTTACTCAAATTTTAGGCATGAGTCTATTGTACATAACAATACAATATGAAAATATTTCCTGAGTCCCATTTCATCAGGGGCAGGATTCAAGAAATAAGCCTATCTGCCTAAGTAAATCTTGCTATTACTTTATAGTCTACTTTCTCTATTCGGAGATTTTAGAACATTGTGAAAGGAAAACCTCGTTTTATTATTTATTTATCTATCTATATAGGTTTTTTTTTTTTTTTTTAAGTTTGCATAATATGCTGTGACTATTATTATTATTATTATTATTATTATTATTTTAATGAATTTTTTAATAGTACGAGGGCAAACCCAAAAGTAAGGTATCTTTTTTTAGACAAAGTAGACAAAGGATTGTTAACCACAATGTTGTGAGTAGTATTTTCTTGAGTCCCATATAAGCCCTTTCGAAAGCCTCTGAGATACTCAGTCTTCACTTCGCAGCTATTCAAAATGGAGGTCTTGTTCAATGCTACCACTAAATACAAAATTCCCGCAGTTATTTGGTTTTAGTACGAAAACAGCTAAATACAATTAATTTGAAGTTTTGAATTTGTCATACATTTTATTTTATAATACTTCGTTGCAATTCTTTGAACGATGATATATTTTCTTTCTTCTTCTTTTTTTTTTCTTTTATTTCTTTTATATTTGATTTCATTTTTTTTTTTTTTTTTTTTTAACGGAAAATTTTACGGAGAATTTGTTAAAATATCTCAAGAAATTAATTTTTAGTCTTTTTAGAAAATCCCATAAATAATTTGCTTTATACTACATATTACCCACAAAATAGGCGCTTTCTTATTTTATTGATTTACGGGTTAAGCTTTTATTAAAAGTGATAGACATAAGAAAGTGAAGGAATATGTGTAATTAACGATACTACTTTTGTTACAAAAATCAGAAATAATTTTGACATTAGATGAATAAGATATAACATCACAAGAAAGAAAGATAATGATTTATTTACAATCTAAATAGCTTTAAAATTTTGTTGAAAATAAAAATTTTTTTTCTATATAATGATTGATGTAGTTTCTACATAATGACTTTTAATTATAATTTTTCTATCTTCAAACTCTTATAAAATAAATTTTACTATAAATTTGACATATAAAGAGTTAAGGAATAATTAAATGAACATTTCACTAAAATTTTGCCAGTTAATTTTTCAGAATATATTAATAAATATATTATGTAACGTTTTAATAATTTTAAAATAAATGATTTTGAAATTATCTGAACGTGTTCATGTTTAATAATTAATATATTGGCAAGATACTGCTAAGTAAAATAATTCTTAAGTCTTTTCAAAATATTTTTGTATATTCAATATAAGTTTTGTGTGTAGAAGTACTTAAAATGTACCTTAAAGTATAAATTCTGCTAATATTGTTTATATTTTTTTAAAGAAAAGATGATTTTCTAATTGTAAAACAACATATGAATAGTCAGTTTTCACAGTATATTTATTTTAATAAGAATTAAAACATTTTATCATTATGTGAAATTTTATTTAATCATTTGATGAAGACTGATGGGGAAATAAACTTTTCTTAAACTTTTTAATGTCTGGAAAACTCCCTAATATCTCATGAGGATGTTTTAATCAATCTTATTTAGAAATGGAAATTTAAGTTAAAAGCTTTACCATGTACTAAAAATATTACAACTTGCAAATAACTTCAGTTTAATTGTAGGTTTCTTTATCAATTACATAGAATTATAAATGAAAAATAAAATAAAAAAATAAATGAAAAATAAAAATATTAGAAATCTGAGATATTTGTAATGATTATTTAAAATATTTTATGTAAATTGCTGGGACATTTTTAATTATTACAACAAAAAATATTCTTTTATCCGGATATATATATAATAATTTTTATATATCCGGCATAGTAAAAAAAAAATAATAATAATAAATTTATATTAATATTTCAGTAAAAATTTAAATATATAATTACTTATGAAATGGTAAGATTATACCTTTGACAAATTTTTCTTTGCATACAAATACATAGAAGAAATACATTTTTGCGCTTTTCTAGATGTAACTGGATGACAAGGCAAAAATTCATTGTCACCCCTTGTCCTAGAAGTAGAGTAGAGTAAAACCGTTACCTTCAAGTGAGAAAATTGAAAAGCACTCATCACATGATTTCAATGTCGGTTACGTGCTTCGAAAAGAGATGCGTACTCTAGTAAGATATATGTTCTAAAGTCTTAACTTACAAATCTTTCTATTTTCACCAATATGAACAGAATCACGAATCTTGCAGATGGTTTCATCAATTAAGCGAACTAAATGAAAAATGATAGTAATATCAGCCTTATAGTTAAATAAATGATTTCGTCATTGACATAAGAGCTGAAAAATCATTCCGTTTAGTTGAGAGGTGTTAACGTCGCGCAACATCTATGCAACGAGCGACTGGCGTCAGTCTGCGATTCAACCCTACGGGATGGTCCGATGACATACCATCTTAACTTTATTTCCTGAGGAGGGAATGGATTTTCCTCGTTACTTACTTTAGAAACTTATTGCAACCACGACGGATTTTACGTACATCTGTCACCATTCATGTAAGACCTTCTTTAGTCAAATCGAGTATAGATCCTGTTGTTGTTGTTGTTGTGGCTTATTTCTCAAGGTCTAGCTACAAGCTAGACCAGGTCCAGGAGGTCGTGGATCTTCAAAAAGTCATAAACAATAAAAGGTGTAGTAATAAGGTCTTCATACAAGAGCCCCATGCAGCGGAGGAGATGTTCTGGGGAGGCGCCTGCTGGCATTCACTTGGTGCACTCCCGATACGGTTTTTGTCCATCAATATTTGTAAGGCTCCTAATACGTCCACTAACGAGCCTTCTTCAGTCAAATCGAGTATAGATTATATGCATTCTTTTAAATATGAGTTCGACGCTCTATCAACCAGGCTATCGTGTCCCAAGATAGTAAAAATGCACAAAAACACAATAAATTAATTGAGTTATTAATTTTTAAAGTGACAAAAATCAAGGTAAAACTGAGAAATATATGTACATATATATATTATTATTATTATTATTATTATTATTATTATTATGAAACGATAAACTAGTAAGAGAAGAATGAAAGTGAGGCTTAAAGAATAACTGAAGGCATAAAAATTGTTTCATAGTGAATAGATTTTAACCAGCTAACTGGGAAATCGTTAGTAAATAAATCTTTTTAAAAAAAATTGTATTTTAAATTAAATAATTTTTTATTACAACTATTAAAATGATACTCATAAGCTACACACATCATCAATCATATGTGATATTAAGAAGTTATCTCAAACGAATGTAGACCTTGATATAAATTAAAAATAACATTCAAACCTAAATTTATGCAAAGAAAAAATATTTCAAAAGAATAATAAAAATGCAGTTACTGCAATTCCTGTATCTAATAAAAACTATGCAAGTATAGAACATGTCTGGTTTTAAGTCTACATAGAAACATGTAAAAAAAAAAAAAAATAAATAAACAGAAAATTACATTTTATATTTTTGGCTATGATCTTTTTGGATTTGATCAAAATACAATGGTTTAACATTTACGTATTTTTAACAATTCCTTTAAAAAATCGCTTTAAATTTAAGAATTTACAAACTGCCATAAAAATGCATAGCTGCCAACCTAATCCGAAGTATTGTTATTACTCGCACATTTTTCCACATCACTTTATTTTTATATTAATTCTGTTTAAATGCGTTTGCGATGAAATAAGAAGAAAAACACTCTAAAAAAACAGACTTGTGTGAAAAAAAGCCGGATACTAACAATCCTCCGGATAATTAATTATGATGTTGGCAGCACTGTAAAATGAATATCTAATATACGTCATAAGTTCTTCACAAAATTGAGCTTAAGGAACAACTATTACTCTTAAGCGATAATTGTTCGTACTTCAATTTAGATATATATCATATCTCACAAACTTTATTTCTAGGTAAGAACATTTTGCACCCAGGCAAGAAATGTAACAGAACTGATAAAGTGTCACTTTTCAGTTTATGTCATTCAAATGTGTGCAGGAAACTCATGTATATGTATGTGTTGCACTGTACACAAAAAGCGTCACATCTCCATCTCGAAATTTATCCACATGAGAGGCATTTGTGTTAGTTTTATGTTAATACTAGTCAATACTTTATCGTTGTCTTTAAGTTATTTTTTCACCGACGTGGTGGTACAGTTGGTGGGGATCTGCCCTCTGGAGCCTCACGTGCCGGGTTCGATTCCCAGTTCAGGCATGGATGTTGGTTGTGTCCTTTCTGTGTGAAATATATACAAGAAATTGTGAATTGTTATTGTAAAACTATGTAATATGGATCAATCAATACAAAAGTTATTTCTCAAAGCTGGGAAATAAGTACCAAAATACCTGTAAATGATGTATTCAGATACTCCTTTTTTAATTGTTTTATTTATATCATATTAAAACAAGGAAAAATACTTTGGATAATGCTCACAGAAACTTCTTTCCTCTCATTTCTACGTTTGAGTTTGACATTTGTTCTGACTTTTATATCCGCAATTTGTTGTATTAAATTTATAAGACAGACTTTCATCACACATAGTTTGTTATAATTTGTTATTTGTAAATCGTATTATGAAATACCAAATGTACATGTATCCGTATAAAAATGCACTGACCAATAAATAATTTTCATATTGTAAAGCGATGTATATTAACGTAAGACCAGTATGGATATATATATATAATATATGTATATGTATATATATATATATATATTAAGTGATATTACTGATTATTTATATTAAGTGATTATGTAAGTGACCGATTATTTTTAAACTTCAGTAGATTTAAAAAAAAAAAAAAAAAAAACTGACTTGTATTAAAACGTAATGAACATTCTATTTAGAATAGCTTTTAATTTTTTTAACTATCAGTACATCACAATTAATGTTATAAATGGGGATATTAAAATTTTTTTGTCAGAAGAATTCCATACAAAGGATTCTATAGAATAGAAGCTTATAACAATACGCCTATCATTATGAACGACTTTTCAAAGAAAAGCACTTTATTTGAGTAAAGTTTTTATCTTCACTTCAAACATAAAAAAAAATAATAAAACTTAAAATTTAAAATATTTCAAGTTCATATCTGAATCAAATGGAGAATGAAACAAAAAAAAATAAGAAAGTTAATTCCTTTCTCTTCGCTGACAATTTTTAAAGCATCATTTGAGCTACCGAGGAAAGAATTTTTTCCCTGGAGCAGTCAAATGCCTTCTTCGAAATTCAATATACGACATTCTTTGTTTCTTCCTTTTTAAAATCTGCCAAAAGTATTTTTAATAGATTCGATTTTTTTTTTCTTTTTGCCTGAAAATTGGTCTTCTTATTTGACATATTGCATTTCAACGAAATCAAGAAATATTTGAAAATTTTACTTCAATATATTTTAAAAGAAATAAATGTTTTAATTATCCGCATTTTATTAGATTAATTTTATTTTTATCATTTTAATTAATAAAAATTTATTATATAACTTTTATTAGACAGCCTTTAATCCATTTTTCTCAATTGTTTATTTCCACATTATGAAGTGCCTGCAAATTTGAATTTCAAATATATGTATAATGTTTCTCTAATTTGGTCCAGTTACGATTAAATTTCGTTGAAGCGATACGATAATGACATATTTAATAAAATGCGCGAGGATAAAAAATAATAATTATCGGCAATATTTAAGCACGCTGACTTCATTCAATGATTTAAACAGAATAATGACGACATTTGTCTGGTGAGATCTTTTTATAGGAAAATGTATTTTAAAATTTGCAGTTGCATCTTTATAATCTTTGCACGCGACATTTTCAAACCAGTAATACTTTAAATATATAAACAGAATATGAATTATTGTCAAACATTGACTAAAAAACGCAATAATAAAAAGTATAATCAAAATAGGTTCCAGATTTTTGAACAAAAAATTATGTCAAAATAAATAAACAAAAAGCATCACCAACATGGCAACAAAATTCGCCATAGGGCCCTATACTAAAAAAATTCGCCATGATGGCCTTATATAAAAACTGTACTGCCTGCGCAAGTATGAAAACTGGGTCATGAAACATATATTTTATTTTGGAACCTTTCTTTGAATGGTTTTGTTTTTACTATCGCACAGTATTAATTTGGCTCTAACAATAGTTTGGCTTCTGATAAACTAATTATAATTTAAACTGGGAGAGGACATTGGTATAAGACTTATGAGTTTCAAGTTTTAAATGTAAATAACAAGAAAATAAATAAAGTGCGAATATTTCGCACGGGTTTGCTAGTAGAAATGTTTTTGTTGCGTTGATGACGAACGTACAAAATAATTGATAGACTATTTTAGCACTATGATTTACTATACACTACATTAAGATATACTATTTTAGCAATAGAAAATCTTCAATAATAGAAAGCTTCGTTTTTTCTAATCAAGCAAAAATTTGGTGGTTCTATGATACAATTAAAAGGAGTTCCATGCATTTATATCTTTGTGTGCAGCACTCACAATTGTGTAAAATAGGCCATTTTGACAAACATTTAAAGATTCTTAACTTACAAAATTCTTGATTAAACTCAAAATAACTTCCATTTTTTGAATTAGCACTAAATGTGCAGTAAGTATACCAAGTGTGATCCAAATTTGTGTTATGGCATGGCCGATTCGACATGAAATGGTCTGTTATTTATATGTTTTTGCATGAAAATTTTTAAATTTATATTTAATAATAATAATAATAATAATAATAACATTTATTGATGATATAATATAGTTTTCTTAGTACTAATTAATACAGTCCGCAAATCAACTCCAGGTCCATTAGATAATCAAGTCGTAAAGAAGAAGGCAATCTTTTCGTAATATAGCACTTTATTTGAAGCATGACATCTCAGCAAGGGAATGTAGTATATTTCATAATATTGTAGTATCTTGGCGAGTGGCAGAGAATTATTGACTTGACTAATCAGAACAAGAAATTAATATTTTTTCCAAATTTTAATTTAACTAGATTAATTTTTAGAAATTTACAATATATACATATTCTGCTGTATTTCCTCGATATGAAATGGTTTTCAATAAGATAGTGGGTTGTACAGTATAAGGCTCTAAGGAATTTCAGATAGAGTCCACAGTGATTTTCATCAGTCCGTGACCGCTTCTGCAGTCTTTTCCAGAAAATAACAGTTCCTTTCCCGAGGTCTAGCCCGACCTGCTCTGGGATTCCTGCCTTTCCAAAAACTCCGACGTGAACTGTCGTTTTCAGTCTCTCATCGTAAAAATTACAGTTCGTATTGGGCGTGTTTTTCTGAAAACAAAATCTCAGATGCAGGCCCTGATTCGCTCGAAATTCCATCATCGGCTCTGACGCGTTGAATTCCTCTCGAAGGAAAAGCTCCCAAGGCACGCGGCTTCCCACGTTCATCAAAGGGAAACGGACATACCTTTCTACAAAGGAGAGATGTTCCGCTGCGAGCCGTTAGGCTCCAGACTGTCTGCTTCTTTGTACTGAAATGTCTCTTTCAATGATATATTGGAGTCGGAGTCTCTGCCTTTACAATATATTTAGAAATGCTACACTAAATATCGTCTTCAAGACATTCAGATGCGGTATACAGGTAATTTTTAGGTTGAGAGAGAGAACTTTCGAAAATATGTATTGATAGCGCGGGAGATTACAAGCGAAGTGTGTAGTTCGCTTAAGGACAGTATCACGGAGACTGTGCGATATACAGTCGGTAACAAAAGTGTCCGAACACTAGCAAAAATTCCTATGTAAAAAAAGTACACCTCATAGGGTTATGTTAAATAAATCCTTGTCGAATACTGTTCTTAGTCAGTGTAAGAACATGATTCAATAAGGATTTGTTTAACAAAACCTATGGAGTGTACTTTTCTTACATAGGAATTTTTGCTAGTGTTCGGGCACTTTTGTTACCGACTGTACGCCAAGAGTTAGAAAATTATCACCAATTTCATAGCCAAATACATTCCTTTTTAGCATGACTAAAATGAATTACAATGAAATGTTGCCACCTAAGTTTAATACTTTATTGAATTAAAAAAAAAAAATCTTACTGTCGTGTCGAAGCACTGTTTGCACACTGCATTCAGAAATATCACCCCTTACATTCAGTACCAAATTTGCAATGATAGAACTGATACTTGTAGTTATTTTGGTGTTACACAACACTGGTCTACAAAAACTCCAGATTGAACCAGGGCCGCGGTAGACCAGTCAGTAGAGCGCCGGCCTCATAATTGGAAGATTGCGGGTTCGGTACTCGAGCCGGCCAAAGACCGTCGTCTACACTATTGATGGCTGGTGCACGTAAAGTCTGTCGTGGCCGCAATATCCTCAATGTTCCCATAAAAAATTATACAGTCGGTAACAAAATTGTCCGAACACTAGCAAAAATTCCTATGTAAAAAAAGTACACTTCATACGGTTTTGTTAAATAAATCCTTGTCGAATCCTGTTCTTAGTCAGTGTGAGAATATGATTCGATAAGGATTTATTTAACAAAACCGTATGAAGTGTACTTTTTTAACATAGGAATTTTCGCTAGTGTTCGGACACTTTTGTTACCGACTGTACCTCTGGGGGTCACCGAAGCGGGAGAGCCATCCCTTCCGTGGCGGATCAATATTGTGATGGTATGTCTCCGGACCACCTCTAGGGGTTTGTCCCAGACCGTCGCCAATTGCCAATTTGCGCAGCACTAGTACGACGTAAAACCCAACCATCCAACCTTCCAGATAGAAACCAATAGTCCCCCGTCCTAAAAATAAAAGAAAAAGCAGAAGAAAAGAAAAAGAAAGAAAAGAAACCCATTGAAAAAAAAAAAAAAGTACATGTCAATATTTATGGCTTATTTTTGCAAAATATTATTTTTTGTAAGCACCATCTTTAGCCTGCGCAAGAGGCTGAAATTTTAAAATAACTGCAAATTTTTGGATTCTGTTTCTGGAATGTGCTTTGTCTGATTGTATTTTGTTTCTGGAATTTACAAGTTTCGTTTTCTTTGATCCACCCTAGTCTACATTAAGGATATAATAAAGTAATTATCATTTCTAAGTAATTTTCTTGTAAAATGTAATAGAGCACTTAGAAATTACGACGTTGTGTAAATTCTTAATTGCAATGCAGAAATTGTACATATTCTTATATCATGCAATGCATTATTTTTCGTTATTTCAGTTTCTAAATCTGTGGGATGTAAAGAACAGTTTATATCTCATACATTTAAGTAAACTTTTTGTCTTGAAGGCAAAAAGCTATAACAAATAAAAAACCCTAAAAATTTAGACCTAACTATTATATAAATCCTACAAAAGGTCTTGATACTTTTTGTAAAGATACTAAGGATTTTATACTGAAAATGGCTTATAAGTTTAATGTACCGTTTGATGCTTTTGTAGAATGGAAATACTATCTGATTAAATATTTTAAGGAATTTATTCAATTATATCTAAATCAAAATAATTATGTATATCAAAAACTAAGTAAAGATGATTTATGTTTTATTAAAAAAATGCAAAAAAAAATTATTTTTGTACCTACTGATAAGGCTGCCAATAATTACGCCATCATTTGAAAAGAATTTTATGCTGAAAAAATATTATCAGAATTAAATAATTTAAAGTATTATGAAAAATACAACCTGGACAGCAATTCCATATGTAATAAGAGTTCTGCTTATATTAAGAAATGCAAAAGCCTATCTAATAAACATTTTGCTTTACCAAATCATAAAAAATTACCTTTTTTGTTTTTAACACTTAAATTCCATAAAAACCCAGTAAAATTCCGTAATATTTTTTGTACTGTTGGCAGCGTTAATGAATGTTTCAGTATTAAACTTCAATTTTATTTAAAGCTTATTTATGACTTTCTAAAAAATAAATATAAAAATTCAAGTTATTTTTGGTGTATTGATAATAGTTATGAGATTACTGAACAGTTAAAAAATATGGACACGCCTACTTCTGTACAAATATTTAATTTCGAAAATTTGTTTTACAATATCCCTATTGATTTATTGTATAGCACTTTAATTAAAGTATTCGACTTTTTTGATATTGTAAATGAATTAAGAATTAATAGAGATTTTTTTTTTTTTTTAAGTCTTTGCCATTTTTGTTTTAACAATAAAATCATAACATTTCATAACAAAATCTATAAACAAGTACATGGTCTCAGAATGGGCAATAATTACTCCAGTACAGCCGCTAATTTATTTTTATTCTTCTATGAATATACTTATGTTATTAATAAAAACAAAACAACAAAAAAAAAAATCAAAATTTACCGATATATAGATGATATTTTAGTCTTAAATTTTAATTTTACAGATATTTTTAAAAATATCTGTATATTTTTTAATCCTTCCTGTTTAAATATAAATAAAACTAATAATAACTAGTATGTTGTGGCCACCACAAGACTTTCTTCTATATTTTCCTATATACATATTCAATCAGTAACAATATTTAAAAAAAAAATATATATATACGATTTTTTTCTTTTTTTTTTTTGTTGTTAAAAGTAATACATATTCAACCAGTAACAATATTTAAAAAAAAAAAAAAAAAAAAAAAATTACAATTTTTTTTCTAAGGTTTTTTTTTTTTTTTGTTAAAATAAAAAAAATCGATAACTTTGTTTTAAATTATCACAGATTTATAGTTCAACCATTCGTTTTAAAGGTATTGACGAGATCTTTCGAAAGATACACATCTTGAAAATTTACCCCCCCCGGGGGGTACTTCCCACCCAGGGGGCAACCGGTGCCCCCACATGCACAAAATTTTTTTCGTAGTTAAATACTACTATTATCAATAATTCATATTAATTTTACAATCACAAGTTTAAAATAACGCTCATTATGTACATTTATACGAAATTTTGTCCTATGCTGCCATGTTAAAAGTTTACATAAAATGCGATCACAGCGCCATCTGCTGGGCGATTGATCCCAAAATCTAATCAGACCCTTTCCATGTCAGGGTCCAACTATACACCAAGTTTGGTTCAATTTCATTCATCGGTTCGTGAGATACGGTGAAACATACGAAATTTTGCGATCACAGCGCCACCTGCTGGACGATTGATCCCCAAATCTAATCAGCACCATGCCCCGTCAGGTTCCAACTATATACCAAGTTTGGTTGAATTTCATTCATTGGTTCGTGAGATACGGTGAAAAATACGAAAATTTGTCCTATACTGCCATGTTGAAAAATTACATAAAATGCGATCACAGCGCCACCTGATGGGCTATTGATCCCCAAATCTAATCAGCACAATGCCCCGCCAGGGTCCAACTATATACCAAGTTTGGTTGAATTTCATTCATTGGTTCGTGAGATACGGTGAAAACACTAAACCACAGACACACAGACAGACAGACACACAGACAGGCACACAGACAGACAGACACACAGACAGACATTTTTTAAAAACTATCAATTCGAGTTCACGACTTTCCAAAACGTGTAGATCCGTCAAAAAACGGAGGTCGAAAATTTTCGCGAATCCAATACTTTCTCTATATTACATACTAGCAGGCTTTGCCCGCTTCGCTGGACATTAAACTTAAATGAGTTGTCAAAATCCCATATCTTTATTAATAACCTAAGTTCTCGCTGTGATTGGTAGAGGTTTTCTCGCTCGCAAAGTGAGGAGTCTAGGTCTCCACTGTCTTCGGCACAACTTACCCACTTCTTACTTCCCCTTCCTCAGCGGGTGAGTTCGAAGTTTTGCAAAATCACACTAATGTACATAATGCGTACACTTAATCAATATACAGTCTGGGTCTCCACTGCCTTAGGCACAACTTACCCACTTGTTACTTCCCCTTCCTCAGTGGGTGAGTTCGAAGTTTTGCAAAATCCCACTAATGTACATAATGCGTACACTTAATCAATATCCGCACACCAAAATTCGCCATTCTAAGATAATTCAAAGCGAATTCAAACGGAAAAACATATTTTTACACATGTTTATTGGGAACGACTTCAGTATAACCCCACAACGATATTTGGCGATTATGGCTAAATCATAAATCTGAAAATCATAAATGTTATATGATAAATGATAAAATCATAATCTAAATCATAAATCCAAAATAAGCAACATATAAGGCTGCCATATTATATCGCAAACAGTCCAGAACGACATCGTTATCCTTCAAAACGACGTCAAAGAAAAATCGCCAAATTCAGCTGTGGGGTTATATTGAAGTTATACCGTTTATTGCCCTCCGACTCCGAGAAGGGGGGGGGGATTTCGAATTTCGTGAAATCCAGTTACAATAAGTGCCGGATGCAAACAAACAATTTACGCACCAAATTTCGTGACCACAGAAGTCTTTAATAGAAAATATAAATAAATAAGTACAAAACGCACAGCTTTAGTATGGGAACCCTTCGGTGACTTTAAATATTTTAAGCCATTTTTGCGATGAACTGAATTGGCTATCTCAATTGTGCAATCAAAGATCTTGGCGAGAAACGTCCGAGCTACTTCGGTTCCGAATTTCAAATTTTGCCAAAGGGATCCAATACTAAAGCTGTTCCATACACTAAATAAATAAATAAATAAAATAAAATAAAATAAAATAAAATAAAATAAAATAAAAACTCTTTTCTGATATTTACAAAATAAAAATAAAAAATCTTAATAAAATCCAAATTATAATCATTTACAATTAAGGGAGAACATAAAAAAAACCTCATAAGGTACATAATAACAACAAAAAACTTTGTTTTACTGCAGGAAAGAAAAATACTGCTTAATTAAATAAAAATATTAAACTAATGCCAAATATCTCTATGAAAATATTTATCCACGTGCAAATTCCTCATTAAAAAAAAAAAAAAAATCACCAACTTTTGTAGGTATTTTTCTCTCTAATTTTTATTATTATTCGCGTGAAATTAAAAATATTTCATTTTATTTCTTCAAAATAAAAATATATATAAATGCCTATATATAAATATAAAACCTTTTACCGAATCCGCGTTAAAAACGGAAAAAAGGGTAAAATAAATTAGAAATATCAGACCTATATTTATAAATTTGATACCAAATGAAAGGGGTGATTTTTCTGAATGCAGGGGTGCAAACAGTTTTTCGATGCGACAATTAGATTTTTAAAAAATAACTAAAGTATGAAATTTAAGTGGCAACGGAAAAGCGGAAAAAGGGAAAAATAAATTAGAAGTATCAGACCTATCGTTACAAATTCAGTACCAAATAAAAGAGGTGATATTTCTGAATCCTGAAGTGTAAACAGTTTTTCGATACGACAATTAGATGTTTTAAAATTAACTAAAGTATGAAACTCAGATGGCAAAACTTCATTTCAATCTTTTCATAATTTGTAGTGCGAATCACGCGAATAAAAAAAGTCTTTATCTTAAAAATTTATTTTTGCATTTTATTTTTCCATTCAAAGCGTTTTAGTGAAAAAATATTTATGGCGCATGCGCAGGCGTTTTTTACCCACAATTTAAACACTAAGCAGAATTTTGAAAATTTCTATAGATATAATTTTAAGTTGGGTGAAGACCTAAGTTTCTGCCAAGCGCCGTTGAATTCCGTCCAGCCGTTCTCGAGTGATGCCCGGACAAACGTGTTTTAGTCTTTTACCCCCCAGGGGGGAACGGGGTAGAATTTCTGAAAAGTTGATGGATATAATTTTAAGTTGGGTGAAGACCTAAATTCCTGCCAAGCGTCGTTGAATTCCGTCCAGCTGTTCTCAAGTGATGCCCGGACAAACGTGTTTTAGTCTTTTACACCCTAGGGGGGAACGGGGGGGGGAATTTCTGAAAAGTTGATAGATATAATTTTAAGTTGGGTGAAGACCTAAATTCCTGCCAAGCGTCGTTGAATTCCGTCCAGCCGTTCTCGAGTGATGCCCGGACAAAAAAAGCGACATTCGGACACGATGACATACACACAGACACACACACACACACACACACACAGGCAAAATTTTCTGAAGTCATTTTCGGCTTTCATGGGGTGTAAAACGTGAAGATATCGCAAAATTTTTCGATTCCGACAAATTTACAGACAAAACTCTGATTTTATTAATATAGATAGAAGAAAGTAAAATGACTGTGTTAATTTCTTAGATATTTTTCTTGATGTTCAACATAATATATTAAATCTGGATTTATATGACAAAAAGAAAGATTTTTCATTTAACAGTTAAAGCATGCCTCACTGGTACAGCAATTTGCATAAAAAAATTTACATTAATATTTAATTGGTCAACTAAATAGATTTTATAAGATATGCAATAAACATTTAAATTACAATAAACAAGTTATTAAATTCATTGCTAATCTCTTTTACAAAAATAACTATCCATTGAATTTCATAAAGTTCTACACCAATAATTTTAATAAATGTTTGCGATTCTGGTGACAGCAGTGGTAAGGTTTCTTCACTTATGGTACTTGGTGTCTGGTGGTGCTTGCTGATGAAGGCTCATGGCCAAAGTCCAACTTGTGGAACGCCTTCTGTCGGACTGCAGCTACTTGGTACTGAGCGACTCGGAGAGTTTGGACTATGATATTGGTACATCGGACAAGACAGCGCCAGTATTGAGCCACTACATGTGAATCTGCCTCTTTCTTTTTAAAGACCTATATCTACAATGCAGTAAGTTCAATATATCCCAGTTCCTTACAATATATTTTTGCCTTTCAGGTCTGGGCGGGAACATGACGAACTAGCATGTCCTTTTATTAAACTATTTTTATCACGAATATCGACTTTGTATTTTTTGGATTATTATATTGATTTAGTTATTAACTATTAAATTAATTTAGTTATGTTGCTTTTATGAAGCATTGATATTGTTATATATAATTTACCACTAATTTAATCTTGTTTAAGAATTTCATATATTTTTGTTGGGAGTATGCTAGTTTCGCCATGTTTCCGAAAACTGTTAGGCCTTTTTATATTTACATTAGTGTCTGTTCTGCTGCTCCCACCCTCTGAAGAGGAAGCAGAAGGGTGTTTTTCACATGTAGTGTTTTTGTTACAAATGTTCTTCGTTACTTTAATTCGTTATTTCTTAGTTTTTATTAACGTTTTCTCTTCTTGTTGACCACGCCCACTTGTCTTCAAGCTTCTACATACTTTCAAAATTATACATTTTTGCATAATTTTTAGTGCTGCCTTCGGCGCCTTTTTTATACAAATACACTTTTATTAAGAATTAATTAATGTATATATAAAAGCATTATAGTGTAAGATGATTTAAAATAAAGTGTTGGTAAAACTCATTATAAGTTTGAATTCTTTATGAGCAATTAAATCTCGCATATTCTGTTGACGATATCTTTCCGAATTTTCTTAATATTTGCATGTTCTTTTTTTTTTTCAAGAGATGTAAAATATAATGATTTTGGGTCAATCTTCGAGACTAAAATTTTAAATATAACCACCGAGCATATGAAATATGTTACAATAAATTAATAATGTAAGTGCATGATTCTAAAATTCAATAATGAATGTTAAATAAATGCAAAAAAAGGAATTTTAGATGAATAAAGTTATGTAAAACCACACTTCCATTGTATTATTTCAGTGATGTAGAAAAAAGTTCACATTAAATTTCGCCTTAAAAAAGTTTTATTAATTAAAACATAAATCAGAGAAAAAAAATTCTTTCAACAATAACAAAATGTTAAATAAATGAGAATTTTTTTATCTTTTACAAAGTTACGACACAAAGGAGCACATTGTTACTTTATTAATAAATAACCTAGATTTTATTTTTTATATTAATATTCCGTGTTAAATGAATATTTATTGAAAAAATTAGAAAAAAACTAATAATGTTACTAAAATACCTTAGTGAAGGTTTTGATAAAATTATTTTCTTTAACAAAGAGTAGCTAGTGAATAGAAAAGCATAATAAATGAGTTTTATATAATTTTTCATTATTTTTATTTTATTATTTTTATGAAGTTTAATATTATACTTTGAACTGACAAGTTTATCATGCTTTTAATAAATATAAGCATAAAGTTTAAATGCACATTTAAAAAGAAATATAGTATAACATGCTGTTTATTTATGATAATAATTTTATGTTCATCTTCTACAACTTTTGATACTTTAAAACTTAAATAAAACATTTTTTTCGAAAATTTCAGAATCTAATACACTTTTTCATAATTCCATTTAAATTCCGGTTTGTTTTCTTAAAATGTTGTAGCAAGAATGAAAATGAGCAAAATATTACGTTATTGTTTCAAAGAAAAACATACTGGTGACGATTATTGTCTGTTTTTTTATAGAATATTTATTTTAATCACAGTTCCATCAAAACAATCAAGAAGGGAACTAATTCAAAAACAAACTCTCAGTTACTCATATTCTTTTTCGCACTTTCCATCAAAGGTGAAAAAACTCTCTAACGTCCGTAAATAATTGGAACATCTATAGTATTTCCCCTCAGCAAGATTTGGCGATTTTTCGTTGGAGATTATGGCTAAATCATAAATATAAAAATCATAAATCATATAGCATAAATGATAAAATCGTAAGCTAAATTGAAAATTATTAATCATAAAATCATAAATCCAAAATAAATAGCATGTTGGCTGCCATATTATATCGCAAACAATCCAGAACGACATCGTTATCGTTTAAATCGGCGCCAACGAAAAATTGCCAAATCTAGCTAAGGGGAAATACTATAGTTGTACCAAATAATTTTATGATATATAATAAAACTGATATATGATATTAATCTAACTGTTATCTAATATTGAAGAAAATGAAACAATATTTGGACAAAACACAAAGCAAAACCAAAATATATCTTTAAAAAAATAATAATGAGATTTTCCTAAAGAAAGCATGTAAAAGTAGTACAGAAAAAAATAAACTGGTGTGTCACTTACACGACTTTCTCTTACCCTGAAATTTAATACTATAAATAGAGATTGGAGATTAAAAGATAAGATAACGAGTACTGGTATGTAAACTTATATTAAAACAATTCAAATTACCCTTTGGAGCAGCTTTATTTGACAAATAATTCTGGGTGAGGGGGTAGTAGCCCCCCTCAACCCCCGTTTCAATATTGTACCTACATTTATATAGAATTCAAATATGTTATTAAATTCAAAAGTTTAATTAAAATTATCACGACAATTTTCACACGCAACATTCCTTTAAACTTATTAATCTTGATTAAACTTTCAAGGTAATGAACGTATGAACCTCAAAATACAGCATTTGGATCACTTGAAATTATTTGTTTTTATTTTACTCTTGGAGACACAGACAAACATCAATCTTTTAAAATTTGATTTCGGAATTCAGAAAGACTCAAAACGTGTAAATATACAAAAAAAAAAAAAAAAAAAAACAAGCATTGAATGTTTAGATTAAAAAATATATTATTTACCATATGGCTATTAAAATGTTTTCCGGGATATGGTAAAATATTATAGTAAAGCACTTTCCCTAACAATAAAAAAAAAAAATGTTATGGCTTATACATTAGCAGCCCTGTATATCATCTGAAAATTATATACACACCACATGGTGCACATAGATATAATCCTATATTAATAACACACGGCACAACCTGAAATACGCTTTCATCAATTATCAAGCATTGTCGCACTATAATCTAGTTCTTTTGTGTTGCCTTGTAAACGAACAGTGAAAGATTTCCATACCATGTTCTACATTAAACATGTTTTTACGCATATAAAAAGTATATATTCGTTTCATTTGATTTAGTGCATTCTATAGATGTTAAACTCTACTTCACTGCAATTTCCCCCATAGAGGTAATGTATTTGAATTCTCTTGGGTGTCCTTGTACACAAACTATTTGCCTCATCTCAACGAAAAGTTTAGTGTAGCATCCTTTTATAATACACATTTAAAATGCCAAGTTTGGACTTTCTGCTGTTATTTGTTTTTGAGCTATGATGATAACAAACACACGCGCTCACAGAGGCACAAACACACAAACCAACAGCTCAAAACATGATTTTTGAATTCAGAGGACCTCGAAACATGTAGATATAAGAAAAGCGCAATAGCAACTTTTTTTTTTTTTTTTTTTTTGAAACGTTAAAAAAAAAATATAAATAAATAAATGAAAATAAATGAATGAATAAAAATATAAAAATTGTATACCTAGATGTTATAGAGGACGTAACAAGTTAGTAATTTGCCGTTTTTTGTATATAGCCATTAAAATATAAACAGATGTCTCATGCAACTAATGAATTATTTTTTGTGTAACATAATTCTTTTGTATAAAAAATTACCCTGAAATGGGAACACTTTCATAATTTGTATTTAATGTTACTATTTCTTACTACTTATTTATACGTTATTAAATAAAAGTCCCCCATAGTAACCATAGTAATGCGTAGCCATATTTTCTGTAAATATGCAAGTTTCTCCCACTCAATGACTTGTGAGAAATGACTCATGTTAAAAAATGATAGCACTTTATTTGCAAGATTTTTCTGAAAGTGACGTCATTCTAACATGTTATAGAAATTAATTAAACTTTAAATATATTAAAACACTAAGCCATTTTTAATTATTCGCAGTAAAGTTTTTAAATCGCATATATAAATTTTTACAAAAACAAAATTTTAGAAAGTTTTTTTAGTCATTTCGCCGCTTTTAAATTTTTAAAAACCTATACGTAATCAGAACACATATATTAATATTCTAAATATTAAGTTTAAATTTGTTATATGCCTTCTTACTATAGAAATAATAGAATAATATAATATTATAGTGGGTTCTGTTCTACAGCTGGCAGTCTGCACTTGCCGTCAGTTGCAGGTTGTCATACGTAACTGAAGCAGTGAGCCGTTTATGGCTTCCAGCAGTGATGGACGTCTACAGTAAAAATTCCGGTGGCCTAGAAGTGGCATAAATACAGCTGGACTTAAATAGGCTACCAGCACATGGCCAACAGCATATTCGTTTCATTATGGCCACATTGCAATGAGCTTGTGTGGCAACTTCATTGCCATGTATGCATAAATATAAAAGAGGACACTATGATTCACCCTTATTCATCCGTTGATTTAATATTATCTCCTATTTCATCATTTCGCTAGAAGTTTGCTGTTTTCTGCGTTTCTCTACGATTATGTTGTATCTTTGGTTACATTATTTATATGTATGAGTAAGTAATTTGATAACTAAGTCGATTTTTTATTTATTTATTAATTAAGTATTATTATTATATATATATGTATATATATATAATCTGAATCCGTGCAATAAATTAAACTTTTTAAATACAGCACAAAAAATATGTATTAGATCTGTTTTTCGTTGGCAATAATTCTCAAATGATTATATTTTTTGTAATGTAAATATTTCTGCATATTTCAACGTTTGGAAAGAAGGACATTATATTTTTCCTTTCAAGTGTATAAATTTCAATTTTGTCGTTGAAATTCGTTGTATTATTTTACTGAAAATAGCTTTACGTGTGAACTTTACCTGATTCAAATAGTAATGCAGGAAATATCATTATTTAAGTATTTGATACAGAGAAAATTTATTAAAATATTTTAGAAGGTCTTGATTTTCTTTTTTTCAATAAAACATTTAACAGTAAAATATGGACTTTTGATTAACGTCGTGTTTCGATTTGAGTTCACTCTTATTTATTTATTTTTCTTGCAGGTCGAGTTTACTGTATTCATGTTATTGTAGATTGGGTTCTATTTTTTACTTTCTCTTACCCATAAAGTAGAGAAAGTATTGTTTTGGGGTCAAATTTTCGAATGCGAGATTTTGCTATATTTACATGTTTGGAGGTCCCCTGAATACGAAAATCATGTCTTTAGCAAATGGTCTGTGTGTATGTCTGTGTCTGTGTGTGTCTCTGTGTGTGTGTGTGTCTGTGTGTGTGTCTCTGTGTGCGTGTGTGTGTGTGTGTGTCTGTGTGTGTGTGTGTCTGTTATCAGCATATCTCAAAAACAAATTATGGCAGAAAGTTCAAACTTGGTATTCTAAATGTGTATCATATACGGATGCTACAGTAAGCTTTTCGTTAAGATCAAGCAAATGGTTCGTGTACAGGGACAATCAAGAGAATTCTAATACATTACGTCTATGGGGGAAATTGCAGGTAAGTAGAGTTTAACGTCTATAGACTGCACTAAACCAAATGAAACGAATATATATTTTTTGTAATAGAGATAGTTAACTGGGAAAAAAATTATGCATGTAGCAGCCTCGCCTCCCCCCTGGGGGGAAGTCCCCCCTTGAGGGGAGTAAATTTTCATGATGGGTATCTTTCAAAAGAGCTCGCCAATACCTATAAAACGAATGGTTGAACCATCGATCTGCGATAATTTAAAACAAAGTTATCGATTTTTTTTTTTACTTTTAACAAAAAAAAAAAAAAAACTTAGTGGTAGTTTTTAGTTTGCGTATTTATAATATTAGTCAGATCCAGAAAAAGAATATGTTTTCTTTTATTCTCTTGAGTTAGTATGATAGAAAGAGAATGACCATGAAAGAATATTTTTTTTACAATACATGGGTAAGAGAAAATAAAAAATAATCTAGATTCTTAATCTCTATTGTAAATTTTAGAAGTGGTAAAATTTAGAATACACAAAAAAATATATGCATAATAATATTAATAAATAAATAAAAACAAATAAAAACAAACTAGCAATAAATAAACCACTACTGGACTTTTATAATATAAAGAGCCGATAAAAATTGCTGCAAGCCCTAATTTAAGAACTGTATGTATGCCGCTGTCGGCCCATCTTTCGCCCACAAGGTTATTTTCATTTTTCTTTCTCCTGGCTGCCACCAGTGGACCGTTGATTGCAGCCTATACTATAGTCCGGCGTAACAAATTTCTTTCGGTACCGTTAACTTTTGCCCTCAGCCTTCTGCTGTCCATCATCTCAGGTTTTGCTTGGAATCAGTAACTGTCTCAAGTTTGGCTGAAATCAATTTAGCGGTTTGTGAGGTATACCCACTTTTGATTAAGATGAAAAAAAAAAAAAAAAAAAAAAAAAAAAAAAAAAAACATTTTCTTTAAGAAAAATTGAAGTTTTGCATTAAATTATTTTTAAATACTATTATTTGTGAAGGAAATTATGTAATATTTTATGGGATAAAAAAAAAAATAAATAAATAAGAATCATAAAAATTAAAAGTAAATTATTGTGATTCGAAAACAAAATATGGACCCATAGATATTTTACATATTTTTTAGTGAAATATTTATATAGTACAATATTATATTTTTCTATTGAATATAATATTTCTCAAAATATTTAATTTCTCTAAAGATTTTACATGTATTACTTTACATATATTCTCCGGATTATATCCAGTCTTATTTTCTGATACGAAAATATATTATTTCTGCATCAATTTTTTATTCCATATACCTGATGTATTTAGATTATTATGTTCTTAATTATTTAAAGATTCAAATGAAAATTTCTCATTGCATTTTACTTCACAAAAAGCTACAAAATATGACATCTAAATACTTTTTATTTTATTATTTTTTTTTTTTGGTTTTTTTTTTATTGATTAAAATTAGAAGATATTGATACTAATTTTCTTTTTAAAACTTAAATTATAACATACAAAACCATGCATTTATACTGGTATATATAGATATGATCTACACAGAAATATTTTTTAGCAAGGCAAAATGGATTACTTAAATTAATATTTATTTCGAATATTGTTTCTTAAAAGTCCCATTTTTCTTTCACTATTTGAAGCATGGCAATAATATACTACAACACCTATTTCTTATAAGATTCCTCTTTGATTTTTTTTTTTTTTTTTTTTTTTTTTTTTTTTTTTTAATTTTGCTTTTAAAATTAAATGGTTAAAATTATTTGTATCTTATTTTCCAACTTTGTAATTTCTGGCAAAAATTTATAATAAATAAGCATAATTACCTGGTTTTTTCATAGGGTTAATCCCTACTTTACTACTCTGAGTTAACTAGGGTCGGATATTTTCTGATTCAAATTAGTATCCCGAGTTATCTCGGACTAGATATTTTCCCTTGTCCTGGCGGAGCATCAAGCGTAAATTTATTGTAGTCGTTTCTAGTGCCAATACATGAGATTATTGTCTTTATTACTGTTTTGAATGTTTGTTGGGGAAGGAAGGTATATTAAATAAAGTTTCATAGTTTATTGAAAGACAGTTATACTTGCGTAGAGCACAGTAAGTATGTATTCCAAGAAGCAAAGATGACTTCTATATTAATTGTAATGAAACTGATATGCATTTATCGGATTCTGGTAGTGATTCATCTGTACATCTCAAATCATTATTAAAAATATTATATTATTTTTCAAAAGCTTAATTAAAAATAAATAGTTAAGGTAAGGTGTTAAAATAATAGATAATAATGTCTTTTAAATATATGAAATTTGGTAGATGAAAATATTAAATTATGCTTCTGAACGCTTAAGAGCATATTGGTATGGGAAACATACCACATATTCAAGATTTTCATTTTTGCTATCAATTGTTATTTAAGCTCAAACACTACTATTAAAAAATTAATTTAACATTACATACTGTATTTTAAAAGTTACAGTTTTCAGTGTAAGTGGCATTCTTCACTTTGTAAATATAAATAATATCGTGTTTGTAAATAAAAACAAAAATCTATTCATCGAAATTTTAACCGAATCGCACAATGTAGCATTTCAGAATGTATTTTTACACTGGGAAAAAAATAAAAAATAAATAAAAATCTATAATAAAAGGCATTTATTTCTAATTATATAATGCTATATAAATGTATACAATTAGCTTAAAATGTACATTTAAACCTCAACTTATAGCACATGTTTTGGAAGATATATAAATTTCAAATGCAATTTGATTGTTTATCTGAAATATTTATTCCTATCTTCTGATTTGTAATAAAAGTTTACGCAACATTACCTGTAACATAATTTTATTAGCAAATAACTTTTCAAGAGATGACATGTTAAAAATATAAAAATTATTGCTTTAATAGAAATACTAATCCTGCAAATATTTTATTTTATTTTATTTTTGAAAATCTTAAAAATCTATGCAATTTATACGTTTAAAAAAGTCAATAAAATAAAATAAAAGAATGCAATAAAAAGAAAAAAGAAAAAAAAAAGCTTCAAATTTCTTTCAGATATTTATAAAAAGGAAAATAATTTTTATTTTTAAATTCTGAACATCCAAAACTATTTTGTGATATATACCAGGGGTGGCCAACCCGCGGCCCGCGGGCCGCATGCGGCCCACCGCGTACTTTCTTGCGGCCCGCGAGGAGACTAACGATATTTAAAGTTTGACAACTTTGGTTAACGGATCAAGAATTAATAAATACGTTTTGACTTTTCGAAGTGAAAATACTTTTCAAATATTATGGTAGCTAAAGAACTGGGTAATGAAATATTATTAGATCCATTATTCATTTATTTTATTATAGTTTTAATATATAGTCATAAATTTTTCACGTTTCTATTGTTAATTTATGAATTAAAATAATTTAATTAATATATTCTGCTCCGAATTTTCCCCCTGCCCTTCCCCGAAGAAAGTATATAAATATATGAATCAGATACTCACAAACATATACGCACATATGCATATGTACAGTCATAAAATAATATTGTCGTCGTAAATTATTGTAGAGACCAGCAGCTGATGCCTAACGATTGGTAATAACATTTAGTTTTTAATTCAATTTCTAAATTTTGTTTAGGGTGTCATCTGCATATTAAAACTTGCACAAACTTTTTTTTTCCCCCCGAATAGTAATTTCCATTTTTGACTGCATACTCGAATTTCTGATATCAAAGCGGTACGGAGAAAGATATAGTTTATATTCCTTATATAATGTCTTTTTGCAGTTACAAGAAAAATTGATCAGGGGTAAATCTTTATAATTAAAAACATTAAATTAAGATATCACAGAGAAAAGTATTATATCCATTCAGATAATAATCAGAAAAGAAGTATAGCAATTTTAAATATAAAATAATGTAAAGTAATGCTAATTAAGAAATGATGTATATGCCTAAACTTACTTGAATAACTATTTTAAATAATGTGCAAGCAAAGTAATATATGACACAAATGATAACAAGTGACAGCCCCGTAAGAACAATAAAAATTGAAATATCACTATAATTCGAAAAATAATGATTGGAATGAACTGTAAATTTAGAAACCCATATTTTTGATGATGTCCATTCTATTCGTGCAAAAATTAATATAGATCATAACTCATAATTTTTTGAAATATGAAATTATTGATAATTTTCATAATTCAAAAAATGTTTTTAATCAAGAATATACATGGAGTATGTTTAGTTTACTTCATTCTAACGTAAAAAAAAAAAAAAAAAAAAAAAAAGAAAGAAAGAAAGAAATTTTAATATATTAATTTTTTGGGAAGACATGAATTAATATTTAATACATTCATTTAGCATTAGCATCTCCATATTTTAACTAATTATAACTCTGTGAAAAATAGAGAGAAACATATAAACTCTACCATTTTTTAGTCTGATTTGATAAAAAAAAAATTGTCGAAATTGAGGGTTGTCTTAAAAAAAAAAAAAAAAAAAAAAAAAAAAAAAAAATGAAGTTGATGCCAGTTTATTTTAAACTAGGCTTTATTACTAATCGATCGGAACCAGCCGCATGTCTCTACACTAATTTACGGTGAAATTAGTCGGAAAAGGAGGGGGGGGGGCTTTTTTATGACTGCACATATGGTGCGGCCCGAATGAATAAAATATATTTCCAATGCGGCCCACCAAGTGTTTTGGGTTGGACAGGCCTGATATATACAATACTTGCTTCGTAATCAAACTAAGCAATATTTCGACATTCCATAAATTTATTGTATTCTCATAAATTCACTTCTGATTCAAAACTAATTTATTGTGACTTTTATATTCATGGAAAATATTCGAAAAGGTGAATATCTTTTGAAAGATAATGTTGTTTTGAGTTTAATTAGAATTTACATTTTCTTAAATGTATTCTTTCAAAGATTATTTATAGGATTTGAAAAGGCCATCTTTATGTAAACTTTGGATTTTTCACTCAAATATTCATTTACTTTTTTGAGTGAACTTAAAAGTAAAAAAACTGCCACATAATGCAATAGCAATTATTATATAAGAAATAAAATAAAAAAGCCTATTTCAGAATAAAAATCTAAGTAGCATACAGAATATGTACGTAGATACTTTTTTTAAATTCATTCTTATTTTTTAAAATATTTTATATGCAAGTTTTATTTAATTCTATACGGTTTTATGAAAGACACTTCTGATAAATGAATCTGTGAGATATTTTAATATATTTAATACACAGTTTAAATTACATTTTTATATGTATATATATATATATATATATATAATGTGTGTGTGTGTGCTCGCACATGTATTACCAAACACTGAATATATTTCGTTTTTCCTATGGGCCGCGGTAGCCTAGTCGGTACAGCGCCGGGCTCATGATTAAAAAATTTCGGGTTCGGTACTCGAGCCGGCCAAAGAACGTCGTGTACAGTAATGGTGGCTGGTGCGCGTAAAGTCTATTGTGGACGCAATAACCTCCGTGTTCCCATCAAATTTAAGCCTCTGGGTGTCACCGAAACGGAAGAGCCATCTCTTTCGTGGAGGATAAAAATCGTGATGGCATGTTTCCGGACCACCTTTAGGAGTGATACCCAGACCATCGCCAGGTGCCCATTTCGAAGCACTAGTGTGATGTAAAAGCCAACCAACCAACCTAAGAATCTATATTAGTTTTCGATTTAAATGTTATTATTACTGAATTCTAATAAATATTTTTTTAGGAACATAGACGTTCTTGCATGTAAGTAGTAGATTGTAAATGAAGCAATCACGTTCTAATCGAAATATGCACTTTATTAAACGAAAGTTTTAGAGACAGAAATCTAAGAAATTGCCACTCGTAACGTAAAATCAAATAAAAAGCATTATTATACACAATAGAATAGGAGTATAACTGGTTTAAGAAAAATGAAGATATGATTGCACAATCTGAAACTCCTCTTTTATCACTCAGAACTGTTATCACATCTCCTTGCACATAGTTTAATATGTCTTTGAACTCATATTTTAATTTATCTTCTCCAGCTTTTATCTCCTGTTATCGCATTTCGTTTTATATTGTACAACTATCATTTTCTTTTAACAAGATTCCACCTTCTCTTGCATGGTTGTCATCACATCTTGTTCGCCAGAAAATTCTTTTTAAATGTAAAGTCTGTAGAAGTTTCCATTATCCTTCTGGTGTGTTTCAGTTACCGGCATTCAACCGAACTAATCCACATTGTGCGCTAAATATTACGAGACTTTCAACTTTTGTTTCTTCTATTAGGAAGATCATAAATAAGCTAACAAGTTCTAGTCGACGAATCATTTTTAATAAAAGGATAATTATCTTAAAAACGCTAATATAAATTGATTCGTCTTGATAACTTGAATATCCTAAATACCGTGTAATTGTATCTATATTCTCACGATAGTTTGCAGTTCAAGCACCATATTTTTATGTACAGAACTCGCTGTCAAAAAGTTTCTTCTTTCATCACTTTTTTTACCGAATATATAAATGCGTAATATTTTCTTTCACTTCTTTTCGTAATTGTATTTGAACCTTAATAAATCTGCTATATTAATTTATGCAATGTAGATTGAATTGATGTGGTGTTTGTGTAATTTCGATTTTGCAAGAAAAAACAACATGTTTATTAAAGGAAGGATTTGTTTGAATAAATTAATACTGTCTCAAGCCTAAAAGAATGAAGCTCTAATTCAAGATATATATAGTTGATTAATACAAATTCAAAAATAAATTAATCGTTCAGTTATTTAATACGATTCCAAAATTAACTGTGAATCTAACTGTATACAGCCACATGTAGGTCTCGTGTTCTAGTTTTACGTGCATGGGTGCAAGTTTCTTATACAAGTTTTTCAGGTGTAATGTATGTTATACTTTATTTTTATTAATTATTACTAGTATTTCATTTAAATATTTTTATTAGTATTTCCATTAATAATATTGTATAATGCTGCATGAATCAAAATGTTTGATTTTAATAAGGTTTTCATAACTTTTCAGTTTTAATTTTCTCTTTTTTGGTGGTGTTATTGGGGGTAGCTTGTTGTAAATGTTTAGCAATTTGCATACAACAAGACAGAAATAACACCTACTTTACATGCAACATTCATTCTGCTCCCTTGAAAACGTAATGAATTTGCATGTTTCCATTTATGGATGTTTGATAGTCGCAATCTGTTTTTGAATTTTTCTGTTTTATCTTTTTCAATGTTTCTTGTTTTCATTTATTCAATGTTTGAAAAGGTTTTCAATATATATATATATATATATATGTGTGTGTGTGTGTGTGTGTGTGTGTGTGAAATTCCTTTCATGAAGTATACTTATTATTATGTGTCAAACAAAAACCCATACACAGTAAAGTTTCATCACACATGTACAATATATTCTATTAGGGTTATAAAGTAAAATTAGAATCGCGAATTAAAGATTCATTTTCCTATCTTAATTTCCTTCAAGAAATTCTTGTAAAGAACTTTATTCGAGGAAATCTATCATGTCTTAATTCTAAATTCATTTAAATTCCAAAACAATTCCGCAGCAAATGCACTTTCGGAAATTAACCATATACAATGCTGTCTTAAAACAGTTTGAAGATTGATAAATGGTATAAATTTATTACAGCATTAATGTCTATCTTAATTTATAAAATAATGCGAGAAGATTTTAGTTTAATGGTCCAAGCTTTACAAATAACATTACAGTAAATGAAATAAAATTTAATTACGAAAGCACTATACACTGTATAATTTATCGAAACGGTTGAAAACGTTTGATACATTTGAAATGAACAAAATAATTTTAAAGCAATAAAATGTCAGTTTATTAGTCGTTGTACACTCTATCTCACGAACAAATGATCACAGAGAGATCGGACCAGTTTTAAAATGTTATTTATGACACTCGCAGAAACCCTATTTATTTGCTACATTCCGATTAAAAAACTTCAGGAGTTATTCGAAATTTACAATTTTCTTAACATGGAAGAACAAAATTTCACTTGAACGGGCATGAAAAGAAATATTTTTATCGTAAAGATGTTAGACCACTTTTAAAATATCATAACACATACTGCCATAAACATCCTTGACTATGAATTTTCTAATTTAAAATTTCGCAAGATATTCGAAATTTACAAAATTTTTGAATTCACACGATATTTGTTTGGGGTTGTCATATAAGTACTATAATACTTTTGGCTATTATATCATGAAAGGGAATTTTTTTTTAAACTTGCGCATGCGTAGTTAAAAATTATTTCGTAAAATGCTCATATTTCGCAAGATATTTATTTTTTTTTCCATTCTTATTGCATTATGCTGTCTCTAATGTAGTAAGTAGGTCAAGTTTCCTAAAAATGACTTTGCACAGGGTCTAATATGTGTTATATTAAAAAAAAGTAGTAATTTATTCGCAATTTAATCATTATATCTCAATAAATATATGTGGTAGCCTCATAAAAAAATATACGGGTATAATTAGAAGAGTCCTCGTAATCACATGCTACAGTCATAACGTATTTCAAGCATTACTGTATACAGGGTGATCCAAAACATTATGCCTTTTTAAATTTTTTTTTACTGGTTCTTTTGTCTTATAAGTGAAAGCTTTTGCTGTAATATATGAGGTATAACATGTTCTTTATGCTCCCAATGTTTCAAGAAAATTCATCAAGAAATTTTCTAGATATTTGACAAAATGTATAAATTAGAAAGTGTCCAAATACTTATTGGTAGATAGTGTATAAACTCAAATATTAATTTAGCAGAAAATTAGAAAAAGTTAGTTTGAAAAAAAAAAAAAAACTGTAGTAAGTTTAAAGATGTTTTAGCTTGAAAATAATATCATATTTATTGCAATTATTTGTATTTGTATTTGTATTTTTTCTTCTTAAAAAAAAAAAAAAAAAAAAAAAAAAAAGAGAGAATGGATGTGGAATGCTAAATTATAAGTTATGCTTATGGGGAAAAAATGCAAAGAACACGACCATAATATTTCTTGTGTTTTGCAGTTTATGGTACTTGTACAATTATTTTTCCTTTTGCTCATGTAACAAACTAGCATGTGACAAATTTACATAACATTTTATCTTTTGTTTACTTTTATATTTTAAACAAATACAAATATTAAATTCAGTAAACTCATAATTAATTAAACATTCCGAAAATTAATATTAATGTTATCAACATTTAAAAGGCTATGAGCATAGAAAGTTCTGGATCCAATTAAAATATCACAATTTATTTACAGTTCTATTGTAATAAATATTTCAGTTTGTGTTAAATTTTAAAACAAAGTTTCCTTAACTAATTCGCTGAAGTTAAAATTCAGATATAGAATTTTATTAGTTTAAATAAGTTGGAGAATGTACTGTTAAATCTGTTTATATTAAGGAATATAATTAATGCTATCTCAAGGCTATTAAATTAGACTGTAAGATTGCTTAGTTCTTTCATTGCTGTTTATTCTTGGATTGCACAAAAAATATTAAATACAGAAAAATTCATTAAATTATCTATTTCTATAGAGATAAAAAAAACTATCTTTGCATAAAAGTAGGGTTATGTAAAGATATGATTTTTACTAAGAAATGATTTATTTATCTGGATAAAATTTAGTATGCAAATCAAATAAACTTTTGCACTTAATTGTGAATAATTGTCATTTACTAATGATTGGCTTTGCATATAATGAAGTAGCCTACTGTCAATGAAACACGATCGCAAAATTTTAATTAGTTTACAGAAGCAGACAGTAGAACAGGATAAAAATTATTCTGCATATTAATTGGCCCTTTTGTACAAAAAAATTATATAAATTACAGCAGTTATTGATGATGTGTTTGTTTTTGATTGGTGTAACCCGCATGTGTCCTATTCTGTAAGGACGGCTTTAAAAATATCTAGAAAAAGCTTGGAAAATGTATAACTGTGGATGAAGACTTTAAATAGAAGTCTAAGTATAACAAATAAGAGTAATTTCCAGATTCAGTTATTTTTTGTAAAATATAAAACATTACGTTATCCACCTAAACAAGAAAATATCAGAATGTACTTCCAATTTTTTTGGTAAAGAATAAAAATAAATTATTTTAAATAAAAACGTAGCACCTATGAACTAATTAGGGTGGGTGTGGTGATGTCTTAAATATACATGCAAACGAGAAAAATAAATAAAGAAATAAAGTTAATCAAATATGCATTTTTTTTCAAGAAATTTTTTTACACTTTCTATAATTTTGGCTTTAATTGAAAAGTATGCTTTAAAATTTATCACCTATATATTTTTTAATGCGTTGTTTTTCTTTTTCTGAAAATGACACTAAATAATAGAAACTTGGCAAAAAAAAAAAAAAAAAAAAAAAAAAAAAAAGAACGAAATGGAAAACACCTTTCTGAATATTTATTAAAAGAAAAATATTATTTATTTATTTGTTTATTTTTAGTACACGACGGGCCGTAATATTTCTTTCAGTGGCGTCATTAGCAATTTTTATCTATGACCTCCAATGAGCATCCAAATATTTTTATTTTTATCAAAATATGTAAAGCTAAAAGTACCTCATTGTATCTGTCTGTATTTCCACTCCAGATTATTAAATTTTTATCAAAAATTGGTGCACTTATTAATCCGGAAAAAGTCTTTCTAACGACACGGATCAGATAATTAATACAAAAGATATTAAATAAAAAAACTCATTATCTTAATTTTATTATTTTTAGAAAGAAAAAATATATATGCCAAAAATAAATAAATAAATAAATAAATAAATTTCTTTTTATGTAAAATAAAGTTTTTTTTTTTTTTTTTTTTTTTTTTTTTTTTTTAAATAATAAAATAAAATTCAGAAAAATCGCGCTAAAGGAATGAATCATATTTTGCATAAAATCTCTTGGGGAAATATGAATTTGGCATCGAATTAGCTAGGTACGCAGTTGCGATAGCCATTTTAATGGTTGGTTGGTTTGTATTGTGTCATGGATAGAATATAATTTTTAAATGGGGCCAAAGGTCCTATATACAGCATCTGCGATTTGAAGGCAATTTTCGTCATATAAGTCCGAAAAAGGGTTGTCACTTATTTGCTGCAATTGCGCCAGAATAGCTGGACAGTTGAAAAGATGTTTGGGGGTTAGTTCTATGTCTGGGAAGTTTTTGCAGAGGCAGTAAGTTCTTGTCCCATCTTTATGGATCTTCATCTCCCTAAAGTGTCCTGTCCGGAGTCTTGTTAGAGTGCTGGTGAGAGTTCTATTGGTACTGATTTCAGGGATTTGGTGTTTGATTGTGAGTTTCCTATCATTGAGTTTTGCCTTAGCAACTGAATTGATATTGCTGAGAGTGACATGAGTAACACTTCTGGTGTTTAATTGTCTTGCTTCTTTTGCCAAGGCATCAGCTCTCTCGTTTTCAGTAATGCAAACATGCGCGGGAATCCACTACATGGTGCACTGTTTCTTCAAATGGAAAATCTTACGAAGTATACGGTGTTTATTTATAATTAGCCCTGAAGAACCCCTTTGAATTGCTTGAAGAGCAGCTCTGCAGTCATTGAAGATAATTAACCCTTTGGTTCTTTCATTTTCTTCAAGATTTATATACTCTTCTAGGGCTTTTTGGATGGCAATGAGTTCACAAGTGTAGTTTGAAGCTGTTTTGCCTCCTCCGATCTTAAATTGCTTTGTGCTTCAACTCTGTGGGAAAATAAAGTTGACACCAGCTCCTCCGTTGTCTAGAGTTTCATCTGAGGAACCTTCAGTGATTGCAAAGACAAAATTTTCTCTTGAATACGGGCAATGGTTTTATCACCTTTTCTTTTAATAGCCGAAGTTACTTCTTTTTTGGAACACGGTTCGAGAAGGTGAGTTATAATTTTGGTGTTTTCCGGAAGAGTCGAAGACAAAATTGTCTCTTGCAGAATTTCTCTAGCAGGTTTCGCTGGGCACTATATTTAAATGTTTTCTTTTTTAATTGACTAATATAAACGTTTAAATACATGTATTTCGATTGACGACTATTTTCTTCACAGTTTTAGTATGAAATCTCCTTGACAATATCAAACATTTTTTTGAACTTCTCGAATCTGTGCAAGAAAACTATTATTAAAACGAATATTCTCGGAAACAGTCAAATAGAAATGTTAATTCTTCGAATATTCTGGAAAGAATTGAAGCTGTTACTCACACAGTAACAGTCACTATTAGATGAATGGTCGAATCAGAGAACGCACGTAAGTCGTTTTCGCAGAAATCACATTAACGCACGTATGTACACTTCACGCACAGGAAAACAAAACAAAAAATCACTGGAGCTCCCTACAACGCTGTGCAGGAATCTCAGAACACATGAAACTCATTTTCGCGGCAATCACTATCACGCATGTTAAAACCTAAAAACATCACTGGACAACCCTAACTTGCTGTGCATGAATCTGAAAACTCACGAAATTCGGTTCCGCGGCAATCACTATCACGCATGTTAAAACCAAAAACACATCACTGGACACCCCTACCTCAAATCAATGAAAATCAAATAAACCAATCAAATTTCTCGTAGTTCCTCATATCGTAGCTCTAGTTCAATGTAAAATACACTTATATCAATGAAAATAATTTAAACCAATCAAATCTTTCGTAATTCTTCATAACGTAGCTCTAGTTCAACGTAAAATACACTCAAATCAATGAAAATCAAATAAACCAATCAAACCACTCGTAATTCCTCAAAACGTAACTCTAGGTAAATGTTAAATACCCTCAAATCAATAAAAAGCAAATAAACAAATTAAATCTCTCGTAATTCCTCAAAACGTAGCTCTAGTTCAACGCAAAATACACTCAAATCAATGAAAATAAAATAAACCAATCAAATCTCCTGTAGTTCCTAACAACGTAGCTCTAGTTCAACGTAAAATACACTCAAATTAATGAAAATCAAATAAACCAATCAAATATTTCGTAGTTCCTCACAATATAGCTCTAGTTCAATGTAAAATACACTCAAATCAATGAAAATCTAATAAACCAATCAAATCTCTCGTAATTCCTCATAACGTGGGTCTACTTCAACGTAAAATACACTCAATTCAATGAAAATCAAATAAGCGAATCAAATCTTTCGTAATTCCACATGACGTAGCTCTAGTTCAACGTACAATACACTCAAATCAATGAAAATCAAATAAACCAATCAAACCTCTCGTTGTTGTTGTTGTTGTTGTTGCTTATCCTCTTTGTCTGACGGAGTCAGACAAGATCCACGAGTTCGTTGACAGTTAGAAAGTCAAAGACCAGAAGAGGATTGATGAAAAGATCCTCCTTAGAGAGTCCCATGCATTCCAAAAGGTGCTCAGGAGAAGCCTGATGATTTTGGCACTTGGTGCAGGTGGCGAAGGTTTTCCTGCCCTCGATGAAAGTGAGGCACTTGATGTGACCGCTAGCAAGTCTTGACAGTACAGTTCGGGTGGTACGTCTGTCACACGGGTGGTCAAGGGACAAACCCGGTTTTGAGCCCTTGTACAAACCTCTCGTAATTCCTCCTAACGTAGCTCTAGTTAAATCTAAAAAACACTCAAATCAATGAAAATCAAATAAACCAATCAAATCTCCCGTAGTTCCTCACAATATAGCCTAGTTCAACGTAAAATGCACTCAAATCAATGAAAATCAAATTAACGAATGAAATCTCTCGTAATTTCTCCTAACGTAGCTCTGGTTCAACGTAAAATACTCTCAAATCAATGAAAATCAAATAAACCAATCAAATCTTTTGTAATTCCTCGTAACGTAGCTGTAGTTCAACGTAAAATACACTCATATCAATGAAAATTAAATTAACTAATCAAATCTCTTCTAAGATTCTCCATTGTGCGTCATTATAGAAATGGGAAGTTTTATTTTCATATTTTTATTAATTAAAAGAAAACTAATCAAAAATTCGAAAATCTGACTTCGATGTGCGCAATGACCTTTCGGAGGGCTTTGTGTTAAATCTCGTGACTGTCCGAGCTACCGTTTTCGAGAACAGTGAAATATACATATATATATATATATATATATATATATATATATACAAATATTGCTCACTTAATAGTATAAGATATGTGTTATGCTCTAGTCCAGTTTGCTACCTGACCATAGTGTAAGGTGGAGGATCGTTTGTGTCTTGTATTTTCGGTCCACTTCAAAAAGGTTTTTTTGCTAACATGTTCCTCCTCACGACTTCTAATATTGTTGGTAAAGTTGATGACACTACTTTTTCTTCTATTATCAAGTAACTAGACACCACTTTCCTGTTGGGATTTAATGTTGTCTGAGGAAGAGACAGCACCAATTATAATCGTTGAGGCTTTTGCCTGTATGTTATCAATCTTCTTAAATGCTGAAATCGAGGCGTGTGACCAGATGGGCGAAGCAGCCATTTTAATTTATTGCTAAACTGGCAACAAATATTAAAAAGTCGCCAAGACGCTCCCATGCTACAGCTATGCCAAACAATTTTCAGAAATGAATATAATAACCGATGCTAATGATTGAAACACAATTGCTCTATGTATTTTAATGGAAGAATAGATTAAAATAAGTCCTGTCGTTCTAAATTAAATTATGTTTAATGCAGAATTTTATATCTATAACTTAAAAAACAAAAGTAGGATTAAGTTTTTTTATTTATTTATTCATTTATTTATTTTTTGAGTCTATGGTTGTTCATGACATTGTTATAAATAATGGACATTATTTTACAACGTTATACATTTATTTAAAAAAAAAAAAAAAAAAAAAAAAAAGAACCATTTTTGAACCAATAAATAATAAAAAAGTTCGTACGAGTGTTCGTTCTAGTTCGTTCGAGTTCGTATGAAATTAGTCCAGTTTCAGGATCTGCGTAAGTAACGTTATAAAACTGAGTTTATGTAGAAAGTTTAAGAAGATAATGTATACATACAGTCCTTTTGTAATTAGCATACGAAAATACTGTATGCAAATAATTATTACCTACATAAATAAAGAGAAGTGTCTGTGTAGATATGTGCATCTCTCTGCGATCTATAGCTTAAACTACAGATATGTAGATTTACAAAACTCTGTAGGGGGGTAGCTCGGAACCTGTAGGATCGCACCTCATTGACATTATTTCAGTTTTCAAATTTCAATTCTTTTATTATTATTATTATTATTATTATTATTATTATTATTATTATTATTTAGATTTTACCCATTTTTACATCTTTTTCACTTTCTTACATTTATTTTTCCATTTTTATGCGTCTTCGTCGCATAGCAATGGCTGTTATACTATTTAATTTTCATTCAATTAATTAATTATTTTGAAAAAAAAAATGTTCCTTAGTTTGTTTTACTTAACGGAAAATGGTAATATAGTAGAAAAGATTAAACTTTTAAAAATTTAAGTTTAATTAAAATTTATTTATTTAATACTTTGAAATGAAAATTATTGTTATTATTATTTCTTGTATTGATCAAATGGTAATAAAATGGTAATATAGTACAAGTACAAATGACGAAGTGAAATACATGGTGTCAAAACTATAATATATAATAGATAGTAAGACACAGTCATCTTTAAATCAGTAATTCTTAAATAATAACAGCTCCACCTGTCGTCCGATTAATATATATATATATATATATATATATTAAAGTGCTCAGAGAGGTAATATTGCAGGCAGTGGAATTCAAACCCAGCGTGGTGTGATTACCTGAAGTGAGGGCCAGAGAGGTTTCGTTGATTTTTTTTTTTTTTTTTTTTTTTTAATAAAATAATATATGTATATATATAAAATTAAGAAAAATAGCTATTCAAATTTTTTATAAATTCATTAAAATTTAATGACTAGAGATGCGGGTGAACCGAACTAGTATACAATAAAAATATTGTTAGAGACTTTAAAACATCTTGTACAATTAACTAATATTACTCCTTACAGTCTGTTTTATTTTTATCTTTTCTACTTTGCATTATTTTTTTAACAAATGTTTTTTTTTTTTTTAATTTTAAAAAATGAAAAAAATAGCATAAATATAAAGAAAGAAATATTTTCATTAAAATGTAAAAAAAAAAAAAAAAAAAAAAGAAACTTAATACGCGACAGATCGTAAATATCAATTATTATTAAATAATAATTTTAATAAACATTATATACACATTATATATTTATTTGTTTTTTTTTTTTTTTTTAAGATTTCTCTACATACTCAGTAAACAAATTGATACGTAAATTGTAAAATTTAATAACTGAATACATCGAAATTTCATAAAATTTTAATTGCAGCTAAAACTTAATGTTAATAACATAAGCCTACATCTAAAAATTTGATTTGATAATTTCCTCTGGTCTTTATGTTTTTTGGTGTGCTGAACCCGAAACTGAAGCTAGTTTTTACATATACTGAAGCTAGCACGTATACGAATACAGGGTGTCTACCGACACGATTTCTTCTGTGACACTTCAATGAATACAATTTTATGGTAACTTTTACAGTATATTTCCATGATGAATTATAATTTCTCATGGAAACATACTAGAAACTACCGAAAATGAAGAAATTATGTCGGTAGACACCCAAAGTTAAAAAAAAAATCTATGCGTGATAGTGAAAATCTGGCATTATTATCAGTTTCAGCACACCAAAAAACATATGTATCAGATAAAATTATCATATAAAACTTTACCAACATAATTTTTGCAGACGTGTGTAATTACTAAATAAAAATATATTGTTTATAATATATTCTCCAGACGTCTCTACATAATCATCATCTGCAGTTAAATGAATCCTCAGTGTTCCGTGACCAATCAAAAACCACCATACTATAGAAGAGTGGTTGTGGATTATTTCAAACGACGACTTCCTTAAAGAAAATGAATCAATACTATCAGCTGTAATTTATAGAATTATGCATATTATTATTTTGCATATTATTATAGCATAAGTATGAAACAATAAGCAACGTACGCAATATATAAAATCCCAAATAGCAAATTACCAAAACTTGTTTTTATTTTATTTATTTATTTATTTTTACTTGATGAAAGTAATGTAAAATTTGGTCACCACCAATCTGCATGCCATTCAGTTTCCAGTTGTATTCATCCAAAGTTGCCAACAGGTAGGGATTTTTGTATTTAATAATTACCACCAATTTGAAAATTTATATATGATATATATCGATCATAATGGGTGTCCCACAAGTCAGTAAACTGAAAACTGAAGAAATCGATATAATTAAATGCGGTTTGTGGAAAAGTTATTCTCCTGAATTTTTTTTTGGTGAAGAAAGAAAAAAAAAAGTAAATTTTTTCGTCTACAGAGTGCGCTGCATGGACGCGTAATGAGAATAATGCAAATCATATTCCTATAAATTACACGGTTCGACGATTAACACAGCTTTTTTTTTTTTTTTTTTTTTTTTTGCTTCCTACTTGTGCGTACATGAAGTGTAATTGCGATGCTGACTTGGTGGATAAAGCGTTTTTGGTGAAGTTATTTCCCCTGAACTAAGAATTGCGCCGATTGTAACTGTAAATATCAGTGTTCTAACTCGCTTGCAAACTGAAATTTGTTTTAATAGTTAACACACAGAATAGAATTTATTCGCCTTTAAAGATTCGCATGGAAAAAAAAAAGTTTTCATGGGAATTTTTGATTTGTTCACGTACAGCGCCTTTCTATCGACGAAATTTGTAAATATTATTTTTTTCTTTACAAAAAAAAAAAAAAAAAAAAAAAAAAACCTCTCCATGAGAATAACTGTTCGCAAACCACGTTTAAATCTGTCAATTCCTTAAATTTTTATATATTTTTAAAATGTCTACAGACTTATGGGACACTCGGAACATACATACATTTAGACAAACATTTAGACAAACATTTCAACAAAAATTTAGTTATTATATTGAATAAAAAATTCCCTAAAAGTTGACAGCACCGCATCCGTTATGTTACTATGGCTTTTACTTTGTTGAACGTTTTATGAAATATATTGATGTACACCGTATAATATTTTGCTTTATATTACCCACATACTACCAATCTCTTAAAATAAATATGTATGTTTAGCAAAAATATAAATATTAGATTAAAAATTCAGCGCACACTACACATTAATTTCTTAAAAATTAATAATATCCATTATATTCGATATTTTTGATTTACAGAATATACACATTAGCCGACTACATTAAGAAAAAACCCTACCATTAATTTTTGAAAAGTTACATAAAAAAAAAAAAAAAAAAATGTAACTTCACGTAAATTTTGTCGATTACAAAGTTTTTATTTTTCATTCAACAAGACCATTTGAAAAAGCTGCATAACTGTATCTTTAAAATCAACCGAATTACGATACAGAAAAAAAAGAGTGACATATGCCATTTTACCGTAATATCTAAAAGGCTCGCATTTCAGGGAAAATAGGGATCATTTACGAATTGATAACGGAAATGTTTAGATGGAAAACATAATGTGTCGAAAAGTTCTCAAATGCATTTAAATTATACTTAGAATTTTAATGCAAATGCTATGATACATTTTATGTTTTATAATATGTCACAAATTTACATTTCTATTTTAATATATGGTCCCTATAATTAATTCAGTTTTAAAGATACAATAATGCGTTTTTTTTTTTTTTTTTTTTTGCAATGATATCATTGCATTGAAAATAAAAACTTTGACTAAATTTGTCTTGAGGAGTCGAATAAAAATTTTAAAAATATAGTTTTTAAAATTAACAGGAAGATTATTATTATTATTATTAGCGCAATTTTATTTCCTATCTTATTTTGTACACTTTTGCAATTTACATTACGCTCTCATCTCTAACAGGTAAAGAAATAAACCGCGTTTCAATCTGTTTGGGACACCCTGTATATATATATATATATATATACGTAAATTTATTTTATTTTCCAATGAAAGAAAACCGTTATTTATTATATTGCGCAATTCTAATGTAATTTTAATCTAGAATCTTCTGCTCTCTTCTCCAGTGTATAGAATGACTTCCCCTTACCCAGACGGTGTTATCGCGATCACGTGACTACACCTGCCACCTGCTTGGAATGGAAAAGATAATTTTCAGTTTAGTTTTTAAGTTAGTTTTAAATTGTGAGTTTTTAAGAAGAGGGTTCCCGTTCACTCAGAGGGTTCCCGTACTAAAGAATATACATATATATGCGTGTGTATATTTGTATACGTATAGTAGCAGTGTTCTTCTGGTTAAAAAAAAAAAAAAAAAAAAAAAAAAGAAGAAGAAGAAGAAGAAGAAGAAGAATTCATTGTTAGATTTGTTAAAACAAGTATATGTCGATTGGAAGCTATTTTCAGTAAATGAAAAACATAAGGAAGCGCTGCAGTATACATCCATTAGTGAAAAAAAAAGAAAAAAGAAAGAAAACCATATACATAAATATATAAATAAATAAATATATATATATATATATATATATATATATATATATATATATATATGTCAGGCCTCGCAGCGTTCCTAAAATTTTACACTCATTTAATTACACTCACACCACTATGGTAAAATAGTACTTTTTGCTTAGTGTTTAGACATGTTTTAGCATCAAACCATTCAAGAATTTTTTTTTAGTTACGATAGTGGTGTCAATATAATAAAATGGGAGTAAAATTTTAGGAACGCTGCGAGGCCTGATATATATATAACTTAAAAACCGCCTATTTTTCATAGAAATTTTATTATGAAAATTTGTTCCCTTTGACTTAGTGTTATTAGATGCAATAAATTCTGTATGTTTTTACGAAAACATTGTATTGTTATTTAGATCCATTTCTAACAAAATAGATAAATAAAATGAATTAAATTGAAGCAAACCACACTAATATTGTTAGCAAAAACTGCAAGATTTGTTACTTATTACTGCATATTCTTTTTAATACTTAAGTTCTTTTTTTTTTTTTTTTTCACGCATCAAATATTTAGATGTTTTTAACAACAGTCTTTTTTAAAAGACATTTTATAAAGTTAAACATTCAGTTGTTTATACTCAAGAAGAACTTTACTTAACAAAATGTTGCGTACACTGTTTTATTTATCAGCCAAAATAACACTAAAAGCAACATTTACATAAAAGAAATCCTCATGAATTTTTTGAGAGATAAACAAATCGAATGTTGTTTTTTTGGCTTTTTTTTTTCTTTCTTTAATGATTCCTTTTATTTGATATCTTTTCTACTCTTTAGAGACTCTTTTGAAACAACTTGAAGATACAATCTGAATATTTAAACATATACTGTCTATTTTTTGTAACTTATCTTTACTTTCATTTATTATTTAAATAAATTAAATCGGAATTTTATACTAAAAAAAAGGTGATATATTTTCAAAGCTACAATTATTTAAAGATAAATTATATTTTCTCTAGTAAGTATTGCAATATTATATAATATAATATATATATATATATATATATATATATATATATATATATATATATAGTATATAAATTGCAGTATAACGTAAAAAGATGATTTAAATGTAAGAATAAAGTATAAATTTAAATAAGGAACGAAAATTATTTTTATAGTTCAAAAAAAATCGAAAAAATTAAAACAAAATTATGTATTTCACGATATTCACATCGTAATGTTTAGTATTTAAGTGATGCTTGGTACACAATCTTTAAAATTACTTAACTGATTTTTTTTTCTTGTTTTAAATATGCGGAGCGGAAGTTGTTACATAACTGTCGTGTGAATATAGTAAATTTATTTTTATACTTTAATCAAGAGCAATATTTATTGCTATTGAAATTATAACAATATACTTTCTGACTTAAGTTCCCTTGATATTTATTTTCATGGAATACAATTTTAACAGTAGTGTATGTTTGTAATATGAAATACACAACTCTGGAATAATTCGAAATCTTCAAACAACTTTTTAATATGTATGTAAGAATGGATTTTTTTTTTTTTTTTTTTTTTTTTTTTTTAATTTTTTTTTAAATAAAAGTAGACTTTACTAACAGTATTAAGTGTAACTCTGTGAAGTTACATTGTCTGGGGTAACTTTCTGAGAAACAAATGGCTGAGAGAAATTAACGATAACGCTGCGAGAAATTAAATACAGTAATGAAAGAAGTGATATAAAATCAAAGCAAAACTAATTTGGATAGAATTATCAGGAAAGTTCTAGTCACAAACACTAAACTTTAAATGATTTAAGCTGAATAAAGTGTATTGATATTAATTACTCGTGGTGCAGTGGCGGTGTGTGACAATTATACTGATTTTCATTAGCATTAAATTTCGACAAAGAGCGTAACATCTCATCACTTCATCAATATCCAATTGAATTCAACATTAAATTCACCTTTGTTTAAATACGATTTCTGAGAATTGCTTCTAATTTTCAAAGAATACGTTCCACTTCAATATTTTCTAAAAACCTTCCAGAAAACGAAATATTTAAGTAAACTTTATGGAGTGCTTTTCAAACAAGACTATTTCTTCCTAAAATAAATCCTAACTCACTGCATCCAACATGAATTTGATTTTAAACAACTAAACTCCACAATCTCCTTGATTTCTTACGAAACCGGACAGGTGTCTTACATCTTTTTTTTATCCATAAAAATGTAAAAGCTCCTCACACTGAGAAAAAAAAAACAGCCTTCCTCTAGAATGAATAAGTGGCCATTTTCTAAATTTCTGAACTAGAAATATAGATTTTCGAGCTATACGCATAATGCACGCCATTAAACTGAATAGACGAAATTATAGAGAATTTCTAGTTTACACATTTCTAGATGGTAAAACAATATTCTGAATATTCTGAATCTTTTGTATTGCGACAAATTCTCGCTTGATTTTCTAAAATTCGGTAATAAACGAAGATTATAATTGTTGAAACCTACCTCTTGTAGTATCATTTATTTGCATTTATTTACCCTCGAGATAACAGGCAAATGCTCTAGAATTCTAATAAAGGTTTTTAGAACTCGCTTTCCAAGGGGACTAGAATTTATAAGGATAATATAGAAATATTTTTTCTAGAGTCACAATTTAGATTTTAGGTGTCAGTTGAAGATTTTTTTCTCAGTGCATGACAATTAAAATATAAATAAAAATGTTCATCACAAGGCATCAATGTGTTTAGACGAACTAAAAAAAATTTAAGCTTTGCCAATAAACTCCATAATATGCAATAAAATACGTCTTTCTGTATATTATTGCTTATAAGAAACTTTAATATTCAGTATTCAATGACAGGTTTGCGGTACTTTTTGTTGCAATATGTACGTGTTGATGTTCTGGTAAGTTTCATCGAATAATGTTATCAACTGACGAAACAATACTCACATATTTAATAATTAATTGAAATATTATTTAAGAAAATTGAACTTACATATTAGTTACAATCAATTTAATGTTTAAAGACGTAGTACATATATAATAATAAACTTTACAATTTAAAACTTAAAAAAGATTTATTATTATTTAAGCATAACTTATAAATTAATTAATTAAGTAAGTAAAATTCTCATTATATCGGATTTCAAGCATATACAAATATATATTTATATATATTTGTATATGCTTGATATATATATATTACATATATATGCTTTATACATATATATAAATTTTAAATGCATCTTTTTATACGAGTAATAACAATACTGAACATGCGTACGCTGCATATGGTATGCATACCAGGCTAAATTAGCAAAAGTTCCAAAATGTTTTGAAATCAAGTAGTATAGGCAATTGTGTGTAATATTTCAATTGTTTTTCATTTGCTTAAATACGTAAGTATATTTCGGTATGTTTTTCCATGTATAAAACTCTAAAAAAAAGTTTGAAATTATTCTATCATGTTTAACCAACGTTTCTCGGGTTTCTTTTGAAGTTTTTAGTCTTATTAAACGTTCCCTTGCATGATGGAAACCTTCTCTTAAATTATTAATATTTTAAAAATCGCAAATAATTTGTAACATGGAAATAATATTGTCTAGGTAAACAAATTAAAAATTGTCTTTGAAATATTTTAACGATTTATTTATTTACGGTCTTTTAGTCACAGATTTTTTTTATCAAACTTATCACAATATACATTTTAAAATACATGAAAATAAGTTAAATGTTTAATGACATATATTTAAAAGAATAACAGAAAAAAACGTCGTTTAAAACCTAACAAATGTAACACGTTAATTCGTTAAAATGAGTTATTTTAATTTAATAACAAAGTTGTCTAATAGAACATGTTAAACAAAAATATTTTCAAATAAAACACCATTGATAAATAAATTTGTTCTTTTGTACCACTGAAAATAATAAAATAAAATCCTAATACTTCTTAAACATTCATAAAGTAACACTTACTTTCTTTACATCTTTTTGTTATTTATAATTATAGGTGTTATTTTCCATAATAAGAAAACTTATAAAACAATTACTTCTGAAGTTAATGATAAAACAAATAGTTTTCTTTGTTGCACCAAATAAAATCAAACAGATTATTTTTAAAGTGACATCTTTTATAATTAAAATTTCGTATTCTATTTTAAAGATTATTTTTTAAGTAGTATTTGAGCAATTGTCATTGCGCTTTTTTATAAGAATTCAAGAGAAAATAATTGGTATTTGTATAAATAAAAAAATAAAGGCAATCCAATTTAAATATTTAATTGTTTGACGTAAATTAAAAAGTACATTTATTTTAATGGTGTAAGTATATAAAATATAACTTTTAAATTATTTTTGTTTTTAATAGTAGTATTGAATAAACCTTTTGAACAACACCATTTTGTATAAATGCGTGTAATAAAATCATAGCGATAAAATACACTTACATATATTTTATAACTTCTCATTCAAAAGTAGTGACATTTAAATATAGTATATTTTAAAGAAAAACTAAAGTTATGATGAAGAATCTTGGAAGACTTCATACCTCTCCATTGCTGCTGCGTATTCCAGAAATGAAGTAGAGAGACCAATTTAAACTTAAGAAAAACACATTAATTATAGATTATTTTAAATAAAAGGAAGAAATAGAGCTACTCTACAGTATCATAAAGAAACTCAACAACCCCATTTTCAATTAAGTCTAAAAGAATAAATGGTTTCATATTACCAATAACTTGTTGATGATATAACTTCTGTCAGACTCGACTATCTTCAATACTTCATTTCAAGTAAGTTAAACTCCAAAATTCATCTTGAATGAACTTCTGTGAAGTAAAGCTCTTCAGACTGAAACTAACTGAACTCAACTCAACTCAACTCACGGAACACAAAGTACAACGCCTATTATACCGTGGAGAACCAATTTGCATATGATGCAAACTGGTTTCCAACAAACTTATTCAAAACTAATTGCTATTTTCCGCAAATTCCAAACTTTTGTTTTTTAACTCATAACTTCTGGTTATCCTTAATAGATTACTTTTATAATCGGAGTAAAAGATTCTAAATGAACTCGACTTCTTCGCAAAACCCCATTTGCGAACTTCTTACGAAAACTCCTTGAAGCCTTACAAATTGATTTAAAATTTGTTACACCATTATGTAGATTCTTATAAATAATCAAAAGATTATTTCAAAGAATGTATATAAAAGAAAATTTCAAAATAAATAACTAAATAATAAATATGTAAATATATTAAGAACATATATATATATATATAAATGCGAGGAACTATTTAAATGCTTCTCGCATATTATATTAAATGTTCAAAAACAAATGTAAGGAAGATTGAGATTATAGTTTTAATTTAATGTGTACTGTCATCTGTGTGCTATCTTAAATAAGAACAATTATAACATCTGTCAAATATGAGAAATCGAAAAAAAAAAAAAAAAAAAAAAAAAAAAAGCATTTCTGTATAGTTTATAATTTTTAATTAAGAAAGCATTTTTAAAAGAATTAAGTGCAAATTCCTATAAAATTATCTAGAAATTATTTACTTAGTTAAATACTTAATTGAATACTTAAAATAAATTATGATCCGTAGAAATTTTCATTTCTTACAGTGTTAAGTTTTTAGAATAGTGATATTTTATTAATTTATGTAACAGTCGTTAGCAAAATTATAATAACAATGATTCCTATATAAAAACAGTACACTTAATACTGTTTTGTTGAATAAATTCTTATCAAATCATGTTCTTAGACTGACTAAGACATGACTAGACAATGATTTATTTAACAAATCAGCATTAAGTGCACTTTTTTTACACAGGAATTATTGCTATCGCTCGAATAATTTTGTTACCTACAGTAAAACTTAAAATAAAAATTGGAACTATCCTAATTCTGGAACAGTATATTTGTGAAACATTGAGTATTTGCAATAAGAGCTATCGTTTGAAAAATGTCGTAATAACATTTCACCCTTTAAACTTTTTATTATTATTATTATTATTATTTGACATTTTCATGTATGACACTGAAATAATAGTATTCATTTATTTACTGCTGGAGGGATTTTGAATAGAATCGTGGACTGTATGGTTTTAAAAATCGCTGGTTTAAATTATATTAAATCATAAATCAGTTTAAAATGAATTTGAAGGACTCACCTTCCTTTCAATTGAATTAATAACATCATATTTAAGAAACCATGAATAAAAGCTTGAATAAATACACAAAATAGAATATAAACGTGAATAATTGACTTTATATCAGCTCATACGTTAGAATGAATTTTTCCAGCTTACCGTTAGAATCACGGATAGAATCACAACAAAAGAACAAACTAGAATAGAACCGCAGAAAAGTAAAATGGTTCACAGCAAATTGAAAAAGAAATTATTTAAAGTATAACTAACAATTAATTGAAAACATGAATAAAATAAATAATAATAAAAGAAAAAAAGAATTAATTTAGCGTTTAAAACACATTAAAATACCAATAAAAAGAAAGAATTTAATCAAAGTTTTTTACTAAAGTTCTTTCAGAATTGCATAGTGCTGCCATCTATTGAGTTATTAGAATTCTGAACAACTACACTTTTGAAAACCATGACATGCTTTAAGAAACGATCACATAAATAACAACGTAAATTCAAGTGATTGCATATTTAAAATGCAAATTAATATCGATTATATTACTTTTATGATTATATTTTTCTAACTTTATACAGTTACTTATTCTACGTATTTATTATATAAAGTTCATTATATTTTTTAGAATTTTATCTATATTCATCTAATATTCAGTGTATAAACCGTTATCTTAACTAAAGTTTGTATTTACAATCTATTCCAATAATGATAAAAGGAATTAGGGATTACAAATATATAAAAGGTAACAAAACCACTTTAAAACACGTATATACAATATTTTTATTAAAAACTACACAAAGCTTTTCGCTATCATACTAATAGCATCATCAGGTGTAATTACGTTACATAGAAACTAGCAATATATAAATAAAGAAGTTTAAATGGTTTAAAGTTACGGTTACAATAAAAATTTTAATTTACAGTTACAATAAAAATTATTATTTTCAGTATTTTTTTTTTTTTTTTTTCTCTATGAGCACAACGCGTGCCAAATTTTAGAAAGTGATGCAGCGTCCTTGGAGTTAATAACTTTATTGTATTTGATAATATTTACGGCTTCTGTTATTAGCAGGTCTTGAAAGTCTCGAGGGGCTGAAATAATTTCGGACTGGGTCCACATAGGAATAGCACCAGGGTGTTCGTACAGAAAGTCTACTAGGATTGAACTATTTTTCTCTTTAACATTACGTATATGTTCAGTAATTCTTGCTTTAAGTGTGCGACGTGTTTGCCCAATGTAGTAAAACTGTTCACTATTATATTTAATAGGGATTTTATAAACCCCTCCAGATGGTCTGTTGATATCTCTGTCATTAACAACTAAGTTTTTAATGGTACAGGGGGAGGAGAAAGGAATGCATAGATTAAATTTACGTAAAATAAAATGCTTAAAATTTTTAAATTCATTACAGAAAGGTAGACTAGTGGTATATTTGATTTTAGGATTATGGTTAATACTAGTATTATTATAGATTTTATTTTTGACCCCATTTATTATTTTTAAAACAGTGTTTTTACTATACCCAGCGTTAATACCTAAGTGAATAATTTTATTAATTTCTTTATTTTCGTTAAACTGGAAGGAGGTATAATTGTTGGCACGAAAAATATACGAGCGAAAAAAACTATTTTAAATTCAATAGGATGCGCGGATGAAACAGGTATGGGGGAAGGGATAAAAGAGTCTTTGTAATAAACGTCAAACCAAATAGTAGAGTTATCTTCATTACGGTGAATAGTTAAGTCCAAAAAGGACAGAGTCCGGTTAACTTCAGATTCAAATGTAAATTTAATAGAGGGGAATTGTTTATTGAGAATATCAATAAACTCAAGGAGAGAATTTTTAGAAAAAGGCCAAGCAATAAAAATGTCATCCACATAACGTAAAAATATTGTGGGTTTAAGGGTAATTGAAGCAAATGCACGTTCTTCTAAATCTATTAATAGAATATCTGCAATCAAGGGACTAAGGGGGGATCCCATAGGGGCACCAAAAGTTTGTTTATAAATGATACCATTAAATATGAAAACATTATTGGAATTAATTAAATTAAAGGCTTCTAAAATGAAATTAAGATATGACGCCAGGATAGGATTGTTTTTACATTTATTAGCAATAATATTGTATACCTCATCTAACGGGATATTGGGAAAGAGAGAAATTATATCTAAACTAAAAAATTTATCAGTACGATTTAATTTTGTGTTTAAAATTCTAGTTTTAACATCGATACCCGAATTCACAATATGTGGATTACCACTAATAATAGGTTTAAGTAGGTTAGATAAAAATTTTTCGAGAAAATATGTAGGGCTATTCCGTTTCGAAACAATTGGGCGAAAAGGAAGGTTATTTTTATGTGTTTTAATTTTAAAGAACAATTTAGGAATATCAGGGTAAAGAGGGGTTTTTATATTGTATGGTGAAATTAACTGTTTATAAGAATTAATTAATTTTTGAGTTTTACGTGTTAAACTATCGATTGGATTAGAGGTAACAGAACAAACAAAACCTCTTTTTCTAGTAAAAAATTTTGAACTTATCAAACTATAAGTTTTCTAAACATGAAATTAATCTACTTAAGCATGGGCCTAGTTTTGCTTTGAAGCTACATATTTTCTCGAAAAATTTTTATCTAACCTACTTAAACCTATTATTAGTGGTAATCCACATATTGTGAATTCGGGTATCGATGTTAAAACTAGAATTTTAAACACAAAATTAAATCGTACTGATAAATTTTTTAGTTTAGATATAATTTCTCTCTTTCCCAATATCCCGTTAGATGAGGTATACAATATTATTGCTAATAAATGTAAAAACAATCCTATCCTGGCGTCATATCTTAATTTCATTTTAGAAGCCTTTAATTTAATTAATTCCAATAATGTTTTCATATTTAATGGTATCATTTATAAACAAACTTTTGGTGCCCCTATGGGATCCCCCCTTAGTCCCTTGATTGCAGATATTCTATTAATAGATTTAGAAGAACGTGCATTTGCTTCAATCACCCTTAAACCCACAATATTTTTACGTTATGTGGATGACATTTTTATTGCTTGGCCTTTTTCTAAAAATTCTCTCCTTGAGTTTATTGATATTCTCAATAAACAATTCCCCTCTATTAAATTTACATTTGAATCTGAAGTTAACCGGACTCTGTCCTTTTTGGACTTAACTATTCACCGTAATGAAGATAACTCTACTATTTGGTTTGACGTTTATTACAAAGACTCTTTTATCCCTTCCCCCATACCTGTTTCATCCGCGCATCCTATTGAATTTAAAATAGCTTTTTTTCGCTCGTATATTTTTCGTGCCATCAATTATACCTCCTTCCAGTTTAACAAAAATAAAGAAATTAATAAAATTATTCACTTAGGTATTAACGCTGGGTATAGTAAAAACACTGTTTTAAAAATAATAAATGGGGTCAAAAATAAAATCTATAATAATACTAGTATTAACCATAATCCTAAAATCAAATATACCACTAGTCTACCTTTCTGTAATGAATTTAAAAATTTTAAGCATTTTATTTTACGTAAATTTAATCTATGCATTCCTTTCTCCTCCCCCTGTACCATTAAAAACTTAGTTGTTAATGACAGAGATATCAACAGACCATCTGGAGGGGTTTATAAAATCCCTATCAAATATAATAGTGAACAGTTTTACTACATTGGGCAAACACGTCGCACACTCAAAGCAAGAATTACTGAACACATACGTAATGTTAAAGAGAAAAATAGTTCAATCCTAGTAGACTTTCTGTACGAACACCCTGGTGCTATTCCTATGTGGACCCAGTCCGAAATTATTTCAGCCCCTCGAGACTTTCAAGACCTGCTAATAACAGAAGCCGTAAATATTATCAAATACAATAAAGTTATTAACTCCAAGGACGCTGCATCACTTCCTAAAATTTGGCACGCGTTGTGCTCATAGAAAAAAAAAAAAAAAAAAAAAAAATACTGAAAATAATAATTTTTATTGTAACTATAAATTAAAATTTTTATTGTAACCGTAACTTTAAACCATTTGAACTTCTTTATTTATATATTGCTAGTTTCTATGTAACGTAATTACACCTGATGATGCTATTAGTATGATAGCGAAAAGCTTTGTGTAGTTTTTAATAAAAATATTGTATATACGTGTTTTAAAGTGGTTTTGTTACCTTTTATATTATTTATACACGTGAAATGTTTTATAATTTTAAACTTTTAATAGTTTTTAATCTTAATTACAAATATAGTTTCTCCGATTTTCATGTTAAAGTTTACAGCATTCGTCACATGGAATTTAAATTTTTGCAAAATGATCTGAATCATGTGCGGTTCTTTAAAACATATAAACTTAAAATGTTTGTGAAAACAAATTAATTTTTTTCAAGGAAAAAAAAAAAAAAAAAAAAAAAAACTAATTTTTGCTCACACTTATAAAACATGACTTTTGGAAATTGATTGCAAGTATTAAAATAAATAAATAAATTAATTAAATTAAATTAAATTAATTAATTAAAAATGATTGTGTTTGTGATAAAAATTTAAAATAAATATGTTTGAATAGTCTCTAATCAGTCTTTTTTGTACATTGATTATCAGCAGATTGCGATGAGTATAAAGTGGATTCTAAATCACTAAGAATATACATTCTTGAACAGGAATAAGAACTTTGAACTTAGAAAACCGGAAACCAGACCTATAACTTGCAAGATTTTAAGTGGGATGCAGTGCCCGTTTTTAGGAAAAAATAAAAATAAAAATTTTATTTAACTTCTTATCCACGAAACTTTTATCCTGATATACATATGGTAAATTCAAAATGAATAAATTTTTCAGTGGTAGATATGTTGCGATTAAAAATATTATTTGTTCTCATTATATTCAAATGTAAGGGTCCGTAGATACAATCATCTTCTGGTATTCACTATTTTCCTCATTTATATATATATATATATATATATATATATATATATATATATATATATATTTCTTACTTTTACGTAATATTACTTTGTAACAAAATCTTTGAAAATTTGAATGTATTTCCTGAGAAAAAAAAATAATAAATAAATAAATAAATGCCAAGTTAAAAATATCTAATTAAAAGCGTTAGATTCGCAAGTATTTTTCTAATGAAATGTAGGATTATTTCACTGAAAAAGTTCTAAAATTTACTTGCATAAAAAATAAATTAATTATATCCTCCTCAAATTTTTCAGATTTTGTAGCGGAACTGTATCACTACATAGCATTACTTTAATGTATTTTGTTTGGAAAAATTTTAATTTTATACTGTCTTTCTTTTTATTTATGTATTTATGTATTTATTTTTTCTTCTTCTTCTTTTTTTTTTTACATTCATATTAGGGTAGGTGCACCAGTGATTTTCATGCTCCAGTAATTGACATCTATCCCGAAATAATTAATAAGTAAGAAAAATAATAAAATCATATATTTTACATATAAGAATTTTAACATTTTATGTCAAACACTTGAGCATAGGGTGCTAATAACTGGTAAAATGAATAACTAGCAGTGTCAAACACTGGAAAATAGTGGACCAATTACTAATAAAAGGAAAACTGACAGTATCAATTACTGGAACATTGCGTGAGTGTCAAATAAAAATTCATTAAAAAAAATAATATTTGTTATCAAATGTATATATTTTGACATATATGTGGTTCTGAATGTCTTTCATGCCATATGTATTAACTTAAGATTTCTGAAAATATTTTTTGATGATTAGAACATTAAAAACATCAGAGATTGCTCTAAAAGCGTCAATCACTGGTGCACTTACCCTATATCATAGAAGTGAAAAAGTTGTATTAGTAAATAAAACATTTGAAATTTATTTGATATGTGCAAAATAATATCACATAATTCAAAAAATGTTATTGCTTAATATTTTTTTTCGATATCGCAAGTTAATAATTTGTAGTTATAAATCAAGAGAAAAATCTACATTTTAAATTCTCCTGACAAGTAAATGAATTAAATAAATAAATGTAGTAGTGCAAAACAAGGAAAAAAAAGAAATAAATAAAAGAAAATCAAACGCAAGGTAATCCAAGCTTCTAACATCTCAGTAACTTTTCCAGTAGAGTTGCTGGGGCTGCAAGTCATTCGTTATCTTGAGTTCCATTTTTGAGAAACAGTTTATTTCTCTTTTTAGCCGTTTTTGCTTTAAGTCTAAAAATCAACTACAGCATTTCTGTAACACATATTTATACAAATATTTAATATAGATTTAACAATTACAATAACATGTATGTTTTTAAAGATTATACATTTTAGAAATCAAAATAACATGTAGATATAATATTCAAAAGTAATGCATGTAATCATTTTTATTCATTTATATCTTGTTATTTTAAAACAACAAATTACAAATAACTATCGTAGTTTTTGTTTAAATCTAGAAAAAAGAATCGCATTAGAATGTAGAATGTACTTCTTTGATATAATGAAAATCTTTGGCAAGGTATAAATGTATGTATTTTAAATGTGCAATCATTAAAAATAAGGTTATTTCTGCTTAAAAGTGCAAGATTTTTTAGCTTAATACTAAACATCATATCTTTATAAAGGAACAAAATGTTTTACCCGTAACTACTTTAATTGTTATAAAAAAGAAAGAAAAAAAATGTGATTGTAATAAATCAACGAGTTTACCAATGGAAGAAAAGATTACTCAGAATAATATGATATAGAATTTAAAGCAGAAAAATAATGATATAATATAATCAAGAATAGAGTATTTCCCTACCAATGATTGTAAGTTAGATTCCGTTCATAGCACAAAGTCACATAAGAAGGACTTTTTGGAGGGTTTATCGATTCGATGAAGAACAAAAATGGATCACTTCTCTTTCGAAGATTTTATCTGAAAGAAATTGTAGTAACTTATCTCTAATATCAACGAACATCCTTTCATTTGTGTAGTACATTATTTATAGAAAGAGAATAGTGTACATGAGAAAAATGGTAAATACCTTGTGAATTATTCAAATGCGCATTAGATTTAAAAGTTTTTAACAAATTGTAAAAAAAAGAGTATATAATTCAAAAGTTTATGAAATACTTTATGTTTTGAAATAATATATTAAATGCATTAAAATAAAATAAACGTATACAATAGTAGCTTATAAAGACAATATTATAATTGAGTTTGATAAAACTAAGTAATGTTCGAAGTACTAAAAATGTTTGCACACCACAGAAAGGGCTTTATAAATGTAATTTTATTAAATAATGTAATTTTCAAACAAAAAGCATACTTAAATTTTCCTGGGCTACCTAAGAATTAAACAAAAAGTGGAGAAGTCTGCCTTACTTAGGAACCAAGTATAGTAACTTAATTCTAGCCAACAAACTCACACCTAATTTTATTAATATTTAACAATACTTCATTTAAATGACATAGAATTGAAGACTTTTATATTCATAATATATATTATCCTACCAGAACGTTATTTTAAAATTTCTTTTATACATGGCAGAACATAATTGCACAAAGTAAACCTGAAAAGGAAACCGAAATATACAGTCGGTAACAAAAGTGTCCGAACACTAGCAAATATTCCTATGAAAAAAAAGTACACTTAATACTGTTTTTTTAAATAAATCCTTGTCGAATCATGTTCTTACACTGACTAAGAACAGGATCCGACAAGGATTTATTTAACAAAACCGTATGAAGTGTACATTTTTTACATAGGAATTTTTGCTAGTGTTCGGACACTTTTGTTACCGTCTGTATAATTAGAACTATTTTCACTGAATATCTGCAAAAAACGTAATATTATTATTCCTCCGTGACACAACATAAAATAATAACATGTTATAAAATAGATTTTTTTTTACTATTTTATTAACAAGTTAAATAATATTTTATTAAAAGTTAATTTGAATGTTTCATAAACGAGTTGAATAAACAATACTTCAAATTTTCTTTATTCTTCACATAATGTAATCAATTTTTAATTACAGCATATACTTATTAATGTAGCTTTTGACCCCCTTTACACAGCTTTCTATCTGGACTCTTACACTAGCAAAAAGATATATTTATATGGAATTCTTTTTTTGTTACATTTGCATTTTGGATAAGAGATAAATGGTAAAGATTATTGATAAACGGGCGTAAAATATGTGCCCGTTTTACTTTGTTCTACACGGATATGGTAGAGAAAGTAACGTTTTGCAGTAAAATTTTTGTATATTTATATGTTATCTGGTTCCTTGAATTTTAAAACCAACTTTTTAGTGGTTGGTATATCGGTATGTATGTGAAACTGTTAGAGCCACAACTAAATAACAAATCTCAGCAGGAAGTAGAGATGGGATAAACAGTTACTTTTCAGTAACAGAATAAATACTTTGCTCTATACTACCTTTGGTAAGAGGGTCTAATAATCTATTATTTCTGTAACGCATTATTGCTTTGTTGATATGTAACCAAATAATGTTCTGCTCATTTCAAGATATACAATATTTATAGGTATCTTGCATAGTGAATTTAGTACATGTTTTTTTATCCCAATATCTTCGAACAGTTCATTTTATCTGATTTATGCGATTTAAAATAACTTAAAACGATATTATAAAACAGTGCTAAAAGTTTAAAAAGCCACACTCGGACAACCGTCCTGGTAAAGTAAACCCAATATTTTGATAAACCCAAAACACTTCTTTTAAAACGCAAAAATAGAATATTTCAAACAATATCCGCCCATTCAGGTGGTTTCTTTTTGTAACAAAGAATGTGTCGTATATAAACCATACCAGTTACTATTTAAAAAAAACAGCCATTAAAAAAAGGTATAATAATATTTCAAATATAAAACTGCTGAATAATTCTTCCACTTAATTTTTGGAAGAACTTGAATAATCCAAATTGACAAGAGAATCAATATTCTTCACAATTATATTTGTCAATTGCAAGAACTGATGACTGCTTTGAATGTGTTTTATTAAATAAAAACATTCGTTTTAAAGAGAAAATTTTGCCTATAAAATTAAAATCATGCGATTACCCCCTCCCCCACCCCTCGATTTTTAATGGTGACATACAATCATAAATAACTAGTCTCAGCATTTTTACTCATATGAAATCTTTAGAAACAGTTTTAATGATAATAATAATAGTAATGCTCGTAAAAAAAAAAAAAAAAAAAAAAAAAAAAACTATAAAAAAATTAAAACGTAAATGAGCAATCTACTTGCCAAACTGCCTTTGAACGTGACATAATGTAAATAAATAAAATGTTCGCTAATATCACGTGCGATTAGATATTTTCAACTTCATTTCGAATATCAGCAATTTAAAATAAGTAATTTCTATCAGCAATTTAAAATAAAAACATACGCATCTCCTGGCTGTGACACTCCTTATCTTATAAAAGAGTGAAAGAGACAACAGCAGACGATCCCCTTACCTTCAAATAATTACTTCCCCTAAATTAATACTTCATTCATGGTCGTTTAAATTAATATTTCGATGATATTATTATTTATAATCGACGTTAAAATTAATTGAATATTAATGTAGTCTAAACTAATCAGCATATATAGTTATGCTCATCACTGACTGACTCTGTCAAGTTTTAAAAAGGCTAAGTAATTTCCTTTGACTCTGTCTGTGTGTGAACGCAAGTTGCCACCTAATTTTCATACTTTAGTTAATCTTATAAAAGCTAATTCTCCGATCGATAAGCTCTTTAATCCGACGAATTCAGAAAAATTTTCCCTTTAATTTGGTACCTTATTTGTAACGAATTTTTGATTATACTGTTTAAAATACTAAAATATACACAGATTTTAAATAGATATTTTAATTTTTAATTGTTGCTATTTTTTTCCCTCAGCATACAATGAAATAAGCTTTCACGTGAAAAAGAAATATATATATATAATATTAAATTTTCTCATGCATGTAAAAAATGACGTCTATAAAATAATATGAATAAGTTTAAAGTTTAAAGGTAACGAAGAGATAAATAAAGTGATAAATGTTTGCACGGGCTTGCTAGCAAATGAATTATTTGGAGTGAGAAATAAATAAAATAAAATGATCATTTTTCATCGGGCGCCTTAGTCTACCCTACAACTAACTAGTATTAAATAATAATCGGTTAAAATTAGTGCATCCAAGAAAATATCAGAAAGTTGCAGGATAATAAATATATCAAAATGTATTAAAATATTATTTCACAGATTTTATATTTTCGAAGTTATTAAGTATTATGAACACTGATGAGATTATTTCACTGTTTCCTTTATTCCCTATTCTTTGAGAATAGTTTGACAATCTGTAACAGAACCAACAGTATTATTTAAAAATATTATTTGAGTAATTTAAAAACTTCTAAACCTTTGGGTATTATTAACGCTAGGGAGATTAATGCAAAGATTCATTCATTTTCTATTAAATGAATAGTTTGTCCTAATGTCGGAAACGTTACTGTTCCCCGTTTAATGAGATAAAAATTTGAAGCTTTATTTAGTAGTAAAAGTATCATATTATGTTAAATGATGTCCATCTCTAGCAGGAAGTTCAAATTTGGTACACAAATTTCGTGTCATTAAAAAATGCTAATGTAAATTATTTATTAAAATGTAATTAATTTTCTATGTACACGTATATCCAAGAAAACTGAATTACATAAAGTCTAGAGCAAAATTTCTGGTAGGTGAACTCTAATATCTTTAGACCTCTTTAACAAAATAAAATGAAAATTTATATATATATATATATATATTCATGAAAGCATGCTTTGCATGGAATGTGTTATAAAAATCGTCTACCATTTCTTCATAGATCAGCACAAAAAGTTCAGATATATTAATGATTATATTCGGAAATGGCTGTAAGTGCATTTCAAATTGTGTTACGCATTTTTAATATTGCGCTAAATTTAAGCATTTTATGTGATGTGAAAATAATTTAAAGACACTGTATGAAACTACCATAAATCAACCGAAAACATATTTCTATATTGGAAAGGTATAATTGATGGATATGATTTACTTAATTTTACCAATCCCAAGAAATATGTTTAGGAATAATAATTCTTTCCCACATTCATGTGATAGATAAAATATTGATTGGAATTCAATTTTTAATGGTAATATAATGCGTTTGGGGTACCACTGAATACGAAAATCAATATGTGTATGCGACTTTTATAAACGTAGCTATTAACAATTAACGGAATTTCAAATTAAGTATTTTACAGGTCATTAAAAAAAAAAAAAAAAAAAAAACTTTAATTAAAAATACGGACAAGGATTTTCACGTATCAAGCAATTGTAAGTATCAAGTTTGCGTGCGTAATTTTGAAGAAACATTTAAAATTAATAACATCATCCTTAAAATGTTTATGAATCTAAATTATAGAATCAGTTGGGGGATTAAGAGGGGCGGTAGCTCTGATCACACAGAAATACACTGATGGAAAAAAAATCCCAACACCAAGAAAAAATTATTGTACAGTAATGAAATTTCAGCAATACATTTGTCTAGGTAACATATTTAATTGATTAAAGTTTCAAGATCACAGGTAGAGCCATTGGCGAGAAGAGCCATTTCAAATGTGAAATGTTGTACATTAGTAACCGGTGTAACCGCCAGAATTTTGATTGCAAGCATGCAAACGTGCATGCATTGTGTCGTACAGGTGTCGGATATCAGTTTGTGGGATGGAGTTCCATGCCTGTTGCACTTGGGCGGTCAATGCAGGGACGGTTAATGCTGGCTGTGGATGACGCTGGAGTTGTCGTCCAATGATGTCCCATACGTGCTCGATTGGAGAAAGATCTGGTGATCTTCCAGGCCAAGGCAACATGTCGACACTCTGTAGAGCATGTTGGGTTACAACAGCGGTATGAGCGCGAGCGTTATCCCCTTGAATGCTGTTCATGAATGGCAGCACAACAGGTTGTATCACTAGACTGACATACAAATTTGCAGTCAGGGTGCGTGGGATAACCACGAGAGCGCTCCTGCTGTCATACGAAATTGCTCCCCAAACCATAACTCCAGGAGTACGCCCTGTGTGTCTAGGCCGCATACAGGTCGCTAGCAGGCGTTCACCTGGCCTCCTTCTGACCAACACACGGCTATCACTGCGACCAAGGCAGAACCGGCTTTCATCAGAAAACACAACAGATCTCCACTCCGTCCTCCAATGAGCTCTAGCTTGACACCACTCACGTCGCAAACGCCAGTGGTTTGGAGTCAGTGGAGTGCACGCTACAGGGCGTCTGGCTCGGAGCTGTCCTTGAAGTAACCGATTTGTAACAGTTCATTGTGTCACTGTGGTGCCAACTGCAGCTCGAATTTTAGCTGCAGACGCTGTACGATTAGCCACAGCCATACGCCGAACACGGCGGTCTTCCCTCTCAGTAGTGCCACGTGGCCGCCCGGAACCCGGTCTTCTTGAGGCAGTACCTTCCCTTGACCACTGATGCCAACACTCATGCACAGTGGATACATTCCTGCCAAGTCTTTCTGCAATATCGCGGAAAGAAAATCCACATTCTCGTAGCCCTACTACACGACCTCGTTCAAACTCAGTGAGCTGTTCATAATGGCTTCTCCGTCTTCTTAGAGGCATCCTTGACTAACATTAACCAACTACGTCAAATCTCAACTGCAAATAACGATCACGAACCTTACAGCGCTTATTTAAAGCAAACCTCATTTGGCATGTTCATAGTGTCGCTACAAGCGCCACACTTATGCGCGTAGCTCGAAATTTGAATCGATGTCATCTTTCAGATGTATAAACACGCCTACCAAATTTCGTTTATCTTGCACAGCTCCTTGCTGGTGTTGGGATTTTTTTTCCATCAGTGTATATGCGAGCTAAAAATTGCTTCTGAAATTGCTTTAAACTGTTTTTAAAGTACAGTTACTTTCATTACTTCTCCTCTTATACTTTAGTCTATAATATGTATTTCTATTATTAAAACGCAGTTGCAAAAAGAGAAAGTTGTAGGATTCCACACCAGATTGTTTATGATATATTCTAAATGTAAAAACTAAAATTTAAAAAAAAAAAAAATTACTTGATGCTAATTCAATATCTGTAAAACCTAACTGCAAAAAACATTTTTATTGCGTAGAACACGATATGAAGTAAATAAATATATATATGTACATATAGCAAAATGTTCTGTGAAATAATATCCTAATTAAACAAATCTAACTTTCTTTAGAGAAATATTGTATGTTTTTATTTTTCTTTAAAGCTTACTTAATGTATTCAATTTAAATTTTAAGAAACCATATAGTCCCAGGAGTAACTTTCTTTCGCTTCCGTATCTGGAGAGTTTATTTTTCTGTCTCATGCATTAGATAAAATGAGTGTTATATTAAAGTAAATGTCCTAAGTAATCACATGCAACATGTTTATATTGATTTTTTGTTGTTGTTGTTGTTTGTTTGTTTCTTAGCTGTTATACTATCTAAATACTTTTTATTACTAATAGATAAACCACGGGAAATATATTGAACAAAATATTTTATTTATAATATTATGTGTAAAAATACGATATGAAACATTTTTCATTATTTGCAGTGTTTTTAAAGCATATATCCAATTAATTAATTAAATAGTATCAGTTAAAGATCACAGAAATTGGACATTTTGGAAATTACGTGTGACATTTTACTAGAAAAATCTAATAAAAGCAGAGCCACGGAAATAACGTTGTTTATTATTTTAGATATAGGTAAAATGTGTTAAAAAAGTGATTAAAAATACTGTTGTAATCGCAGATTGTGACAAAACATAAATTTAAGTATGATTAGTACATAATTTACTTTAAATATAATAACAATTTTAAAAATCTAAAATTATCAACATTTAGTTGTCTTTCCTCAAAACTATTATTGCGATCTTGGCCCTGTCATTAGCTGAGTGAAACAGTTCTCCAAGATGATAAACGGGAGGTTCCTGGTTCGATTCCAGATCATGCTCGTCTAAATAGACGTTTAGAGTATTTAGTGATTTCTCCGAAGCTCGTATGAATACGGGCTAGGACCCAAGAAAGATTCCTCTCCCACTGAAGGCATTCCATCAAGCCAAATTCCCTAGTATAAAAAAATGGTCTTAAATCCAACACCAACACATCTTAATTTTAACAATATGAGACGTGTTTTGCTTTTTATTCCAAGAAAATTTAATGTTAGCATTTAAACATGATTTATATCAACAAACTAGTCTTTTAGACAGAATTATTCAATGAATTAAAAATTTAAAAAAATATTATATTATTATTATTATTATTATTATTATTATTATTATTTTGTACATTTCATATTTTACAAAAATGTATGTTTATTCCTTTTTAAGATGCAATAATAAAACATTTTATTCGAATATCATTTACATAGGAATATATATAGTACATTATTGCTGGAGGTTTATATACAGTTACCTTACCGGATATTTGGATACAGTTTCGAATACTTTTCTGCTTAATTACATGAAAATTGTACAATGTAGAGATTAAAAAGAATTTTGTCTAGAAACATAGTTTATAAGAGAATTACAAAAAATATAGACTTTTACATATCGAAAATAGCTTATACATACAGTTTATCTATTGAGGTGTTCAATGAGAGGAGGTATTATATATTGAGAGATTTAAAAGGTATTTATATGAAAAAATATGATGGAATTTCAACTGATGTTTATACAAATTTAAAAACCTCAGATAAATTTATTATTTCATATATCGACAAAGCTAACAGAAATTTTGCAATTATTTGCAAAAAACTTTATGCTCAGAAACTTTATGATAGTTATAATAACGATAATTATATTCTACGAAAACAGAATAAAATCTTTTTGTAAAAAAATAGAACCGACTCCAAGAAGGAACTACCATTCAAACAACTAAAAATGAAAGAAAATTGGCAGAAAATGGAACTGTAAATTGCGCCTAAAAGTATAAAATAATTTCCTTCGCCAAACAACCTATAACACTACAATTAATCATAACTTTTGAAGTCGGCGCAAAATTAAATAAAATTTCATTAGTTTTTAAAGGTTTGTCTTAAATCGGTAGCAACAAATGCTGTTTTCTCGAATGACCCATTTTCATGTTTCCTTTATTATTTTATCACTGTATACAATTGGTCCATTAGTAGCATCTACAAAGAACAGTGAACATTCTTCACAAAACGGTATTTATGTTTCTACGAAGTTAGAGTTTCCTTTGCAAATTCGGTATATCTTTGATAACTATGATCCTTGGTGGCTTTTGGATTTGGCGATCAAAACGTAAGGTAAAAATATACACGCAAGATGTATACTTTCATAATATATATTGTACGATGTGTTGTTTCATGTTCTTGATTACTCTCTTGATATGCCTTATCAAAATCATGATATCCCAAAGAAATTAAATATGTTTGCCGGATAATTTTGCGATTTTTCTTTCACCAAGGACGTCAGATACCAGCATCTTCGCCAACATTTGCTGCTTACGAAATCTTATTTGTTTTCTTGAATCAAAGTAGTTTTCGGCTGCGTTTTGCAGGTAACAATGTGAGATGTGTATTTTGAATAGGATTTGATTTTTGTATTGAATAAATGTATAAATTTTTATTTAATTTTGCGCCGACTTCAAAAGTTATGATTAATTGTAGTGTTATAGGTTGTTTGGCGAAGGAAATTATTTTATACTTTTAGGCGCAATTTACAGTTCCATTTTCTGCCAATTTTCTTTCATTTTTAGTTGTTTGAATGGTAGTTCCTTCTTGGAGTCGGTTCTATTTTTTTACAAAAAGATTTTATTTTTCTCTTTTCAGTGAAAACTTATTTATATAGCAGAACATCAGAAGATGTTCGACGGAAGTTTCACAAATCACAACTTCCAAGAAAAGTGACATTACTCAAAAAATGGTTTGTGTCACTGAAAAATACAGGAAATGCACACCATGTTATTCTAGTCAAGTTATTTTTAAGTTGATTTTTCTCAAATGCTGCATTTTTAAGTTGTGTCACTTATTCTTGCCTTTATCGGATATGAGCAAAAAACTATCTATTGAACGAACATACGTTAAATTAAAAAGTCTTTAGAAATGTAAAGAACGGATACGCTGTATTCGTAACCGAAAATTCTGTTAGGCATATATATTGAACTTTACAGTCAGTACGTGCCACCCGCTGCGCTGGAAATTGCGCAGCGTAAAGTTCAAACTAAGAGCTAAATATGCATTGCAGCTGACGGATAGAAGTTTCAACATCGATACTTACATACTGCTTTTAACAGTGTAGCTTCATGCTTTCAGCAGTTAGAGTGAGAACAGACTTTTGTGAGTATCCTGTATTTTGTTTATATCTTAATGAAATCATACTGAAACCTATTTCAGGTCAAGATCATTACGACAACAACAACAAAAAAATTACAATTAAATCATCTCTTACGAAGCTACAAGCTAACAAATTTCAACAACAACGAGAAACATAGTTTGTATTGAGAACCTCTTCCTTTATGAAGTCGGTTTAAAACGTCTATGCGTTAATCGATGTGACCGCTTACAATAACCATACTTTGAATTTTACATAGCAAAAATGTCACCCTCTACGCTACAACATATGCAATGTCGTTCAAGTGTGAACAAAATAGGAAATTGCGAACAAACAAATGCACGTTTTAAGCGTTCTGTTTTTAGCATTAATGCCTAAACTATCTATGCGTACTACATCGATGATGCTCTGCAATTTTATAATTCAATTTTTTTCTCCTGTCTTGAAATGTTTCCGCGATAGAATTGCTAACTCCACTCTTTCCCACCAGGTGGCGCTTTAGGCGGTTGAATCACGTAGCACATGTCCACTTTACTGTACCTACATACCACTTTTATGACTATAGCTGCACCTGTTCAGCAGTTAAAAGTGTCGGGACTGACTTTTTTGGGCACCCTGTATTTTCGTTTGATCGTAAAGATCTTACAAATCAGACTATTTCAGACCAAGACCTTTACAATAAAACAAAAAGTGTCAAAATCTGATCATCCGTTCAGAAGTTATGAGCTAAGAAACAAAAACAAAAAAAACATACGCTTTGAATTGAGAAACTCCTCCTTTTTGAAGTCGGTTAATTAGAGCATCTCTTGCGAAGTTATAAGCTTACAAACACCAACAACAACACATAGCTCGAATTAAGAACACCCTCCTTTCTGAAGTTGGTTCAAAACGACTTTGCACTAATCGATGTGACCGCTTACAGTAACAGTACTTTGAACCACAGACTATACGTGTCATCCGCTACGCTGCAAAGTGTGCAACGTAGTTCAAGTGTGCACAGTGTAGGAAATTGCGAAAAAACAACTGCAAATTTTAAGCGTACAATAATGTCTAAAAACTGTCTTTTTGTAGTAAATCGATGATGCTCTTCAACTTCGTAATTAACTTTTCTCCCATCTTGAACCGTTTTTGAGATAGGAGCGCTAATTCCGCTGTATTTCACCAGATGGCGCTTTATTTTCTTTAGATTGTAAAGATGTTATAATGGGACCTACTTTAGACGAAGATCTCTACAACAAAACAAAAAGTATCAAGTAACCCTATGTTGTTGGACTATATAGCGTATGTCTCACCAGCTACGCTACAACGTGAGCAACGTAGCTCAAGTGTATATAGTGTAAGAAATTGCGAACAAAAAAATGCACGTTTTTAGCCTTGTATTTTTAGCATCAATGTCAAAACTATCTTTTCGTACTAAATCGATGACGCTCTGCAATTTTATATTTCACTTTTCCCCCCTGTCTTGAACCGTTTCCGAGATAGGAACGTTAGCATGAATGTCTAAACTATCTTTTTGTACTAAATCGGTGATACTCTTCAGCTTTGTAATTCACTTTTTCTTTAGAACCGTTTTCGAGATAGGAACACTAACTTTGTTGTTTTCCACCAGGTGGCGCTGCAAGCGGTTTAACCTTGTACTGCATGGCTACTTTGCCATACTTACATACCATTTTTATCACTATAGCTGCAGCCGTTTAGCAGTTAAAAGAGTTGGGACTGATTTTTTGGGCACCCTGTATTTTCTTTAGATCGTAAAAATATTACAATGGGACCTATTGCAGACCAAGACCTTTTCAACAAAACAAAAAGTATCAAAATCGGAGCATCCGTTCAGAAGTTATGAGCTAACAAACATAAAAAAAACATACGGTTTGAATTGAGAACCTTCCTTCTTTTTTGAAGTCGGTTAAAAAAAACAAGAAATTAGTAAGAGATTTTATAAGAAAATAAAATTAAAACAAAATAGTCAAGACTTTTCGTATTTAGTTCTTATCCCCAGATTTCGTATTCACCCCCCCGCCCCCATTTCATTAAATCAGTTACATGTAGTTTTGGTTCTTACATAGTTAACGCCAATAAGTGATTACTGAATAAACTAAGTAAAATGTTTAATATAGTTTTATAATTGAAAATAGTTATGAATTTATTGACAATTTAAAAAGTTTAAGTAACGTGTCTGATTTATATGCTTATGATTTTGAAGATTTGTATTCGTTTATCAGATCTAATAAACGAAGTTAAGAGGGTTTTTTTAGACGTACAATACATTGAATTTTGATTAGGATAGTTCTTTCTATATTTCATTTTGTTGTTCAAGAAAATTATATGTACGATGGTGAAAATATGTATAGACACATTCATGGCAGAACAATGGAGAAAGGGGAGTGATTTAGTTCAATTTTAGCTATTTATGTATATATGTATAAAAATAACCTAATTTTAAATTACAATATAAAATATCTCAGGTATATTGATAAATTCCTTGATAAATTTAATGCTGTTAAAGAAAAGGTAAATTTTAGTTTTTATCCAGACTCTTTAAAATTAAAATTTTCTTACAGTAATCCAATTAATGCTGACTATTTAGATATTAATCTAAAATTCAAAGATAAGAAAATAATTTCTAGAATTTATGATAAAGGATATCACTTAAGAATTTTGTTGAGTTAGTTTATCGTTTCGTTTGTGTTGCAAATTGTTAACTTATAAACTGTGGTTTATTTATGTGTATTTCAATATATATATATATATATAATTTTTCGTGAGTATAATGAAATGACTGAGAACAAAATCTAAACACTTGAATAAATCACCACAAAACCCCTAAAAGCCAATTAGGTAACTAGTTAACTTGAATAGGATTCATTATTTGTTGTATCTGAAAATTAATATTAATCAATTATTTTAGAAAATTATTAAAGTTACTTGCCTAAATATTAAAACTATTAGATTACAAAACTTGTTGAAATCACATATATATTTATATACATCATATACAGTCGGTAACAAAAGTGTCCGAACACTAGCAAAAATTCCTATGTAAAAAAAGCACACTTCATACGGTTTTGTTAAATAAATCCTTATCGAATCATGTTCTTACACTGACTAAGAACAGGATTCGACAAGGATTTATTTAACAATTCCGTATGAAGTGTACATATTACATAGGAATTTTTGCTAGTGTTCGCACAATTTTGTTACCGACTGTACTTAATAATCTCACATATATATATATGTATATATATATCATATACTATATACATACAGCTATATATATATATATATCATATACTTAAACATTTAAACATTATTTAAATCAACAAACTAATTTCTTAGAAAGAATGATTCAATAAATTAAACAGTTTAATTTTTTTTTTTTTTTTTTTTTAATGCATTTTTTATATTTACAAAAATGTATGTTCGTTATTTTTTAAGATACTATAACAAAAATTATTTCGAATATGATTTACGGAAGAATATATACTATATATATATATATATGCATATGAAAATCATGAAAACTGGTAGTAATAAAACTTGATTTTCCATAAAAAAAAAAAAAAAAAAAAAAAAAAAAAAACTTTGAAGCATTGAAACAAAGTATTTATAAAACAATGCGCAAAAGCTGGAAAAGGAAACATAAAACAGAAATAAACAAACAAACTGATAATAAATGTAAAGTAATCCCAAAACACATAGGGGGGGGGGGGCTTCTTATTTTTATTTTGATTCAATCTATGGTAACACTGTGTTCGTTGATTGTAAATAACTGTTGTTGAAACCCCCTTACCATTTTCCTTATTTTTAAGAAGAATTGAAATTTAGTTCATTCTATCAGGTACAACTTTTTGAATTTACATGATTGGGGATTCAATACTATTAGCTATTATGTTATTCAGCTAAAATTTCGCTAAAATTTCTGCATGCGTAGTTAAAAATTATTTAGTAAAAATGCTCATATCTCATTAGATATTTGAAAATTTTGTGTCCTGATTGCAGTATGCTGTATCCAATGTAAAATGTCAAGTTTCCAGTAAATGACTTTATACTGGGAATAATACCTTGTGTGTTATAGATTAAAAAAAATTGCAAATATGTTTTCAATATTTTAAAGAAACCGTTATATCTCCATAAATATGTATCCATGGTAGGGTAGTCTTGCATAAAATTACATAAATAATAAGACGAAACCTCACAATCACATGGTGCAGCCACATCTCATTTCAAGTATTACTTTTTACAGGTTGATCCTAAATATTTTCATTTTTATTTAATTTTTTACTGGTCCCACTTTTCTTTTCAGGGATAAACATTCACTGAAATATATGAGGTATACGATGTACTTTACATTCCTGAAATTTCAAGATGATTCGTTCAGTACTTTTTGAGATATTTATTAAAACGATTAAAATCGGGTTATTTATGAAAACTTAATGTATTACGTTTTATACAAGCACCAACACGCGTTATACACTATTCATAATAGGACATTACTCTGGCAACAATGTATGAAGCTTCCGATGTAAGTTATTTTGCTAATATTTACATTTCTTAAGCAAACAATACTTATGTTTTTATATATCTTTTCTTAATTAATACAAATGGCCAATTTATGTTCAAAGTTAAAAAATCACAATGCGTTATACTGAATTTCGATTCTATATAATAAGGAATCAAACCTGTATACAACTCGTGCTTCTACTAATGAGTATATTTTCTTCAATTCTTGACCATCGTTCGATGTCGTCAAAGAATCAAATTGGTAATTATTTGTAAAATGTATTTTTCGTTTATTTACAATTAGTAGGACAAAAAAATCTTAAGACAATATGAAATTAAAATATTTGACATTCTCACAATCGAATATTATGAAATATCCTTTTTTCTTTACCTTACCTATAGGATCGAGAAAGTATTGTTTTAGGGTCAAATTTTCGAATGTGAGTTTTTGTTATACTTACATGTTCTGAGGTCCCCTGAATACGAAAATCATGTTTTTAGCGAATGGTGTGTGTGTGTCTGTCTGTGTGCAAGCCTGTCTGTGTGTATGTCTGTGTGTATGCTATCAGCATATCTCAAGAACAAATGGTAGCAAAAATTCCAAACTCGGTATTCTAAATGTGTATCTTATAGGGATGCTGTGGGGGTGAAATCCTTCTCTTAAAACAAATCTTTCGTTTGTCCATAATTTCAGAACATTGCGTGTGGGAACAAATAGAATCCATTGAAGTCTTGATAATTTTAAATTGTCTTTATTGAATGTATTCTTAAGAAGTAATATAAGTAAGTTCACATATAAAATATAAGTTGCAATAAAAAAAAAACCAAGTATTTCTCGGGAAGCGAGGGAGAGAGAGAGAGGGCTAAAAAATTACGTATTAACTATATGATGAAAAAGCGAAAACTGAGGGTCTGCTTTTTTTCTCGCACGGGGAGAACCCCTGGAAGGGCAGTTATATGTTTCGTTTTATCTTATTTTCGCCAAAAATGAAAGCCAACTTCAGTTCTTTGTTTAAAATAGTAAACTAATGTTAATTTTTGAATTTGTAATGACGGTTTATAATTGTATTAACCTTTTAATCGCCAACTTTACGCCAAGCGACCGTTTGACTAGAGAAAATGACCGTTATGAACTGAAATCATTAATATTGGGTAATTTAAAATAAATTATATCCGGTGTTGCAATAATATAAATTCTGACAATGAGTTTTTCTTATTTTATGACTATTTGAGAACACTTTTTTTTATAATTACGTTTAATGTCAGAATTTCCGTTAGATATTATTTCTTTTATTTTCTTTTTATCCCATAAAATAAAGTACTTTTCTATTTAAAAAAATAAACATTTTATTTATGATTTAGATATAAAACATATACAATTTAGATTTCTGAATGATGTGTGTTATTGTTTTATGTTAATAAATAGTGTAGGTCGTATGTATAATTAAAATTGTGTAATTTTTAACGACATTTAAAAATAATTCTTTCTCCAAATGCTTAAGAACAAATTATGTAAATATAATATCTCACTTAAAATTTAATTATTTTTTATTGCAATAATGCATTAATTTATCATTAGATTTTATTTTATTTAAAAATTCAATTAAAATTTAACCAGATATATGTGAACACCTTCACATATTTCTCCCGGCGACCCAGAAAAATAAAAAAAAATCTCTCTCACTCCCTAGTATGTCATATAAACATAATGAAAATTGTCATTCATTTTTTTTTTAAATATATATATATATAAGAAATCTGCATAAGCAAAATCAAAAATTGTATATAATGAAACAGTGAATTACTAGTATAAAATGTGCACATTAAAAAAATCTGTCTCATCATGAAACACAATGGCTTTCCGAATACTTTATCATTCGACAATGATTGTGGGCACCACATTTTCTTATAGTTTAGAGTCTGGATCCAGATTTCCCTTACATATATCTCGTCAAGAAAGCCTTGAAAGTGATACTTATTCACTTTTTTTGTAAAAATAGTTTTTCTCTACAATGTTCTTACATATATATATCCATGGAATGATGATGTTATGCTTTAAAGGTATTACATATTACTTTCTACATTGTAAAGAATATTGAACATGTCATATTTAATACTGCAACATGTCAAATAAGATCAATGTTAAACATAGAAAAAGACAACACATGAGTACAAGTAAATTAAAAATGAACATAAAATGAGAGAAAAAAAAATGTATATACAAATAATAGAAAATATCACAAAAGTGAAAAAAATTTGTTCGTGCAATTCCACACAGGAGAGATTCAAAAACGACGCCCATTGGACAGTCAAAAAAAAATATCTCCCCTTAATCTTATATGTAGCAACAAGTATATCGACTTTGGCTTATGGCCATTGTCCTAGCGGGATAGGGCGTGTATAAAGACCTGACCTGTTAGGGACAGGCCTCCGTCCCCCATCAAAGTCAAAGACTTCTGTAGAGACACCTCGCAAAACTGGGTATATATATGTCAATTGAATTGTATTAAACAATTTTCAAAAGAAGTGTGGGGGTCTCATCACAATGAAATGCTACTCTCCCGGGTAAATTTTGAACGAGTTAGCATTAACATAGAGGGTAAAATTAAAAATGAAAAAAATATATTTAATTAAAATTCTTAGTACTATCAAAATTTAGTGTGATGAGATAAAGACTACCAAAACAACTCACTAAACCCAATGAAGCATTTAAAAAAAAATAATATAGCATAATAAGAATAATAATAAGGTAATTGTCACATATTAAAATTTTGAGATTTTAACTTTAAGTCATTGCACTATTGAAAAGTTTTGTATATAGTATGTCAACAAACAGTATTGTAATCATCTGTTAAACTTAATATTAATATTTATCAAAATGTAAATATTATTAAACAAGATTTTTTTTTTTTTTAAACTGAATTATAATAAATTTTATTAAATTTGTTGTTAAGAAAACTGTAATAATAAGAACTAGAAAAGAAAAAAAATTATGCAATATTTCACATAGTGTTGTGTCATCCATTGTAATTAAAAATAAGAAAAAGAAAAATGCAGAGTATACATTGGTCCAGCCAATTGCCTGCATACAATGAATGACAGAACTATAAATAAACATAAAAAAAAAAAAAAAAAAAAAAAAAAAAAAAAAAAAAAAAACTCATGCACTACTGAGCTCATGGAATGCATAAGTTTTGTAAAACATTACATAATATGATATTAAAAATTAATTCCTGTTTCTTAAATTATAATTGTGGCTTTGTCTTGCATAATAATTAACATTTCTATTAGGACTTGCTTCATCAAGTAAGTGGCTGTATCTAGGTGGTGCAATAATAAGTCTGTCAATATGGACTCTAAATGACAATATATCAGGCGCTTGTAGTCTTTTAATTGTAAATGAAACCGGTGAGTGTTTTTGTAGAACAACAAAAGGTTCTGTGTACTTTGGTTTAAACTTATCAACGGATTTTAAATAAACAATGTCATGTACAGCAACAGGTCTTAATTTAGCATGTCTGTGAAAGTGTTGATATCTCTTATTTTGATTATATTTTATGTTAGAGTAAGCTTTAAGGTAAATTTTATTTAAATCTTCTAATAATTTATGTGTATCAACATTCTTGTCGAGAAAAGGTTGATTCATCTGTTGCTCAAAAGTATCAAAAATCAATGAAATTTCTCTTCCAAAATGTAATAAGTTAGGTGAGTACAAAGTAGATGAATGTTTAGAGCCATTATACAATGATTTACGTATAAACAAAGAGTTTTCAAATGTATGGCCTTCAGACATTAAAATGTTTACTGAATATTTAATGGATTTATTGATCCTTTCGGACAATGCGTTTGATTGTGGATGTGCTACAGAAGAATGTGTAATTTTTATACCAAGAGTACTATTAAAAGAGTTGTAAACACTGGATGTAAATTGAGGACCAAGATCCGAGAGGATAACTGAAGGTCTACCAAAGGTGGTAATATAACTAAACAAACATTTAACTATTTTTTCTGCTGATGTATCCTTTAATGGATAAAGTTCCATATGGCGTGAGAAAATGTCCAACACTGTGAGTACTGAGTGACCATTATTAAATGGTCCTACTAAATCAACACTAATAGTATGTCCAGGATGTGTGGGTGTGTATGTAGGTTGTAATGGAGCTGGAAGAGTGTTATGATGTTTAGCCTGTAGGCATCGTGTACATGAAGCGACAAAGTTTAATGTATCTGTGTACATTCCTTTCCAAAAGTATTTGTTTGATAGGAAATTATATATTTTATTTAATTCAAAATGAGACAAATGTGAAATTGTTAATGTCTTAGCCTTTAGCGAATTAGGAACAATAATAAGATATGAGAATGTTGAGCTATTGGGACATTGCTTCTTATACATCAGTACCTTTGTGTCTGGATGAATAAAATAGTTTGGGTATTTTCTTGAAAAACCTTTCTTTAGAATTTCTGTGTAAATTTTTGACAATACAGGATCCTTTATTTGTTCATTTACAAAAGTATTATTAGAGATTTCTAAAAGTGGGTCTTTATTATTTGAATCTCCAGAAATTAAGCAATTAGTGTATTGTTGTTTGATTTTGTTACAATTGTTATCATTAAAGTGATTAGCAATATTACTATTATCATGTACTACAGGTAGAGGTTTTTTTTCAAAAATTAATTCAGGATTAGAGTTCAAATCTTGTTGATTGTGAGTGAAGTCACATCTCGAAAAATAATCTGCTAAAATATTTGATGAACCAGGAATGTGTTCAAAATCAAACGAATATTCTGAAATTTCCATTAACCATTTTGTGGTAAGGTCTGTAGGATTAGTTGTTTTTTTGTATCTTTTTAATAGAGCACTGTCAGATAAAATTGTGAATTTTCTGTTGTACAAATAGTATTTAAATGCAATTATTGATTTGTAGATAGCCATTAATTCCAGTTTTAGTGCAGGGTAGCGTTTTTCAGATGGCTTCAATGATTTAGAAAGGAAGGCTATTGGAAGTAATTTATTATCATGTTTCTGCATTAGTACCCCAGCAATTGAAATATTTGAAGCATCTGTATTAATGTAGAAATCTCTATCCAAATCCGGTAGTCTGACCACTGGTGATTCAAAGAAAATTTTTTGAATTTTGTGAAAAATCTGTTGATGTTCAGTAGTCCAATGAAATTTTGATTTTGGTTTAGTCAGATCAATTAAAGGTTGTATTAGTTTAGAAAAGTTGGGTACAAGGGATTTATAAAATGTTACAACACCAATAATTTTCTTTAATTGCCTTTTAGTTGACGGTGTAGGAAAAGAATTAATTTTGACAATATTTGATTGTATTGGGGAAATACAATGATTTTGAATATGGAATTCAAGATAATTTACAGCAGTTTTGTGAAAAGTGCACTTGTTAGGTGCAAGGGTTAAGTTGTACTTTATCAAAATTTGTAAGATTCTACTTAATTTAGTGCATGTTTCCTCAGAGCTATTCGAGCCAAATATGAGGTCATCTTGATAAGCATGTATTCCCTCTAAATCAATTTCATCAATAATTGTGTCCATTAAAGCTTGATATTGAGAAGCAGCATTTTTTAATCCAAAGCATAGTCTTTTGTATTTAAAACTACCAAACATAGAAGTAAATGTTAATTTATCTTGTAAATCTTCAGGAAGTGCAATCTGGTGGTAAGCCTGTTGAAAATCTAAACATGTGAAGTACTTGTAGGCTGATAAGTCAGCAATAATTGTTTGTATTTTGGGTAAAGGGTATGAAGATCCCTGAATTATTGAATTAAGCATTCTAAGGTCCATTGCAATTCTATATTTTTGTTTACCTTCTGCGTCAAGTTTTTTTTTAACTAAAAGAATGGGGCAAGCCCATTCTGAACAATTTCTTTCAATAATTCCAGCTTCTACAAGTTGATTTATTTGACTTTTAGCTTCTTGTTGTAATGATTGTGGTATTGGAAAAGGTAATGTTTTAATTGGGAACTCAGTGATGAATTTTAAATTTGGTATAACTTTGTCTGTATGCCCTAGAGTTTTCATAGATTTAGAAAAGGCTGCAAAATTTGTTAACAAAATATTCTTTAATTCCTTTTCTTGGTCTCCTTGGAGATGTTTGACATCAAAATCCAAAGGAGAGAGTTCCTTTCTTCTTAAATTTAATATTTCATCAGAAGCTTGAATGTAATTCAAAATTTGTGTAGTTGAATCAGTAACAATTCTACTGTTTTTATCAATTTCTGCTTCCTGCGGAATAATTTCATCAATTTCTGTTAGGGTGCCCATTTTTGTACCTTTATTTATGTGTATACTTTCTTTAGTTAGATTTTTAACATAAATTTGAAATTGGCCTTTATTAGAATTATTATTATTATTCAGTATTTTTGAAGTACTACTATTTATTACTGAATCTAGACACAATATATTTGCATTATTTTCTGTATTTTCAAACAAATAGTCCCTGTCAGACAAAAAAATTGTATTTACATCTATAAATGTTTCCTCTTCAGGTTCTAAAAATATTTTCTGAGAAGCTCTAACTGTCATTTGTTTACATTTTTGGGGAGGATTTTGATTTTTTTTTCTGAGTTTCAGTATTTTTCGCAATACTACAATTGTTTAAGTTTTCATCTTCTACAAGTGTATTTGCAATGGGAATAATTATATCTTTAAGTTTGATATTGTTTTTATACAAGTCTATTATTACACTATTTTGTTGAATAAAGTCCCATCCATGTATGGCCTGAAACGTTGATTCATTAGGGATGTCAACAATGAAAAATTTCTGTGAGAAAAATGTGTTACTTGTTTTGAAAGAAGTTTGAATACATGAGGAGAATTGTACGTTTGAATTTACAGTCTTAATCGTTACTGGTGAAGACAAGTGTTTATAAGTTAATTTCTCTTTTAAAGATTTAAAAGTACTTTCAGAAAGCAATGATATCGAACTCCCTGTATCGATTAATCCAGTGATAGCATTTTTAGCTAAGTTAATTTCAATTAACGGTACTGTAGGTGAAATTTTATTTACATTAAAAATATATTCATTTTGAATTTCTGTAGTTTGTGTGGATTTGTTATCAGCAATATTTATTTTATTCACAGTTTGTGAGGCAATTGAATTTACTTTTCTTGTACTAGATAGTTTTATAGTGTCACTTAGATTTCACAAATCAAAATTAGGATTAGGTGCTGATGTTGTCTGGTGTAGTTCAGATGCAAGGCCATCAGCTACTCTACATCTCGAGTCTAGTTTAAATGCCTATTGTTGTCATTTCTCTTGAAAAATCTTCCTCTCGAAAAATTATTGTTTTGGGTTTGGCTTCTTTGCCATTTATAACATTTATTAGCTACATGCCCTTTACGGTTGCAAAGTTGACAAACAACACTACGAAAACCCTGTTGTTGTGATCCCCTAGCCTTATGTGTTTTAAATTTTTTTTTATAATCATTGTGTCGACTTCGTCCAACATGAGCATTTTGTGAATCTGATAAATTGTTTACTTCCTCTTTTTTTTCTTTTTGTCCGAAGGACAAAGCATCTACTTTTTCTGTTAATTCAATTAATTTCTGTGATAAATTGTTAACAAATACATTATCACCTTGTTTGAGCAAGATATTTTCGTTCATGTTTATCTCTTGTAACTTTTGAGCGCGATTTACCGCCAAATTATAATCAGTAATTCCCTCTTCCATGATTTTTATACGTATGTTAGATGGAATGGAGGAGATAAACTTTGTAAATTTAATGTTGTCAAGTGCACTAGTATCAGTAATCCTTTCATAAATACTGTTTGACAAAATATTCAACCTATGAGAAAAATTTTTTATGGATTCCTGAGGGAGCAAATTTAAATTGTTAAACTCTATTAGTGCTTGAGTGGAACTCATGGGAGTAAAAAAAGTTTTAAACTGTTCCTTAAGAAAGTTTAAATCATGTGATTCATAGAAATGGGGGATTGTGTTAAATATTTTAATGCCGCCCCAGACAATTTTCCCTTCATTACTGCTACTGCTTCTTCAGCTGATAGCCTATTTATCCTAGCATATGTGGACACTTGGTCAAAAAAGAAATCAACTAAAGATGGTTCACCATCAAAATTCATTAACTGAATGTTGACTGATTTGGCTTTCGCCATAATTAATAATTTTTGCCTAACCAACTTAAAATATTGTAAATAAATTATATAATAAATATTGTATGTGACACAAAACAAAAATTGTTAATGCCAAGCATTCTTGTTTTTTTTTTTTTATTATTAATTACTTTGGCATATAATTTTATACTATTGTATGCCACCTTTTAAACAAGAATACTTAGTTTTATATGCCCATATATTATTATCCAAAAAGAAAAATAGATGAGCATACAAATGATAAATATTGTGTAAAAATATAAAATATTGTGAAATCAAATAAAATGTATTGAAAATGAAATATTATGAATGAAATAAACCAATATTATGAATGAAAAATGTTAGAATTTATACCAAGCATTTCTGCTGCTCTGATTTATTTATTTATTTATTTGTTTTAATTAAACCTTTAGTTGATATTTAAAGCAATAAAAATATTGCATGACAAATTTCAGCAAAAATACTTAGTCTCTCTCTATATATATGCAATAATAAAATAAATATTTGTGTTCATGCCATCAATTATAAAATAAATATTTGTGTAAAAATGTAGTGATAATTATGCACTATAAATGAGAAAAAATTGTGTTTATGAAAAATAAATATATGAATAAATGAAGTTTCAAACCTACCAAGCACTTTTGCTCCAACTATTTTAATTTCTAATTATTATTAGTATCTTTTTTTTTTTTTTTATAGAGACCCAAAAATATTAAAAATATCAGCAAAAGTACTTAGCTAAATGTATATTAAAAAATATATATAATATTATGCAGTACTTGAAATAATACCTTTTTATTAAATTTTATATGCATCAATTAAATATTTAAACCAAACCAAAATAAAAATTTCAATTCTCAATAACTCATTTCTTGAGTTTAAAAACTTAATTTTTAAAAATTGTCTTTGTTCTTTTAAAATGATGGTTTGTTTATATATACACATATATATCAAAAAGTAAGTCAAAAATTACATACCTTTTCTTTGTGCATCAAAAAAATGATCATAAAAATAATATCTTAATTTTTATCTATTTCAAACCAATAACCAGTTTAACTTCGCTTAATTTTACGTGAATGTTACAATTTATTCTCTGTACACTATATCTTATTCTGTATGAGTTGTTAAGTCTCTATAAATTTTTAGTAATAACACATGTACGGCTTTTCTCCTGTATGATCGTAATTTGCCGATGTAATATGAAATTATGAAGCTGTACACACACTTTTGGGGATTTTTTTAGCACGATTGCTTGAATTATTTTGTAAAAATTCCCGAAATTTTTCACATATGGCTTTTCATCTATACACCTGCGCAAATCACTGTATCAACAAATCCGATAAACTTTCACCTGGCCTTCCAGCTGGCTTAAATTAATGCATCTGTAGTACTTTGTGATGAACACTGCTGACAGAAAACAGAAGAGCATATGTTCCGGACTGCACGCTCGAATCCTGTCTCCTTTTCATGTTAATTTCATCCCAGTCCGTGGTTTTAACACAAAAAGGACGTGGAGGCGAAGATTATCGCTATTCACCGCTGATTAGACATCGAGGAGCTGATTTGGTACTTCGAAACAGGATACCATCGTATTAATAATTTCCGATGAGCGTTTCATTTACCAATGACGAGAGCAGGAGAGGCGATTTATCTTTTTAAATGTTCATTCGCATAAATGAAAAAAATGTTCCTTCAAATACACATATTATAGTTCGAATATTTGACACAGTTAAACGAACCCCTCTCTATATAATCACAAAAAGTTCGAGTCATACAAAGAGTCAATATAATTTCTATCGGCCCCTCTCTTCTCTCCCCATCGATGCATTCCCGGAAACCTAGACGACACCAAGTTCTGTGGGGGTGAAATCCTTCTCTTAAAACAAATCTTTCGTTTGTCCATAATTTCAGAACATTGCGTGTGTGAACAAATAGAATCCATTGAAGTCTTGATAATTTTAAATTGTCTTTATTGAATGTATTCTTAAGAAGTCATATAAGTAAGTTCACATATAAAATATAAGTTGCAATAAAAAAAACCCAAGCATTTCTCGGGAAGCGAGGGAGAGAGAGAGAGGGCTAAAAAATTGCGTATTAACTATATGATGAAAAAGCGAAAACTGAGGGTCTGCTTTTTTTCTCGCACGGGGAGAACCCCTGGAAGGGCAGTCATATGTTTCGTTTTATCTTATTTTCGCCAAAAATGAAAGCCAACTTCAGTTCTTTGTTTTAGATAGTAAACAAATGTTAATTTTTGAATTTGTAATGACGATTTATAATTGTATTAACCTTTTAATCGCCAACTTTACGCCAAGCGACCGTTTGACTAGAGAAAATGACCGTTATGAACTGAAATCATTAATATTGGGTAATTTAAAATAAATTATATCCGGTGTTGCAATAATATAAATTCTGACAATGAGTTTTTCTTATTTTATGACTATTTGAGAACACTTTTTTTTATAATTACGTTTAATGTCAGAATTTCCGTTAGATATTATTTCTTTTATTTTCTTTTTATCCCATAAAATAAAGTACTTTTCTATTTAAAAAGATAAACATTTTATTTATGATTTAGATATAAAACATATACAATTTAGATTTCTGAATGATGTGTGTTATTGTTTTATGTTAATAAATAGTGTAGGTCGTATGTATAATTAAAATTGTGTAATTTTTAACGACATTTAAAAATAATTCTTTCTCCAAATGCTTAAGAACAAATTATGTAAATATAATATCTCACTTAAAATTGAATTATTTTTTTTATTGCACAATAATGCATTAATTTATCATTAGATTTTATTTTATTTAAAAATTCAATTAAAATTTAACCAAATATATGTGAACACCTTCACAGATGCTACAGTAAGATTTCGTTCAGATGAAGCAAATGGTTCGTGTACAGGGACATTCAAAAGTATTCAAATACATTACGTCTTTGGGGGAAATTGCAGGTAAGTAGAGTTTAACATCCACAGACTGCACTAAACCAAATGAAAAGAATATACATTTTTTGTAATAGTCAACTGGAAAAAAAATTTGTATGCATGAGCCTCGCTGCCTCCCGTGGGGGGGGGGAAGTCCCCCCTCGAGAGGAGTAAATTTTCATGATGGGTATCTGTCAAAAGAGCTCGCCAATACCTTTAAAACGAATGGTTGAACCATCGATCTGCGATAATTTAAAATAAAGTTATGGATTTTTTTCATTTTTAACAAAAAAATAAATAAATATATAAATAAATAAATAACTGTAATATTGAGAATAAATTCACCTTTTTTATGGATATTTAGTGTTATACTACTTCTCTAATATGGAAATCGTCTGTGTTATCATAAACGATATTTTTTTTATCATAATTTTAATAAATTATTTTTTAAAAACAGAATTATTTTTTAATAACCGAATTAAATTCTGTATAGATGTAGGTGCATTAATGAAACAGGGGGTTGAGGGGGACTGTAGCCCCCCTCACACAGAACTAAATATCATATAAAACTCTTCCGAAGCCTAATTTGAATTGTTTCACATATGTTTACATAACAGTACTCGTTATCTTACCTCTTAATCTCCAACCTATATTTATAGTATTAAATTTCAGGGTAAGAGAAAGTAAGAGAGACTTAATTTATTAAAAACATGGTACTTCGTAAGAGACACGAATTTTATGATTAATTTAATAGTATTTTCAAGTGTTGCATTTCTTACTCTTCCATTTTGAAAGATGATACAGAAGTGTCACTTTTGCTGGTAAAGTCCTATTTTAAATAAATTAGTGGGAATTATAAATTTTATTGTGTGGTGACAAGTCTTATGAATAAACAATCTGTATTTATTAAATATCCTCCCCAAAACTAAATATCTTATGATACACATAAATATCGAGTTTAGAAACATGTTTTCTAGCTTGACAACACCTCTACGAAACCAAAAATTCTGGGATAATTTCAGAAATTATAATTAAAAGAACATTGAAAGCTATTAACGCTTTAACACACATCAATATTTATTAAAATTAAATTTACGAATTGAAATATACAAAGTTTTGCGCCATGAGTTTTTATGGCAAGAGATATTGAGAACAGACTGCATATGTATATCATGAGTTCTGGTGGTTGTTACAGTTGTTAGAAGCTTAAAAAAAAATCTTGTGTAGCGAAGACTTTGTAACTTTATTTTAAAACACTGTAGAAACAAGAATCTAAATTTGCAGGAATTCTTTTAAAATGTCACTTGTGGCAAGAAACTTGTCAAACATTTGATAGAAATGATATTGACGCTAAAGGAATTTTTTATTGATTTCGTAGACTCGGTTGGGTTGGATAAGGTTGTTGTAGTATGGGATTCAAAAAATAAATGTAGCAGGTTTCTTGTTATCTAAAAGCATACTGAAAAGCTATATAAATTAATGATTAAATTCACAAATGAAGCTCTAGATTTTCTGTAAAATTGCAGATTTTTGTGATTAATTGCATTTTTGCATTTTAAAATATTTATGGCTGATAAAAAAAAAAAAAAAAACTCTTGGCAGTTCCGTGGTGCATGTTATATTTGAGCTTTAGACAATAACGTTGTAGCACCTAAAATGTTACAGATAAACTTACTTAAAGCAGAAATTGTTTCTTCTTTTGAATTATGAATATGTTCTTTTATTCTTTTCTTAAGAGTGCGTTTAGTTTGACCAATGTAATAGAACAGATCATCATTGTATTTTATTGGGATATTATATAAACTTCATTAGGTCTGGTAGAATCACGAACGTTAATATATGACTGCTTAATGTTAATTAAGGATAAACATAGAACTGCAGTTAGCTGCTTAATTAAATGTTTAACCCTTTGAGTACTGAATTATTTAAAGATATTTATGCCCAAGGGACGGATTTAATTTGTCGTTGTATCGAATGATGAATTTTTAACAGTAAGGTCCGCCTGTGGGCGTTATTCTCCCATGTTACAATATTTCAGAACAAAATTTTCTGTATTCACATTTATATTACAAATGGATATACATTATAATTTTATTCTTTCTAATTAAAGTATTTGTATCCATAGTATATTTCATTGTAAAATTGTGAATATTAATTATATATTTAAGAAAAAAATAACATACAAATTGCAAAAGAAACGCCCACTGGTAGAGTTACAGATTTTCAAATGATTTGAATCTACGTCAGAGGTCGCGAAAATGTTAATATGTAAAAGTAATACATTTTATTTAGAATATACTTATATTGATGATATAAGTATGGTTGTAAGATATCATAAAAAACGCCAGGAAAGTGTTCACGATGAACGTACACTGGCGGGGGTGCCGAAAACATTAACGCCTACTTCTTAAATTCAGATGCCGAGTCAGACTCGTCCACCGTAACTCCGCCCAAATAAGTACATGACGAGTCTCACTCGTCAAATGTACCCAAAGGGTTAATAGATTATTGCTTAATCAATCAGTTATGTGTTAACGATCGTGATTCTACTTGACCCACTGAAGCCATAAATATTTTAAAATGCAAAAAAGCAAAAATGCAGTTAATCACAAAGACTCTGCAATTTTACAGAAAATCTGGCATTTCATTTGCGAATCCAACCATTAACTAATTTATATATACTGTAAGTATGCTGTTAGATAACAAGAAACCTGCTACAAATATTTTTAAAATCCCGTATAACTACTCTACAACTTTAACCATCCCAACCAAGTCTACGAATCTAAAAAAAAAAGGTTCCTTTAGCTTCAATATCCTTTTTCACCAATGTTTGACAAATTCCTAGCTACAATGATTATTTCAAGAGAATTTCTGTAGATTCAATTTCTTGTTTCTACAATACTTTGAAGCAAAGATACGATGTCTTCGCTACAAGTGACATTCCAAAGTGAATTCCTCTTAATATACGATACGTACTTATATTTTTGTGAAGCTTGTAACATTTGTAACCAACATTAGGACTCATGATATATGTATGCTGTATTTTCTCATTACCCCTTGTATGAACTGTAGATGTCATGAAAACGCATGGAGAAAAGCTTTGTATATTTTAATTTGTAACTTTAATTTTATTAAATTTAGACATGTTTTAAAATGTTTATAGCTTTCAATGCTTTTTTTAATTATAATATGTTTACACATGTCTACACATGTGTATATGTTTACACATATACACACGTTTTTTTTTTTTTTTTTTTTTCTTTTCAGTTTAAGAGGTATGTTCTTACTAAACTCAGGAATCGTTGGTAAACTAACAGAGTAAAGATTCATATCTGCACAAAAGGCAAAATTTCGTCTATACAAACGGAATTTAAAATTAGTTGTTTATTTGTCTTTAGATGTGAAGGATGTGAAGCTCTTACGACAGCAAGAAATGATCTAGAATTAGATACAAAATACATTTTTATACACATTAACAAAATTTAAAAAACAGCGTGTTATTAGGACTCCAATGTTATGTTTCGATCATTAACTGGCAGTAGTTAGATAGATACATGTTTGCATTCACAGCATCGTTTGTTTTAGTAAATGCAGAGAGATAAACAGAAAGTTTGAGTTTTTCGGTGGTAAGAAGTGTTTTTAATTATAAGTTGCTTATATTTATATTTAATTTATTTTAATTAATGAAGTGTGAAGTATAAAATTTATGTAATCATTAATTTAATAATTTTACTAAAGACACAATTTCTGAATTACTATTTGAAAAAGAGCATTAGATATTTTTTAGTTATTTATTTACTTTATATATCAAAAAATTACACATTAAATATGAAATGTTTGTGGTGAAATTATGCGTTTTTATTTCATATACTGAAAACTACTTTTAATTATTACGTAAACATTAGTAGGTTGATATGTTTTTATACATAACCCGGAAATGGCGTTACCTAGGATACTACTTCATTTGTCACAATAATAATTGAGATTGCGAATATTAGTAAAACAATTTACGGTGAACATAGTTATAACGGTTCAAAAAAAATAAAACACATGATACAAGCGATGCGAGATTTGTTTAAGCGTCAATTAAAAATTCATTTGTACAAGTTGAACAGTCTGATGCAAAAAGCCATCCTATTTATGCAACAAGTTTATTAAAAATCACCATTTAATTAATATTGTATGTGCTATTATACTTTATGCTCTTTATCTATCCTTCAAATAACGTGCTCATGGAAACTTTGATGTTTTATAACAAATGACTGATCGTGGCTTTTTTTTAGAGTTAAAAAGAAGTAAGACTTTTACCATATAAGCTACTTTTTCACCGATTGAAAAATATAATAGCATTTAAAAGTTACAATATCGGGGAATTGCATAAGATTAAAAAAAAAAAAAAGAAAAAAAAAAAAAAAAAACTGAGAGATGTTGCAAAAGGTTCAGTTGAGTAATAAAATGTAGGTATTTTATTGAATTGCTTTCAAGAATCGAAAGTCTGTTTTTGGTTACACGTTCTATCCGCTATGATAGATTGCTCGTAAAAAAAAAAAAAAAAAAAAAAAAGAATTATAGATACTAATAGCATATTAATAGCAATATATATTAAAATTTCGTAAATACAAACAAGTATTTAAAAAAATGATTTTTCGCCTAATTCTTTGAATTATTGCTCCAGTCTTTTAAGTACTTTAAATCTGTGCAATTTCAAGACAAAGTATGGTATATCGCTAGGCTGACCAACTGTCCCCATTTTCTGGGGACAAATGGGGACATCCTTTATTTTGAAGGCATTTTTCTAAGTTTTAAAAAATTGTAGAAAGTAAATTATTAATCAATAAAAAAAAAGGTAGTGCGAAATAGTAACAGGGCTAAAAATAATCCGAAATAAATAAAAATGTTGGCAACTATGTGTTTTATGCTCAAGTTTAGTGCTTTTGAATTAAAAATTGACATTTTTTTTTTTCTTCTAAAGAATATTTATCCAATACATTATCAAATAACTCCTTAAAAATTTGCATGAATGTTATCTAACATAAAATATTTTGTCTTTTTTTTTTTTTTTTTTTTAGTTCAAGGGAGAAAAATTTCCGCTAGATCTAATAAATATGTAAAATAGTTTATATTGAATTAACAATATAAATACATGAATATAAAGTTAATTAATTAAAATTCCATAAGTGCAAAAAGCGAAAATTTACTTTCTTTATATTACTTCAGTTATGTAGAAGACATTGAATTAAATTTCGCCTTAGAATTACATTTTTTAAAAAGTTCAACATAAATCAGAGAAAGAAAAACATTTTTCAATAATAACAATATGTTTGATTTTTATTTATTTATTTATTTTTATTCATTTAATTAGAAAAAATAAAACACGCAGTATCACATTTTTGCTTTATTATTAAATATCCCAGAATTTTTTTTTTTTCCTCACTTGAATTTTTCTTGTTAAATGAATATTTATTGGGAGGGAAAAAAAGGAAAGAAAAATTAATAATATTACTGCAACACTTTTTTCTTTTTAATTTAATAAAACATTTTTTTCAAGCTTTTGAGTTTGATAAAATTAATCTCGTTTTTTAATCAAAGGATCGCTCGTGAATGGAAAAAGATAATAGATAAATTTCTTAGAAATTTTTTTGGATATTAAAACCATATTTTAAACTAAAAACTCTTGTGATTTTTTTCTTTTTTTTTTTTTTATGTTAAAGAAAATTTTTAATAAATTTATTACAAATTACAATGCAATATGCTAATTATTTATTTAAAGCTTTTTATGCTAATCTAATATTTTACTGTTCTAAAAGTTGAATAAAATATTTCCACGAAATTTCAGAAACTAACACAATATATTTTTATTTCATTTAAATTTGTGTGTGTTTCAACTGTTTCTTATAACATAAATAAAGATGTGCACAAATTTATGTTGTTTTTACAAAAATGAAATATATTGGTTTAGATTGCTTCCTGTCTTTTTATGAATTTTTTATACTCAGTTTCGTCTAAATGTGCAAAACGTGAACTAGTTCGTAAACAAAGTCAGATATTAAAATATAGTGGTATTAATTTTCATTAGAAAACTAAAGATATTTACTATACAAAATCGTGTATTTATACTGAATGTAGTGCATATAAATTTTTCAGCAAAGCACAATTGATCATTCGCATTAATATTTATTTAAAACATTGATTTCTCAAAAATCACACATTTTTAAGTGAATTGCGCATTGTAGCATTAAGGAATATAATTTTATACTGAAGATTGTTTGCAATAAGGTAATTACATATTTTAATACATTCCAACAAGGTTGAACAGTGTTAATGACTTCGATTTGTCTGTCTGTCTGTCCGCGCTCAAATCTCGTAAATATTTATGAAATTTCTTGAAACTGACATATGTTGTTAAAGCTGACTGTCGGATTTTCTCTATTTAAAACGGACTTAATATCTTTACTGGATTGTTTACAGGGACACCCGGGAGTATTCCAAAGCATTGTGTACTATGAAACTTATTTCTATAATCCATACTTTAATACATTTGCTGTACACATACTTTAATGAAACTGAAATATGTTATTTAAGTTCCCTATCGGACATTTGTTTAAAATGAAATAAATACCACCACTGAAATGTGTACAGGGACTGTGAAGAAGTTTCACAAATGTTATTAAATTTAAATGTAATTTTAAAACAAAATATAAATAATTAATTAATGCATTTTGCTAATATCTATTGATCTAATCACACGTTACAAAGGATACCTCTCTCTCACCTCCCTTTTAAGGCACATCCCTTAGATTCTTACGTGCAATCAACTAAAATATTTGCTCATTATCATATTGAATTTTGATATCATACCACATATTTTTGGAATTTAAATAAAAGACAATTTCTGCACCTCAATAATTCTGCCATTATTTTATATATATTTCGATTGTACGATTATGAACCTGGAGTACTGTATTGATCACGACCCAACTTAAATACCAACCAATACTCCTGTAGATATAAGAAATTGAAGAAGTTTTACACATGTTATTAAATTTAAATGCAATTTTATTAAATAACTAATAATTAATTAATTAATGCATTCTGCATAAAGAAAATGATTTAAAAAGAAATTGAACAATGATACTCGAAAGTATTCCAAAGCATCGAGTTCTATGAGAGGTATTTCTATAAATCCTATTTTAATAATTTTACTGTACGTAAATCTTAATGAAATATGAATATGTTACTCAAGTTCACAATAGTATGTTTCCTATGTAAAATGGAGTAAATACTAACATTTTTTGTGTATAAAGATAACTGAAAGTATTCCAAAGCATTGCGTTCTGTGAGAGGTTTTTCTACAAACCAAATTTTAATAACTTTACGTTGTACAAAGCTTAATAAAATTGAAATATGTTATTCACTTGCACAAAAGATAGAACTTTCTGTAGAACATAGTACGGTTAGTATTTGTCTTACACGGCCACATCAGTTACATTAAGAGCTATTAATAAAATTTTGCTAAAATTGCATTTTCGTTTAAAAAAAAAAAAAAAAAAAAAAAAAAAAAAAAAGCCAATGCATTGCGTTTTAGGACAGACATTTTTAATAATCACAGTTTAGTAACTTTCTACTGTAAAAATCATAAAGAAATTGGCATGTTAATATTCTCAAATAATGTTTTGTATAGAATATGATATGATTAACCTTCCGATTTCAGGGATAAACTTTCAGATACATTAAAGGCTGCTGTTATAATGGATTTTATTTTTCGTTGAATTTTTAAAACTAATGAAGTTATTATATTAATAAAAACGTTCAACTTAAAAAAAAATCAAAAATCATAAAATTTTATGTAGTTTATTGTATCAAAAAATTTTATAACTATAACAAGTAGATTCAGATTCAAAGATTCAAATACGGAAGGTGGCCGCTCACCGCTATGCAGCAGTTTTCAGCGATTTTAACCTCCAAAGAAGGGCTCTGACGACAAATGTCACAGGATAATATGAAATTCTGAAAGAGTCCGTCTCTAGAGGTTAAGCCTCCCCCGTTGATTTTTGCATTAAAAAAAAATGCAATTGCGGCCGGATATTGAATCCCACGCCACAGAAGGCAGCATTTAATTACAAAAACAAAGAGTTTTTTTGTTTAAGCATTCTTAAAGTTAATTATATAGTGTGTTTATGCCATTTACAAATCTTCTATTTACAACGTTCTGATCAAAAGCATTTGGAATATTATGTAAGCTGACAGAATATATATTTCAAAGTTCTGGTTTGTGAAGAGTTGAAATATGCAGAGACTGAAGACAACTGTCGATGGTCAGATGGGGAAGACAACTTGGAGGGAAGAACACTATTCTTTCACTGGTGTATAACACGTTGATCTTTGGCTGAAGCTTGTAAGTAACTTTAGTTGCTGACAGAACCAGTTATTGCCAAGTGGGAAGAGCAGTGATGAAATTAGAGGAAGTTTAAATTTATTTAGTCTGTGGTATTTGAGCTACTCATGAGCAAATTGTATATATGTTTTAATTTACTGTGCAGAGGGGGTCTTTTTAAAATATTATCCAGCCATGTGGTTGGATATAGTAAAGGGTTTCTTAAGTGATAGCCTACAGTTAACTGACAATTGTAATAGTAGTGAGGTGCGTTACCCTCCTCACCACATAGGTATAGGGTAGATCGTCGGCGATGAAACTTGAGCAGATATATAGGGAAGGGTCTATGACCCGATAGGAAAGCGGGTTACTCCATCCCAATCGTTATTATCCCAATCGTTTACTGTATTTGTGGGGATTAGTTTAAACGTTTGCCTTCCATTTGTGGAGACACTCCATTGATGATGCCATTCGTTCATTAGAGTTTGAGATAGTTGATATTTTATGTAGGATGTGGGTGCGGGGAGAGGAAAATCAATCACTGTAAAAAATACTTTCTTAAAATTGAGCTAAATTGTCTCAAAATAGCTCCGAAACAATATATACTTAAATTTGAAAACCCATGTACTCGTTTTTAAGTATATTGACATACTCAAAAATAAAGTTGACCAATAAGAATCCCAATATCCCTATGTTTAACAGGTCAATATATTCAAAAATGAGTATATGGGTTTTCAAATTTAAGTATATATTGTTTCGGAGCTATTTTGAGACAGTTTAGCTCATTTTAAAGAAGCTATTTTTAACAGTGATGATGGATGATTCCATTGCTGATTTGGCGAGTGTATCTGCTGTCTCATTGCCGACAATTCCCCTATGGGCAGAGACGTGTGCCAGGGAGATTTTAATTTTGAATTTTGAAACTTTCGATTTAATTTCTAGAATTTGGGAGCGTCTGCTCTTGTTGCGAGCTATGGCCAGCATACTCGAAGGGCTATCGCTATAGATGATGATTTCGTTGAGATGGTAAGAATTTACTTCTACCCACTCTAGAGCTTTCTTGATGGCAAATATTTCTGCCTGAAAGATAGAGCGTGGTCTGCGAGCCTGCCCACCCATTGATGGATGGTGCTGTTGAGCTTAAGAATGTAGAATGCTGCCTCTGGTTTTATATCCATCAATGTAGATTGCCAGTTGAGCAGACTGGGAAAAGCTATTTTTCGAATTGTTATTTAGTTGCAGGATGTTAGCATTGTTGTAATAGTATTTAAGTTTGAGATGTGCCTGCGGAATGCCAGTAATGAAGGTGAGGGCGTCTGTAGAGATTATTTTGTAGCCTCTAGATATTTTCTTTAGAAACATTCTTTGGATGGAGTTAAGATTCACTGACAATGCTATTGAGAGGCTCCCCCCCCCCTCAAATGCCAGCGCCGTTAGTTACGAATATTTTCGATGATTGTTTTGTACCATGTTTTTAGGTAGAAGGCGGAGATACCCCATCCTCTACCTAACATTTTTGTGTAGTTGGGAAATATTTTTGTAGTTTTAATTTTAAATTAGTTGATATGTGAGGGCCAGTTTAGTCGTTTATCTATGGAAAGACCTAAGATTTTTATCTGGGTGAAAAGATGGACAGTGTCCATGAGGATTTACGGCGTTAGTGTAAATCCTCATCACTGGGCTGCGTTTCAGACGTTTTGGGAAAGAGAAAGTAAGAGCTTGGGTTTTTTATGGTGAGAACGAGAGGTGTAGTTGTTTTAGTTGGGGGCTGAAAAGGGATAGTGCTTTCCTTATTCTGCCCGAGAGAATCACGGAGAAGTCATCTGCATTAGCATAGATAATGTGTACCTCGGAGTTCATTTTATGTAGAAATTTATTGGCCCCAGATTCCGGAGAATCGGGCCTAGGCACGATTCCTGTTGGCAGATTTTTGTTTGGGGAAGTTGAGTATAGTTAGGGCCCCAATTTAATAGGATTTTCCTATCTGATAAGTATGAGCCTATGACTCCCGCAAGATTCCTCGGGCAGTTGAGTGTATGAAGCATGTTTATTGTATGTGGCCATTCAATGTTGCCAAAGGCCCCTTTGGAGTCTAAAGATATATAAGTGTGGTATACTTTCCTGACTGATAGTTAACGGCGCAGGAGCTTAAAATCTGTTGCAATGGTAGTTCGCATAGAGTTCGCATAAATCTGCCAACTCTGAACCGAAATTGGTTAGTGTGAAGAAGATTGTTGGATTCTAAGTAATATTTAAGTCTTTTTACGATACGTTTTTCAAGGGATTTACCTAATGTTGGAAACAGACATATCGGACGATATGAAGAGAATTCAGAGGGAAGCCTCCCTTGCTTTAGGAAGTACACAACAAGTAAATTAAAAAAAAAATCAAAAAACGTATTCAAGTTTCTTCAAAATATTTCAAGAAAGAAAATGTTTTTTTGGAAATACGAACTTCAAAAACAGCCTTGTAATACTTACTATACATTCTTTGTAATAAAACTAAGCAATATTTCTCTTTTCTTTGAGCTTCTTCTATGCTAATAAACTCTATTATGATTTAAATCTAATGTAATTTGTGTATATTCATGGAAAAATTTCAAAAGTCTATGCATCTTTTGAAATGTAATATTATTTTGAATTTAATTAGAATGTACATTTTCTTTTATGTATTCTTTCAAAGTTTACTAACAGGATTTGAAAAGGCCTTCGTTAGGTAAGTTTTAAACATATGATTATTTTCTATTTTCTGCTAACACAGCAGTAACAACATGTTATGTAATGCCATAAAAATTTTTATATAAAAATGAAATTAAAAAATATATATATTTAAGAAAGATGCTTTAAGTAACATTAAAAAAATTTACATATGTTTTATTTATCCACTTTTTTATATTTTTTTATAAGCAGATTTTAATTTTCTGCAGTGTTGTTTACGGAAAGAAACTTCTGGTTGAATAAAAATCTGTAAATTCCGTTAACAAAATTAATACATTTTTTTTAAATTATATTAATTTCTTTGTTGCAATTGCAAATGCTAATTTTGTTTTATTCCTAAAAAACAAAATATTTTTCAATGTCTGGTTTACAAGAGATTACTTTCGAAAGTATTTTTAGGAAAGCTTCGGCTTTCTTGCTTCTCGAAATTATATTGTAAATGAAGCAGAAGTTTTAGTCGAAAAATGCTTTTTGTTTAAAGAATATTTATCAAAAGGTCCATTAAAATTTTCCACTGATAACATAAATGTCCGGTAATCATCATTACATATACAGTACCCGCCACTTATTAAAATCCCATTCGCATTGTTCCAAAGTGATTTTACTGTGCGGCTGATTTTTTTTTTTTTTCCCGGCGAACTATCCTGCATATACGAAAAATATATTGCTTTCCTGAATTTAGAAAGGAATTTCATAAGTTAACGAATAATGGATTTAATAAGGAATATTAATTATTCTTGAAAGATAATTAATTGTTTCTTCAATACAATAAATTAAGAACATCCGAAGTTCCCTGAGCTTTTCTTTGAGGAAAATCTTCATTTCTTTAGCGGAAGTTCATGTTTTTCTTTTAAATTTAAAATCCTTACACTTAAACTTCTTGCTTCTTAGCAATTTCAAAATAAAATTCAGAACCTTTAATAATAATTCAGTCCTTTAATAATCGAAAAAAAAAATAAACTTGCGAATCAAATAAAAATTGTAACTCATTACCTTGCTTTGAAAGATATGATCTTTGAAAATGTTACTGAGACAACTTATGGAGCATTTAATCGGCAGATAATGTTTTTATGTATTTACTAGGTGACCCGTCCGGCTTCGCACGGATGAACAAATTTTAGCTAAAAGTGGAGCGATATAGAAAAAATCAACAAATATATCAGTTTACGTGTTTGTGAGGGAAAATTAATAACTGTTTATAAACTTGTGACTTTCTTTTAGACATATTCTTAAGAAAACTTCCTAAAAAGAAGAAATTTCGAAAGATAGAAAAATTTAAATTATATCAATTAAAAATTAATATGTACAGTCACCCAAAAAAAAAACGCCACCCCCCACCTAATTTTGCCGTAAATTATCGTAGAAACATGCGACTGGTACCAATCAGTTTGTAATAACGTCTAGTTTATAATGTTATAGTTAGATTTTACTTAGGGGGTCGTCTACATATTAAAACTGACATCAACTTCATTTTTTTCAATGGTAACCCCCATTTTTTATAATTTATTTGAATTCTTTGGATCAAATCATCACGGAAAATGGTATAGTTTATATATTTCGCTCAATTTTTCATAGTGTTATAAGCTGTCAAAGTTTGGGGGTGCTAATGTTAAATGAATGTGACAAACATTAAATCATATCTTCCGAAATAATTATGATATTTAAATTCTGTTTTTTTTATTCGTTAGAATGAAGTAACCCAAACATATTCCATGCAAATTTTTGCTAAAAATACATTTTTTGAATTATGAAAATTATTAATAAATTCATATTTGAAAAAATTATGAATTATGACCTATGTTAATTTTTGCACGAATAGAACGGGCATCATCAAAAACATGGGTTTCCAAATTTACAGCTCTTTCCTAACATTATTTTTTGAGTTACAGTGATATTTCACTTTTTATTTCTGTTAGGGGGCCGTCACTTGTTATAATCTGTATCCTCTATAAGTAAATGCTTGTATATAATTTGACGGAAAACTATTTTAATTTACCTTTATGTTATTTTTATTGTTTCCTAAGCAATATTTCGATGTTTATTATACAAATTGGCATATTTTTGTAAAGTTATCACAATGTAGGCGAGGGATTGTGAAAGAATTTCAAAAGAAAAGAAGCCCCGCCTCTGATTCGCTGAAACACTATTTAAAAAAAAAGACAAATTTGCATATTCCTATTTGACTCTATATGTGACGCTGGTATGCATAAATCACAATGGTATTTACTACATCGATTATTGAAGACAAAACTTAAATGATTTAATTACAAATATGCAAAATTATTTTGCTTTATATTATAAAGTTTTAGAAAATTTGTGAAAAGGCGTGGCTATTTACATTAAGCCTTGATATGGAAGCTATGTTGCTGTTTTTCGATGCTACGAAATTTACAAAATATATTTGTGTTAATATACTATACAGATAGAAGAATAATTATATAATATCAACAAATCTTCTTTAATCAATATGTTTATATACATTACTGTATGGAAATGTTTATATATGAATATTGTATTTATTTTTAATGAGAGATATAAACACAAAATACTAAAAAAGAAGAAGAAAATGTGTTATAAATTTTTATAAATCAAGCAAAATATATATGCATACTTGCCAACCTAACCCGTAACATTGTTAGTTCCCGCCCCTGTGAGTACACAATTTAATTTTTAGAGTAATTAACTTCAAATACATTTACAGGGATGGAACATGGGCGCAGAATTCATACCACTATCAATGTAAGAAAATTTTCTACCTCTTAAATCGACGATATTATAGGTAGAGAAATTTCTTAAACACATTCCGGTATGAATTCTGCGCCCGTGTTCCATCCCTGCATTTACGATTAACTCATTGAGCGCCACGCGAATTCTTATGAAAATCCCATTCAGGCCACACGTGCTGCTTAGAAGCGTGTTATGTTTATCGAGTTTCAATAAACCCCATTAGGCCTTAACGATATAATCTTATAAAAATCCTATTAAAAAAAAAAAAAAAAACATGAAGTAAATTTTAAATAAATTGTCAGTAATTACTTAAAACTATGTAAGTTCTGTAGTTTTATATCATATTTTACACTGCCGGCTGACTTAGCCTAAATGGAAAGATCAGTGTCAGCCACCGATGGCTGACACAGCTCTAAAAAGACTGATGTGAAAAAAATGTACGGAAAGGGGCGGGACCAGTAATCTTCCGGGATAGGTTGACAAGAATGTATATACATAGAGCAATGCCAGAAAATGTTCTTTATTTTTCATGAACCAGATGAATGGTATTTTTTTTCTGAATAGTCTATGTATTAAATATAATGCTGCTTTAAATACCCTTTAAATGAAAAGTTTTATTACATAAAGTAATTTTCTGGCACTCTACAGCTCCCAAATGACACACAATACAAAACCCCGCCTTTTTCCAGTGTTTAAAGGGTATTAACGTTTAATATGCTTTATATTCGTTTTGATCTTTCCTTCTCCTCCTTATCTTCTTCTTTTTTCCTTAAAAAAAAAAAAAAGAGTTATGTAACATTTTGACCTTTTCATGTGAAGATTTAGATTAAGGGTAGTCAGCCTTTCTACAACCACCGTCCACTTCGGCATCTGTGTTAAAGTGTAGAATTTTAGAACACCCCATTAAGTAGTAGGATTTATTATTTTACATATTAATTTGTTACACATTATAAAATATAAAAGCAAAAGAATATCGTGGAGATTTATGTAAAAGTTTTTAATAATGTCATGAAAAAAAAATAATAATAATTAATTAAAAAAATAAATAAATAAAAATAAAAAAAAATCTGTTTTAATATTTTAAAAAAGTCAATTAAAGAAAATGAAAGTACTGCAGTATGAGAACAAACTCCCATTGTCACTGTGAAACGGCCGTGGGAACCAGGTTGAGTGTCGCCGTTTCAGACAATTATACGGCAGCCTGAGTTAAAATAATTTTGAATTTTCAAACAAATTTAAAACCATTCATCTTTTTTTTCTTTTGATAGATATTTTAATATCTATTCAAGCTATTTAATTTTCTTCCTATGAAGTGAACTATCTGATGTTTAATCAATAGAAACCAATAAAAATCTTTTAATTCATAAACTAACTCAGAAAGTTCTGTGAATTAGTCATTTTTTTTATTTTATAATTAATATTTCTGAAATTGTTTTCCGGTGTGAAACTTAATAAATAATGTATACTGGGTGGTAGATCGTGATTTATATTTTCTAAATGTATAGACGGACCCCTAATACATTTTCACGTGTAACTCTATTTAAAATTGATTTAAGGTATATAAATAGGTATGTTTTTCGAACCGCCTTGATCTCAGAAATCTGAATATGAAGTCAAAAATAGGGGTTGCCATTGAAGTAAATGAAGTTAATGCCAGTTTTAATATGTAGACGACCCCTTAGGCAAAATTTAACTATACCGTTATAAACTAGACGTTATTACAAATCGATCGGTACCAGTCAAATGTTTCTATGATAATTTACGGCGAAATTAGGTGGGGGGTGGCGTTTTTTTTTTGGGGTGACTGTACATAAATAGATAAGATACATCATTGCTAAAGGACCTCCATGACGACATTTTTATTATTTATATATTAATTCTTAAGTTTTTTTTTATTGCTATTTATATCTTTTTTTTTTTTTTTTTAGCCATTTTAAAGATGTACTAAGATGACTGTCTATCTCTATTCCGTAAGTAAAGCCAATGGCGGGGAACGTTTCAGATATTTCAGTGTTAAACTTCAAATTTCGAAAAGGTATCTATATTAATAGAAGAAATAATTTGCCTGTCTGTGTTTGACGTACAGTACAAACTATGGCACATTTAGTTTAGAAATTCTTTTCTATAAAAAGAAATACGTGCATATTTGCAACATATATAATATCAATATTCCTATTAGAACTTAAAAATTACGTTTCATGCAATTTTTCTCATTTTTTAAAAATATTATTTATTTAAATTAAGTTTTCAAGCTGATGGTAATAAAATTAAATGTTGACAATTTTTACTTAATGTTTATTTATTTATTCATTCATTTTTACATAAAAAGAAACATTTCTTTACTCATGCGAATAAAAAGTATTGAAAAATGAAGCCTATAACATGATTTATTTTTTATTTTTTTTTAAATATAAAACTGACGCCATAATAGCTTTAATTATTATTATTTATTTGTTCTTAAAATATTAATTTTTATTAAATGAATAGCTTATGAGTTTTTTATTTTCTTAAATTTAAAGTCTGCAAAGCAATATGGTTACTGTTTTAGTAATGGTTCCCCATAGCGATCATTAATATTTTTTGTGATTTTGGAGATGAATTTAAAGGTTTATTGCAATAGCGTAAAGACCTTGGCGTGATACGTCCTAGCTATTGCAGTGCCAAAATTTAAATATCGCCAAGGAAGTCCTATTCAAAAGCAGATTTCCAATATGCAAATACATATTTAATTTATTTTAAATGAACCATGTTTCTAATCAATATAATGAAACTCGAATAATCAAATGTCATGTGCATTTCCTTAGCGGTTGTATATTGCGCTACTTGCCATAATTGTTAATTGCTGATAATGCTCGCTAAATAAATTTTAACTTTCAATTATTCAGTTAAATCGTTGAAATAGCGGAGCGAAGCGGGCAATAAAATCTAATAAGTAAAGTCTCGTTGATTCCACAATGGAACACCAGTATTTCAAAGAGGGAGATAGCCAGCCATTTTTAATTCACAGGTTAATCAGTAACACCCGCTGGTTCAAACATTCAATGTTAATTACGGTCGCAGCCACCAAATGTTCACTGGTTTAACCATGTGTGTGAATGGCCAAAAGTGCCAAATTACGTGAATGTCACATAACTGAAAATAAGCGGCGAGAAATAATATGCATTTTAGCGATTGTTTAGCTTATATTAGATATCTGTCGTATTTGGCGATATTTTATTTGGAGATTAAAAATGTAATAAATATAATACAAAAATATATACATTCCAAATGTATATTTTTATTATACATATTGTACGAAATATTGTTTCATATTATCGATTGCTGTCTTAATGGACGTTATTAAAATAACCATAATTTTGATAGGAATTAAATATGTTTGCCAGTTGACATGGCGACCTTTTTTTTTTTTTCTTTTTTTTCCGGCAGGGACATTATCAAATCTGCTCCGATTAGTTTCTTTAAAAAATATATATTATACAGAATTTAAAAGTAAATGGTGAAAAAAAAAAAAAAAAAATGCAACTCTGGCTCTAATTTTCTTCTGTTAAATGTTGAACGTTAACTATAAAGTACATTTTTAAATATTTTTCAGCGTTAACAATTAAAATGGTGAACAAATTATAATTGGGAAATTTGAAACAAATTATAATCATTACAGAAAGTATGTAGAGCTCGTACATTTCGGGGAAATTAATTTTGAAATACTCATTTATAGAAACACGCGAGAGTGAAATTTGAAAAGAATGATTTTACTATGGTATTTTTCCAGTTTTTTTTTTTTTTTTTTTTTTTTTGTATTCAATTATTTGATGGTTATTAAAAAGTTTTCGGAAAGGATGTGATATCTATCATCCTTGGCGCAGGAAAGAAAAAAAAATGATTGCCAGGTTATCTTGCGAATATATTTAATTTCTTCCAAAATTGATGATTATTTTAATAATGTATATTAAGGGAGCAATCAATAATATGAAACAATATTAGTACAATATATACAACAAAAATATATATCTGATATTTAATACGAAAATATACATCAAACGAAAATATGCAGATTTTCATATTACGTTTTCAATCGCCATATACAAAAGTCGCCAAAGACAACAGATATCAAATCTATGCTTTTTTTTTTTCAATTAAAATATTGAAAATTTGAATTAAAAATTTATTTTACCAAAATTTATTATAGCCTATAGCACTTAGGGATAGTGTAGACAGATTAATCATGTTTCTAATCAACGTAATGAAATTCAAATAATTAAATGTAATTTGCATTTCACTAATGGCTGTATGCGCTATATATGTATATATTGCGCTACTTGTCATAACTGTTTGTTGCTGAAAATGGTCACCAAATAAATTTAAACTTCTCAATTATTCAATTAAAAGAAAATCATTTAAATATAGTGACTGGCGAAGCAGGCAATAAAATTGAATGAGCAAAGTCTCCTTGATTCCTTAATGGAACATGATTCAAAGCGTTAGCTTATCAAAGATTTTTAATTCATTGGTTCATCAGTGAAACTCACTGGTTCAAACGTTTTATGTTAATTGCGGCCTCAGCCACTAAATATTCACTGGTTTAACCATGTGTGTAAATCGTCAAATGCGCTAAACTGCGTGACAGTCATATAACTGAAAAAAGTAGAATTATGTTTAAGCGTTAGCACTTAGAATGTCGGCAAATACTTTTAAATAAATTATTATAATCAGTAGAAAAAAGAAACAGAACTGCTTACATTTCTGGAAAATTATTTTTGAATTTTTAATTTTTAGAAATGCTCGAGAAGGAAATATTAAAGAAATGATTTTCACTTCACCAGCAATATTCATTTGCTTGACGGCTATCCGCGATTGTAATGAAATGCTCGCCCTCTGATGGGCTAAGGGGAAATTACAATAAACATGCTTTAATTCGGCTTTCATTAAGCCGCCATTGCATGCCGATGTTTAGTTTCACATCTATTTATTGAATAAAAATGAATAAATCCGGTAAAAAAGATAACACATACTGTTGTGTGCTCCAAAGGACCAAGAAATCCAGAATTAAGCTTCCATTTATTTCCAAATGACAAATTTAAAATTTCAGTTGCTTCGGCTAATGGAAGTAAAGAATTAATCAGATGATTTGAAGCTAATATTTGTTCAACTTCAGTTAAAAATCTACTTCCGATCGAACTTTGAATAAACTGAATTATTTTTTTCCAAAAGCAATCAATTTTCCATGATGTAATGGCGGAGAAATTATAGTACGAATATTAAGTAGAATAACAAAAAGAACAAAAATAAATACACGTGGCTATAATATTTACTAACAACAAAAACTGAAAAAGCGCCATCTATCGATCATTACAAACGCGGATTATGAAGTTTTCGGATAAGATTTGATATCTCGTCTTTGGAGAAAAAAGGATCGCCTATTTATCTCGCGCAATATTAATTTGCCTTCAAAAATTATGGTTATACGCAAGCGGAGTGTGACTTCACTAACCATCTGGGGGGGGGGGGGGCAAGAAAATGTTTTCCTATGTTAACCGTCCTTTATAATTTTTTTAAAAAAATATTAAAAATCAAGGAACATTTTTCCCGATTTTAATTCCCATATTTAAGTCTTATACACATGTATTAGTTATTGTGTGCATGCGTTAGATTAAGTTATTTTGCTGTCAAATTGATAAAATTTTAATTTTAAATTTCAAAACTCGGACGTCTTTGGCGTCCGAGTTACTTGTTTTGTGTTTGGCGATCAAAAACATGATACGAAAATATACATAACAGATGTATATTTTCGTAATACACATTGTACGAAATATCGTTTCATATTAGTGATTGCTCTCTTAATATACGCTGTTAAAATAACCATGATTTCTGAAAATAATTAAATATATTCGCTAGATCATTTGGAGATCATTTTTCCCCGCCAAGGTTGACATATCAAATCTAGTCCGCTGTAACATATCAGTATTTTAGATTAGGTACTTCATTTAGACATTTAGAAACAAATTTGACTTCAGATTATAATAGAATATATATCACTTTTTAAAATCAGCATATTAGTTGGATATTTATTGCGTAAATACCATCCTTTGAAATGAAATGTTTATGTTTTCAATCGAATATTGAAGTTTGCCATTTTTTTTTCTAGAGTTTTGAAATTAAAAATTCAAATTTTATCAATTTTACAGCAAAAACAGGTTAATCTAACGCATGCACATGATAATTAATAAATATCTATACCCAAATATGGGAATTGAAATCGGGAAATAATATTCCTTGATTTTTAATAACATTTTACAAAAAATCCATTAGGTGTTTAACATAGGAAATATTTTTCTTGCATCCACGAACGGCCAGTGACGTCATCACTTCACTTGCGTATTACGACGTCAGGTTTAACGTGCAAGTTTAACATTTCACAAAGCTTTATATAAATTTCAATTTAATTCACGTGCAAATATATTTCTTTTCTTTTCATGTCAAGATATTTTAAAAACAAAATGAACATATAAATGTTTCTTTTATGTTGGCACAAGCTACTTTTTTTAATATTTCATTATTTCCATTTCTATTATGGCTTTTATGGGGATTTTAATTAAAATGCTCAGATTTCAAACTAAAATTTATTTTATCAAAATTAATTATAGCCTATAACAATCAGGGATAGTGTAGCTTTTGGTCAGTGAAAGAAGTTTTTAAATCGGTTCAGTAGTTTTAGAGTTTACCATCCCCAAACATACAATTTTCCCCTCTTTATATAATAGTATAGATTTATTATTATTATTTTTATTGCAAAAGCACTTGATTTTACATCATAGGCTTCCACGTATTGCAGATACATAAGATTGGAGCTCAAAAATAGAAAGGGAAAATAACAAAAATTTAAAAAATATATAGAACAGTAAAATTAACAATGTTAAAGCAATAAAAATACAACGATTCAAAGGAGAAACATTCCGTATAAATACATAAACTATAAAATAATTCAGTCACTAAATGTCAGCATCATCATATCCTTGGCGGTCATATACGTTTTCTTCATTCAACGAAGAATATATAGAAGATGTTCTTCCATATCCATCTATGTATTTTTGTGCAATTACATAAAGTGCAATGGGGAGTATTATATATGCCAAAACGATGCAGGTGTTTAGCGAGGCAATCGTGTCCGGTTTCTAAACAAAATGCTGCAACTGCAATAGTTCTGGGAGAATCTGGAATTTTGAAAATAGTCTCGCTCAATTTCTTATTTTTGATTTCTTCCTAAAATTTTATGTTTTAATTTTTCTTTGTAGTTATTTTAATTATTCTTTTGATTGATTTAAATGATATTTCGCAGTTATTGGATAGTATATTTTTCCCCCTTTTTTGCGAATTTGTCGGCGCATTTATTTCCTGCGATTCCAACGTGATATGGAATTGATTGTAAGATGACATTTATTCCCTTTAAAGCTAAGAGTCGAAGATTCTGTCTACATGAGTCAATAATTTTTGAATTTGTTACATTATGAGTTGCAATTGCTTGAATGGCCAAAAGGGAGTCAGAAAATATAAGTACATCTTTGAGTTCAATTTTTCTACTAAGTATTTACTCAGTTGTAATTCTAATTGCCTTTGTCTCTCCATCAAAATTGGTTTGGAATTTACTAAAGGTGGTATAGGATGAGAATAATTCTGAGTGTATACCAGCACCAACCCCTTTAATCGCCTGAGATCCGTTTATGTATATATGGAAACAATTATTTTCGGGATATCTGCTGTATATTGTCTCCAATGCAGCTGCTTTAATTTCGTCATCAACCGATGATGACTTAGTAATTATGCGCATCAAATTTTGTTCAAATCTGATAGATTCTATATGCATTGGGTTGTAATGTTTCAATAGTTTTTCTCAAGGTAAATTCGGAAGAAGATATTCCAATTTCAGACCTTCTGTAAAAAACCTTCCTGTGTTTTAAGTCTTCTAGGTTCTGTGATGTTGTAATTTCTCCATATATCAGATTATGGTAGCCTGATCAGTTTTTAATACATTATTAAAGCTCTCTCCTTAATTTTTAACTCTATTGATTTCTTGTCTGTTAGGACAAGCATTTCCTGAATTGCAGTGGTTTTTACTGCTCCAGTAATGAGCCTCAGGGCTTCATTTTGAAAGACCTCTAGTTTAGATATATACGTATTACTGCATGTTATCAGAGCCTCACAACAGTAACTTATTAGTGGTTTAACGTATAAATTGTATGTTTGATTTAAAGTGTCTCTGCCACATCCCCATTTTACTCCAGCTACTCTTTCAACTATCGTTAATCTTTTTTCAGACCTTTAAATCACTTCATCAACATGTTTTTTCCAAGACAGCTTTTTATCAAATATAACACCTAAATAAATCCTTCATCTGTCTCGTTTATATTCTTACCATTGTATTTTAAATCCATCTTTGCTGGTTGCTGACTTAAGGTAAAAGTCTGGTACATGGTCTTTTCCAAGTTGACTTCCATTTGATTGTCTGTAGACCATTCATATAAATCTTTTAGTGCTTTATTGATTCTGTTTGTTATTATGTTCTTATTTTTTTCGGGAGCTGACGTCCATATTACAAGATCATCAGCATAAAAAGCAGATTCTCTGTCCTCAATGTATTTTATTTTTTCAGGGAGATCATTTATATATACATTGAACAGACTTGTACTTGTCACTAGTGCTGGACGATATCAGAAATTAAATATCGCGATATATCACCAAGTTAATATCGATATTAGTGATATATTGCGATATTTCTTTCAAGACAGGAAAAAAATAGACATTTGTTATTTTTTAAAGACATATGCACACGAATTTTAAAGTATACAAGTATAGAGTGTTTTCCATGTATTTTCTCCATAACTTTATCATAAAAAAAAAGCATAAAAAGTGAATTAATGATTTGTGTTTCTTATAACTTATACTATTGCTTTTTAGTATACCTCTGTATAGTTTATCCCCTTCTCTTCCCATTTTAAGTTTTAATTATTTTAAAATCATATTTTAACACAGCTAATATGTGATCTGTGTTTTATTTGTACTTATCAAAATTCATAATTCTACTAAAAATAAAGCTTAAGAAAAATTATCTTAAGATGTAGGTATTAAATAAAAGTGAAAATCATTTTAAATAGTTCAGAATTGTCATTATAAATAGTTCAGAATTGCCATTGAATACACCTTTTTTGGTCGTAGAGAGTAATATTTTTTACTTAAAACTCGTATATGCATCCTAAATGTCAGTTACTTGTCATTTTTATTTTTGTATCTGCTTACCAAATCATTACAATATCTTTTTAAATATATATGTTTAATTCTTATTCGTAATGGTTTCACAATAATTGAAATTAGAATTATGTGTGTGTGTGTGTGTGTGTGTGTGTGTGTGTGTGTGTATGTATGTATACATTGTCAGTATAAAAATTATATTATTTAAACAAAATTATGCTAAAGTTTCATTTTGTTACTTAAAGTAACTCATTTTGCATTTAAACCAATTGTATTTAACATGTACGGCTTTAAAAATAAATAAATAAATAAATAAACAAATGGAAAGAGAAAAAATAAATGCTACATAAAAAAAAAGTAATAAACTATTCAATATTATATAATTCTATAAAGAAACTGTCACTGTAAAATTACTGAAGATAAAACTTTATTTTACATCAGTTAGATAGCACCCTTTCTCCCTTCCCATGTTATCCAATGGGATTTTTGTCGCTTCGTTTTATAAAAATATTTTACTCAAAAATAAACTTTTTGGAATTCTGTTTTTTGAATATTACTCTTTGAACAGGTCGTCTTTTAGCTTAGTAAGCAATTTTTCGGAAAAAAAAATATTTTACTTAGAGATCCACACTTAGAGTCCATAATTTACTTATTGAAATAAAATATTTAAATTAATTTTTTCGAAAAATTGCTCACTAAGCTAAAAGGCGACCCGTTTAAAGAGTAATATTCAGAAAACAGAATTTGAAAAACTTCATTTTTGAATGAGATATTTTTTTAAAACGAAGCAACGAAAATCCCATTGGATAACATGGGAAAGGAGAAAGGGAGCTATCTGACTGATGTAAAGCCTTAATAAAAAAATATTTTATCGAAATATTTAATAATAATAAAATAATATTAAAAAAATTACATTCTATAATTGCTTATATTTTCAGAAGTTTTTTATTAAACGCTAAGAAAATTTGCAAAAAAACTTTTCTAGTAGATATCAGTTCGGCTTTAATGATCTTTGTTAAACACATGTTGAAGCTCGCATGTCATTGGCCAGAAAATATCGACACTTTGAAATAGACCAATATCAATGAACCAATAGCAGGAAAGGAGCTAAAACAAAAGGTATTGTTTTCATTCGTCATAATGAGCGTTTGTTTTTGTATCGCCTTGTCTGTGGTTTTTCATAACCTACGATATGCATGAACGTAGAGTGGGAAGTCAATATAGTGTGATAGATCAGAACCCATAGCAGATATCTCGGATAGGGATATATCGTTTCGACTAACACCAAATGTCTTTCCTAGTAAACACACCTGCTGATTATATGTATGAATACGCATTAATAGTGAATGGATTGTGATATTGGAGTATGTCTGTGGCTAATGAATTTCTTCTGAACGGGTAGAACCGTGACCTTGAACGAAGTCAGCTTATTCACGCGATAATCAAAGCAGACGGCTTTCAATAAATACTGGTTTATTTTTTTATTATGCGGTGACCTTTTTAAAGCAGTGACGTTTAGATTTGAGCTTATGAAGGATGAGGAAGTATATGTATTGCAATAGAGATCGTTTGGCGTGGGGTTATTTTTTCTAGTTTATCAGTGAGTAATTAGAGGAAAGTAGAGAATGGGTATTGGAATAAGATATTCGGCGCTTTTTTTCTTCGGGTCTCGTTCGTTGTTGTATGTTGGCTGATTGGGTTTCGTTCGCTCGAGTTTCGTTCGCTCGGGTGCGCACTAGACAATATCGTTAAAGGGATATATCGGCGGAGCTAGATCTTAAATATTGTTATCGGGATATTAAAAAAATATCGATACTTGGGGATATATTGGTAAATAATCCAGCCCTACTTGTCACATCTCCCTGCTGTAGACCACAATGATATAATATTTAACAGCGAACATGAATTTTCCTGTACATGAGAATAAGCTCAATCGATTTTTCATGCCAAAAAAACCGAGCGTTTCTGAGATACCCAAGATGTAATAGGGTTATATATGACAAATCATGAGATTATTTCATTTTATATATAAGAAGGAATAGTTTTAAAACAAAAATTAATATTTTATATGAAATTGCTTTTTTCTTTTCCCTTTATTATTTTTTTTTCAACAATAGTTCTGATGCAGAAATTGGCTTTCAAGTGGAACAATAAATTACCTTACATTTACTGTGTTATACTTTGTTAATAACATATATATTTTTTAATTTTTTGTGTGTAACATTGTGCTCAATTCTAAATTTACTAAAGAAAGTATTAGAGTTACTTTTAATTTAAATAGTTACACATTTATGGAGAGTATTGAAATTTACACTTGCAAATTGGTACAGAAATTTCAATATAAATCGGCAGATTTTTGTCATTTATAAATATGTCATTTATAAATACTTCATTTTTACTTCACTTACTTAATATATTCTTTATTTTATGGGGGAAAAAATATTTTTATTTTTATTTTTCTTACGAAGTATACCTATAACTATATATATATATACAAAAATAAATAAAGCCAGATACAGTAAATTTTCATCAGCATATAAAACCTTATTAGGGTATTAAAATTAAATTAAAACCCACGACCTAAATATTCACGTTCTTTTCTTAATATGCTTCAAGGAATTATTGCGAAGAATGTTAATTGAAAGAATCTATCATTCCTTTATTCTCATTCCCTTTAACTGTAAAACTCTTTAGCAGTAAATCCACTTTTGCAAATTAACCATATGCAATGATGTCTTACAACAGTTTCAAGATTAATAAATGATATAAATTATTTACTGGATAAATGTCTATCTTAATACATAAAATAATGAGAGAAGCTTTTCATTTGCTGATCCAAACTTGACAAATAGCATTAGACTAAATAAAATAAATTTTAATTTAGAAAGTACTTTACATTGTATATTTTACCTAACTAAATAAAAATGTTTGTTACATTTTAAATAACAAAATTATTTTAAATCAAGATAATGTTTCATAGTATAATTTGAGATTGTATCTTTCGTAAATTTGTTCAGTTGAAAACGATAATATTTTAAATAAAATATATTATCTATTCATTTTTCTCAAAATTGAGTTACTCATGTTATGTGATGTAGAAAGGTAATGTATAGGTCAGTTATGTTGATCATTTTTATTCGCAGAATTTAACCAATTTGCATGTTACGCATTTAAAGAAATTTTAAATATATACACATAATAATTTTTCTTTGAACTGTTCTTACAATTAAACCTTTGAGGGACAAGGTAATTTCAATTATTTAAAATAAACTTCCACCGGAATTTTACGAACAAGTCTAAAAGAAAATAAATAAATGAAGTTTATCCTTCATATTAGTAGAGAAAATTCTGTAAAAAATATTCTGGGATGAGTTTTTGAAATTGGTAATTGAAATTAGATGGGGTATAATATGTCTCTCCTCCATTGAAAGGATTAAAAGGACAATGGATTTTTTCAATTCAAGAAAACACTAGTTTTGAAATATATATATATATATATATATATATATATATATATATTATTCATTTAGCTTACAATAACAGATAATATTTATAAACTTTTAACTTTTTTTTCTGTTTGCAAAGATAAAAATATTATAAAAATAATTTTTCACACGTTCACATTTATAAGATATATATAATTCGAATGTTTATGATTTTTAAAAGATAACCTTTGAATTAATAATTTATAACAACGTATGTGAATATGTGAATATTATATAAGTGATCCTATTAAATATAGTGTGTTATGTGAAATATTTATGTATATAAATATCTCCCCAATAGCAAGCGGTTAATACCTAGGTACCTTAATTTAAAGTAATGTATTTATATTTATTTATTTAAACCATTTTGTACTACCTTAGGAGTAGAGTAAAATCTATGTATAGTTGAGAAAAATATCATTACCTTAATAGTTAACAATATGCTAAGAGGTTGTAATAGCTGGTTTAAAGCCTCTGATTATCTCTCATATTAAGTACTAGAACCGTCTATAATATAAACAAGAAAGAAAAATCATGCAGTACGCATTGATTAGTAACACTTTCTAACTGTACGTAATTCTTGTATCGAATAACTTTTAATATTCTTTGCCTACGTTATCACACAACAGACAGAAGGACTGAAAAATATACAGATAGACTAATTGATTTTAAAATTACTCTTAGGCATTTTGGAAAGTGTTAAAAAGGCTTAACGCAAAAGAAAATACAGCCATTAGATTATGATTACAGCTTTTGATCTCTCTGAATATTTTAGTGTAGCCCTGTAAATCAGAAAGTTAATCATATCATATTCTATACAAAAGATTATTTTAGAGTATTAACAATAAATTTCAATATTTTTATCATTTTTACAGTAGAAAGACTTTTAAATATAATTTTCAAAAAATTCTGTCCTAAAACGAAATGCATTAGCATATTTTTATTTTTGTCCCTGTAAACAAACTACTTGTACAGGACCTATTAATGTCATTTTAAATGGGAAAAATTCTATAGGGATAATGTTTATAAAAACAACACTCATAGAACAAAATGCTTTCGAATGCTTTTGGGTGTCCCTGTACACAAACCAGAAGAGATATTCACTCCATTTTCAATATGGAACATCCGATAGTGAACTTCAATAAAATATATCAGTTTCGAGGAATTCCATAAATAATTACAGGAGTTGGAGCGCGGGCTTACAGACAGACAGACAGATGGACAGATACGCAAACTGAAATCATATTCACACTTAAAAATGTTAGAAAGTGTTAAAAACACTCAATGTAAACGAAAGTAACATTTCAGCAATTTTTTATTAATAGCTCTTAATATAAATGGATATTTTTCTGTCACCCTGTAAATCTAATGCTAATTATGCTATATTCTATGAAAAGCATTTTTTGTGCATATAAATAACATATTTCAATTTCCTAAAACTTCGTGGAAAGTAAAGTAATTAAAATTTGATTTACAGAAATCTCTCTCATAGAACGCAATGCTTTGAAATACTTTTGAGTGTCACTGTACTAACCGATGGTGGTATTTCCTCCATTTTATACAGGAAACATCCAGTAGGGAATTGGAATAATATATTTTGATTTCATTAAGATATGTCTACAGTAAAGGTATGAAAATATGGTTTATAGAAATAGCTCTCATAGAACACAATGCTTTGAAATATTTTCGGGTGTCCCTGTACACAAACTAGTAGAGGTATAAACTCCATTTTCAATAGGGAACATCCGATAGTGAACTTGAATAACATATATCAGTTTTAAGAAATTCCATAAATATTTACGGGAGTTAGAGATCGGACAGACAGGCAGGCAGACAGACAGACGGACGGACAGGCAGATACACAAAACTGAAGACATATTCACTCTTAAAAAATGCTAGAAAGTGTTAAAAACGCTTAACGTAAACGAAAGTACAATTCTAGCAATTTTTTATTATTACCTCTTAATATAACTGGATATCTTTGTGCCACCCTGTAAATTTAATGCTAATCATGCCACATTCTATGCAAAGCATTCTTTTGTGCATGTGAATAGCATATTTCAATTTCCTAAAATTTCGTGGAAAGTAAAGTTATTAAAATTTGATTTATAGAAATCTCTCTCATAAAACGCAATGCTTTGGAATAATTTTGAGTGTCCGTGTATATAAATCCGTGGTGGTATTTCCTCCATTTTATACAGGAAACATGCAGTAGGGAATTTGAATAACATATTTCAATTTCATTAAGATATGTCTACAGAAAAGGTATCAAAATATGGTTTACAGAAATAGCTCTCGTAGAACACAATGCTTTGAAATACTTTCGGGTGTCCCTGTACACAAACCAGTAGAGGTATAAACTCCATTTTCTATAGGGAACATCCGATAGTGAACTTGAATAACATATATCAGTTTTAAGAAATTCTATAAATATGTACGGGAGTTAGAGATCGGACAGACAGACATGCAGACAGACAGACGGACGGACAGGCAGATACACAAATCTGAAATCATATTCACACTTAAAAAATGCTAGAAAATGTTAAAAACGCTTAACGTAAACGAAAGTACAATTCTAGCAATTTTTTATTAATACCTCTTAATATAACTGGATATTTTTGTGCCATCCTGTAAATCTAATGCTAATCATGCTACATTACATGCAAAGAATTCTTTTGTGCATGTAAATAACATATTTCAATTTCCTAAAACTTCGTGGATAGTAAAGTTATTAAAGTTTGATTTATAGAAATATATCTCCTAGAATGCAATGCTTTGGAATACTTTTGAGTGTCTCTGTACATGAACCGATGGCGGTATTTACTCCATTTGATAGATAAAACATCCAATAGTGAACTTGAATACCATATTCTAATTTCATTAAGATATGTCTACAGTAAAGGTATGAAGATATGGTTTATAGAAATACCTCTCATAGAACACAATGCTTTCAAATACTTTCGGGTGTCCCTGTACACAAACCAGTAGAGGTATAAACTCCATTTTCTATAGGGAACGTCCGATAGTGAACTTGATTAACATATTTCAATTTCATTAAGATATGTCAACAGTGAAGGAATGAAAATATGGTTTATAGAAATACCTCTCATAGAACTTGAAATACTTTCGGGTGTCCCTGTACACAAAGCAGTAGAGATATAATATCCATTTTCAATAGGAAACGTCCGATAGTGAGCTTGAATAACATATTTGAATTTCATTAAGGTATGTCTACAGTAAAGGTATGAAATTATGGTTTATAGAAATACCTCTCATAGAACACAATGCTTTGAAATATTTTTGGTTGTCCCTGTACACAAACCAGTAGAGGTATAAACTCCATTTTCAATAGGGACCGTCCGATTGTGAACTTGAGTAACATATATCAGTTTCAAGAACTTCCATAAATATTTACGGGAGTTAGAGCGCGGACAGACAGACAGACGGACGGACAGACAGACAGACGGACAGACGCACAGTGGATCGAACAATGTTAAAATACGAACATAGGCCCAAAAATCAATCTCTAAATAACTGATATTTTGCAGTGAAATTATTTTAAAGAGTGTCTAAAAAATACAAATATATGGTTATTTCTTCAATTACACGACGTTTTATTATATATAAATAAGTTCAAAACGAAAACTTTCAGAAATAAGATTTTTCGATGAATTTCAATGACTTTATTTGAATAGCCATCAAGTGGCACTTAAGATAACTATGAAAAAATATGAAATAAAAATACCTTTAATAATGTACTAATAAAAGTTTAAGGCACTTCTGCCAACATTTTGTTGGTTTTTTTATGTTGTGATTCACGCATGAAATGTGAATATAAAATTAACAACAAAATTAAATTTATAAGTTGTGTCACTTTTTTTGTCCAAAATTGTCCAAAATTTCAAACACATTTTACTACTCCCAAAAGTATACATTTTAATTTTTTAAAAATGATTTTCGCCACAAATCGCCACTTTTGGAGAAAAATAAATTTTTATTCTGTTTACCGCCAAATTATCAATCGAGAAATTTATCTGAATAACTGTATTCATTAATGACAGAAAATATATTAAAATTCTTATAGTGAAAATATTATAGAAATTAGATGATTAAAATAGATTTGCTAAATCAGAAATTATTTCTTATTTTTTTAAATATTTAATAAAATAATTAATTTTACTTTAAAGCTACTGAAAAGTACCGTTGGACACAAAAAAGGAAGAAATGTAAATGGTTGCTGTCATAAAATGTTAAAATTAAATAAATATTTAGTGTTCAGTTACTAAATGTTAAAATTAAATATTATAATCCCATATTACGATTTAAAGTAAAAGTTTCTGTGCAATAAAAATAAAGACAAATGTGAATTTTTCATAGAGTTTGTCAGTAAATGCTTGCATGAGTTTTCTATTGAAATACTACATAAAAAAAGAAAGAAAAAAGAAGCAGTAATGTGATGATATATTTAACATTGTGTGCTAAATTACCGTAATTTCTGGTAGATACCCCGCAGATTATATAATCCAGTTTTGCACCAGAAATTTCAATTGATAAATAAATTTATATTTGTACGGGCTCTTCCTTCGAAAAAGTATAGATTTCTCTAGTAAATAAAATTTGACACATCTTACCTACGGCTTATCTACCAGAAATTACGGTAATTGTGTTTTAAATGTAGGTTTTCTTCACGAAATTTTTATTTATTTCCTTTTATTCTCTTCTTTTTTGCGACATTTGTCCCTTTATCATGTATGTTTCTAAATTCCTGTTTGCAGCAAAAAAATATGATACCGTTTAACCCCTTTATAATGCCAGTTTTTCCTCAAATGGTACATTAAGCTAATTTCACGAATAAAAATTGGTGTAAAGAATAAAATTCATTTAGCTTATTAGAAATAATTAATTTTAATTTTGACACATTTTTCTCTTAGTTAATCGCTAACTTCTCATAACCCATTGTATTAGCATAAGCAGAATTGCCACAAATGACTACTTTTTATTATTTTTTTCGCACCAATATTATAAAAATAATATTTATACTGATATTTTTCTACAGAAAAGATACACAGGAATCATTATTTTTTTAAAAAATGGTGCCAGTTGAATAAAATGATAACAAATTTGGTGGGGAAAATATTCCTTTGGCCTTATAAAGGGTTAAAAAATCATAGAGTCGCTTTTAGTATCATGCATATATACATATTTAAATCAAAATGTGACAAAAAACATCATACATAGATAATAATAATACCATAACCTTCCTATGTTCGCCACTGTCTATACTTCGATCCACTGTGAGACGGACAGACAGACAGACGGACAGACAGACAGACAGACAGACAAACCGAAGTCATAAACACTTTTTAACTTTGTTGGAAAGTGTTAATGACGACAACGTGAAGTAAAACTAACTTCTTTTTATTATGAACTTTAAATATAGGTTATGGATGGACTCGCACACATATATTTAACTCCCACTTAATTAAACGTGAAATAATTCTGAATCTTAAAGGATTTATAAAATTATATCTTATCGAACACTTTCAGTAAAGCTGACAGTCCTAATCTTTTATTTGGCATGAGAAGCCTAGTCGCACTATTATCAACTTTTTGAGATGGTTAAACATAAAAGGTTGTATAATTCATACTTAATGAAAGCTCGTGATATAAAAAAATCACGATCCTATAGCACGATGTAAAAGCACACCTCCCTAATTTCAGAAATTCTTTTTAAAATATAAACTCTAGAAACGATTAACTTCAATTACCTAATCTAGCCTAAAAATATCAACATCTAACAGAACATTAAAAACTAACTTGGCAACTTCGTTTAATCCATATTTCCACTGGAACAAAACCTGAATCTAAACTAGAAAGAATGTTAAGCTTCTCTTATACTATCTAACACTTTTCCTTATGGTAACCTAAGGAAACAACCTTATCTAATGTACCAAAGGACCTTATGGAAGAACCTTACACTTTTTCAAGGCATCAACAGCTACACTAGATTCGGCTGGTAACCTAATCTCTTCGAACCTAACAGTCCATGGAAACTCAGCGCGATTTCGGGCACTTGAAACCGCAAGAGATTTCATGAGCCCTTACATCCTCACAACTTTCATATTTATTTATTTAATTTTATGATTACAGAAGTAAGTATATTTACTAAATTCGTTAAATTTCTTTTGGCATTAAGCTTTTTGCCGTTATTTTTTCCAAATAAAATATCTGATTATTGTCTGCCTTTAAAATTCCTGCTCCATTCTCCAAACTGATATCGTACTCGTATTATTTTGTTAGTCCACGTTATTTTATTCCACTTTAATATATTTTTCGAAATATTAATGATTACGTGAAAATTTTAAACTGAAAGCATTTTAATCAAAATTACCATCAGTTTCAGAAGTAGACATTTTCAGTACAACATTTTCAGTACAAATTGTTTGTGTGTCATCGATTTTTATATGAAAACTACAATTTATCTTAAGTCTACAGAATCATCCTACATTTTCTTCGTCTGCTTTAGATCTTCAAATCTTTTGGCTAACAGCCTACTGACAATCTTCTTCCATTTAATAATCACACTTTTTACACTTCAAAATACTACCGAGAAGTGCCATTGTTGGAATAGAACTATGAAAAATATATGTTAGATTTATACAATATCACAAGCAAATACATATATATTTACACAAAGTAAGAATAATTTAATTTTTTTCTTAAAGTTGTCAATGTGTAAAATTTTATAGATACCAATTTTAAGTCTTTCATATTTTTTTTATTACCATTTTGGTATAGTTATTAAAATATTGAATTATGTTCAAATCGATTTTATTGTACATAAATTGCCTGTGAAATCAAAGAAGTGTGTCTTTAGCTTTTGAGAATATCGTGAGCGTTAAATTTCAGGGAATAGGCTAAAAAAAAAAGAAAGTTAATCCAAAATTTTAATTGAACTTTTTAATCTATTTTTTATTCGATTTATAAACGTTTTCATTTTCTTTTTCTGAAAAGTAGGAGACATTTTTGTTAACCTTATACGGATTTCCCATGTGTGAGTTCTAACCAAAATAAAATAATGAAAAATGAAAATTTAACAGAAAACTTACGTCACATTTGCAACAATGTATTGAGATAAAGTATATATATATATATATATATATATTTATTTATAGTGTACATGGTTCTGCTAGATATGTTCACGTTTCAAATAATGAATTAAAAATACAAAGTTCATTGGTTAATTTACAGAGATTTGTTTTAAAAAACTGTGTCAGAGGAAAATGATAATAATGAATTAAATATGTCAAATTTAACTATTTCGCGATAAATTTATAATATAAACAAATGAATGGACAAGTGGTTATAAAATTTTGACCAAATATTGGAATGTCATCTTTAGTATCTTGGATCCGTTTGGGCTTCAAAACATATGAATTTATTAAGAGAAAGAAAAAGCCATTTGTTTCAAATAACGTGTAAACAAATGTTTAGTAATTTTAACTAGCAAGGAAAATAAATTTGGGAATACACGCCTAAAAACGAGCGCTAGGCAAGCGTTGACCGAATAAATTCTTTCAATAAAATTTTAAAATAAGTCTGAGAAAGGAATGAACCCCTTACTAAAATTTAAGGTTTTCTAAACCTATTTCTATGGTTTTATCTAGTATTTTCAGGTATTTAAAAGGTTTCTTTGAAGTTTCGCTAAAAAATACTTCCTGAAAAGAAACCTCATCTAAGTTTTCTTTAGGTTTTATTCTTAAAACCTCCTGAAAACCTACGTGGTTTTATGTTTTCTAGAGGTTTCCCAAGGTTTCGAATAAATACACCGGTGATAATAAGTTTCCCTATGGCATTTGGATAATATCTACAGTCAAAAACGTTTTTTAAAGGTTTTATTTTTAAAACCTTTTAAAACCTGCACTTTTTAGGTCTTATAGATGTTTCCCAAGGTTTCAGATAAATACATCGATGATAATAAGTTTCCCTATGGTATTTAAATAATACCACCACTATACATGCAACCAAAAGCGTATTTTTTTAGTTTTAGTTTTGAACCTTTGAAAACCTGTACTTTTTTAGGTTTTATAGAGGTTTCCCAAGGATTCGGATAAATACATCGATGATATTAAGTTTTTCCATGATATTCAAAAAATACCTTCGTTATGCCTAAATCAAAAATGGTTTTATTTTTAAAACATCAGAAACCTCCCTTACTAAAATTTATATTTCTAATAATGATAATATATTTCTAAACTTGTACCTGACTAACTTAGAGTTGTTTTTTAATAATAAAATTCTCTACTACATCTAAGGAAAATTTAAACATTTTTTATTTCAATTAAAAATAAAAATAATAATAATAATAATAATAATAATAATAATAATAACAATTTAAATTTAAAAATATATTTAATGATTACATAAAGGAGATATTTTTTAATAAATAAATTATAAAACAATTAAATTTAAACACAATAAATCTTATATTTCACATACGTGTCTGAAAAACTATATTTAAATTTATTTTATAAGTCTTTCGTCAATGCAAAGATATGTCAAATTAAATTCACTAACAAAAGAGATCGTGTAACGATATTGATGTAAGATAAAATATATATATATATGTATATATATATATATATATATATATGCATTAAAAAAATCACCTTTGTTTTTTTTGGGGGGGGGGAGTGGGGGTAATAACTGAATGAACTTATTTCTTGAATACTTCCTTTTAAATTGTAATATTTTAAATATTTAGAAGTAAACACCTATAACGTAAGTAATAAATAATAATAATAATAATAAAATAGAGAGCTTATGTTTAAAGTTATGAATAAATAGTAAATTAAAATTTACAGAAGGAATTTTACAGCATAGGTTAATCATATTAGTGATTGCTTACAACGTATTCCCAAAACTTTTTAAATGATACGGGGAGAGAAAATAAAAATTAATTAATTAAAAAATAAAATAAATTAAGAATTCTGTCAAAGGAAGAATTTAGTTTAGCACGGAGGACTATTAATTTCAATCTGTAAAATTTTTATTTTTGTCTTATTTTTTAATATTATTTTTTATCTCATTTTTTGACCGTAAAACTGGGACACGTACTTTTTAAAATGACTGAAATGAATTAAAATGAAGTGTTTCCACCTAAATTTCATAATTTAATTAATTAATAAAATAAAATAAAATAAATAAATATAAATAGTTGTTGCGTCGAAAAAATTTTGTACCCCTCAGATTCAGAAAAGTCGCCCCTTTCGTTTGGTACTGAATTTTTACTGAGCCACGTACTTTTTAAAATGACAGAAATAAATTAAAATGAAGTGTCCCCACCTAAATTTCATACTTTAGTTAATCTAAAAAGAAAATTGATTGTCGTGTCGAAAAACTGTTTGTTCCTCTGGATTCAGAGAAATCGCCCCTTTCATTCGGTACCGAATTTTTAACGATAGGACTGATATTTCTAATTTATTTTGGTGCTACAAAAAACTGGTCTATAAAAACTCCAGATTGAAACTTACAGTCCTCCGTCCCAATAATGAAATTAGGAATAAAAATTTAGGTCTTAAAATTAAAAATGGCAACTGAACCAATATTTTACAATTTCATATTAATTCACAAGAAACATTTATATTAGCTTTAAAGTTTTTTTTTTTTTTTTCCTTCTTCTTCTTTATTTCCGATTTTTTTATTCGTTTATTTCTTTTACATAAAAATTATGAAGAGACTCAAAAATACATGATAAACAAAACATTTGGTATCTAATATAATACATTTCTTAAAGAAGAAAAAAAAAGAATGTATTGTTTCCTATTCAAAATATTTATTTTATTCATTATTATTACGGTTAACATTTTTATTTCGTTCCAATATTGCTAACTTAAAATCATTTACATTAAAAAAGATATATATATTTTTTTATTTCCTTTAAAATATTTTCCATCAAAATTCTTGAGTACACTTTTCATGTAACTTTTTATTTATTTATTTATTTTTTTTTGTTTCATTCAGAATTTAAAAGAAAAAGTACATTTAGAATTTAACCTGCATTGTACAATCTCTCTCTCTCTCTCTCTCTTTATATATATATATTTATATATATGTGTATACATATATTTCTTTCTTTCTTTTTTTTCTTTTTTGAAAGTGATTAAAATCCGAGTTTTAAAGCCCTTCAATGCTTTCATATCTCAAGGTCTACTTCATTCTTTTCAAGTTGAATGCATTTGCATAGTAAAGATTATTCCAAGTAAAACTTCTAAATTCTTTAGATAGTATTATCTCTATGTTTCAATCTGCTGAGAGAATTATCTTTTCAACAATAAAAACCGAAATACCATATTCAATGAACAAACAGATTAACATTTGCTTCTAGAAAACTATTTAATTTTCCCTTTCAAAGTTGTCTTCTACGGAATTTCTCTCCTAAACCCTACAACAGGGAAACTGCTGATGTGTCACTTGATTCCCCATAGAAAAAGTGATTCCTTTTGCGATGACATTTGACATGCAAAGAAAGGGAGAAAAATTTTCCGGGCGTTTTGGTATTTTAAGCACATACTGAAATTCCAGCTACGGTAAAGAAATGGTTAAAGTTTTCTAAAGCTATTTAAAAGCTTTTATTGAAGTTTGATTAAAAAAATACATTCCGAAAAGAAACTTCATCTAAGATTCTTTTAGGTTTTTTTAAAAAATCTCTTGAAATTTTACATGTTTTTAAGTTTATAGAAGTTTTCCAAGGTTTCGGTTAAATACATCGCTGATAATAAGCTTTCCTATGTTATTCAGACAATACCTCCATTATACCTACAACAAAAAACGTTTTTTTTTTTTTTTTTTTTTTTTTTTTTTTTTAGGTTTTATTTTTAAAACCCCTAAGAACCTACAGTGTTTTAGGTTTTATAGTGATTTTCCAAGGTTTTGTTAAAATACATAGACACTAATAAGTTTTCCTATGGTATTCAGACAATACTTCCATTATACCTACAATCAAAAACGTTTTTTTATGCTTTATTTTTAAACCCTTTAAAAACGTTGTACTGCTTTAAGTTTTCTGGACGTTTTCAAAGGTTTTGGATAAATACATGGATGCTAGTAAGTTTTCTTATTGTATTCAGGTAATACCTCCATTATACCTGCAATCAAAAACTTTTTTTTTTAAGTTTATTTTTAACTTATTATTACTCATTAACTTATTATTACTCATTAACTAAATATTTTAATTAGTAAAATAATAACAATTTTGTGTATTATTATTAATAATTATCAGTTTCAATTTCTACGAAACGAAACATAATATTAAAAAAAAAAAAAAAAAAAAAAAAAAAAACCCTATAAAACAATTATTCAATACTCAAAATTAATCTGAGATTCATTAACATTCATCCATTAATTATCAAAAACATAATAAATATTAGTACCATCATCTCATAAATCAGAAAAAACCGCGCATTTAAAATTAATTTCAGTTTTAACCCATTAACCACCAAAACTAGAAATAATGAATTTTTCTGAATAAAAACAGTAACGTTCATTGTTTTGATCATATATAACAATAATTTAAAATAAAATTATGAAAATGAGTCTTATCTTACTAAAAATAGAGTGTTATATTTGTACAACGACAGTGGAATAAGAATATAGCATTAATAAATATAAATGTTTACGGAAATTTCCTTGAGGGCGCATAAAACAGAAAAAACTACAGATGACTAAAAAAGTAATTATTTTATTTCGACAACATTTTTAGAAGCTTTTTATATGAAATTGACTTTGTCATCGTGTATTTGTCTCACGCTAATAAACAAAGCGCCTCCATTTTAAATTAAATATAAGTTGCTCAATTTGTCGCTTTTTGGCTTAGTTGGTTAGAGCGTCCTGTTAATAACGTGAAGGTCGATCCTCGAAGGTCCATCTGGTTAATTTTTTACAGATAATAAGTGAAAATGTGTCAATTGATGAAAGAAAATTTTTTGTTCACTACTCAGTATTTCAAGAAGAGTTTTTTAAAGAAGTTTTTTTTTCTTTTTAGATATTAGAAAACGCAAAATATTTTTGATGTTAAAAAAACTCAAAATAAAAAGTTTTAAGTGAAAAATACATTAATTAATATTTTTAGAAGCTTTTTTATTGAAATTGGATTTCGTTATCGCGTCTTTCTGTCAAGCTAACAAGGCACATCAACGTTAAAGTAAATGTCAGCGGTTTTTATTGCCTTTGGTTGGCTCAGTTCGTTAGAGTGTCAAGTTCCTAATGCGATGATTGTGAGTTCCATTCCCGATTCCGGGAGGAGCGATGTGTTAAATTTTGCAGGTAATTAATAGATAATATGTCAGTTAATAAAAGAAAATTTTTCATTGTCTACACAGTATTCTAAGAATTTTTGAAGAGTTTTTTTTAAGCAGCTTTTTTTTTTTATACTTTTTTCAAATACTAAATAGCACACACACAAAAGTTATATATATATATATATATATATATATATATATTAGAAGCTTTTTATTCAAATTCGATTTTTGTCATTGTGTCTTTGTGTCACTCTGGAAAATAAGGCACCTCCATTTTAGTGTAAATTTAAACAACCCTTTTCGTCGATCGTTAATGCTTTTGGTTAGAGCATCACGGTGATAACGCGATGCTCGTGGGTTCGTTCCTCGAACGCTGATGTGCTACTTTTTTACAGAAAATTAATAGAAACGATGTCAATTTATAAAAGAAAATATTTCTTTGTCTACACAGTATCCTGAGGAATTTCGATAGTTTCTTTTAAGAAGCTTTTTGAGTTACTAAAATGCATAAAATAAAAATTTTGTAAAAATTAATAAATAAATAAATATAAAATAAATAAATAAAAATAACACTGAAAGTTTTTTATTGTTGTGAAGCCCTAAAAAGCCTGAAATAATAATAAAAAAATATTATTGCAGAGACATGCTATAAAATCATAAAAGTTTCAACAACAAGAAAATTTTAAAGAAATGTATAGATATTTCCCTTTTGCAAAAGATAAAAAAAATTAAGTATTCCAAATATTTCAAAAAGCATTCGAGAAAAATATATTTTTATATAAGTATTTGATAGATTTTTCTAGAACGTTCTATGACTTTTCTTGACTGTTGTTAAACTTTTGGTTAGAGCGTCATGCTGATAACTCGATGGTCCCGGATTCGGCCCTCAAAAGACGATATGGTACTTTTTTGCAGATAATTAAAGAAAAAAAAAAAAGAAAGAAAGAAAGAAAATTGTTAAAAGAAATTCTTCCGTCGTCTACACAATATCCTCAGTAATTTTGATTATTATTTTTTTTCTTTTTTTAATAACTAAAATGCACAAAATAAAATTTAAGTAAAAAACCATTTTTTAAAGTTAGAAGTTTTTTATTGTGAAGCCCTTAAAAGCATAAAATCAAAATTTATTCTGGCAAAGACATGCTACAAAGAAATGAAAGTTTCAAAACTATGAAAATTTTAGAGAAAAATATGGGTATTTCCCTTTTATAAAAGATGAAATTTTTTAATGTTCAAAATATTTTTAAAAGCTTTCGAGACATTTGAAATTTATACCCTAACTAATGATTATACAAAAACTAATAACTAAAAATATTGGTCACGAAATCTTTTTAAAATATTTTGAACATTAAAAATTTTCATCTCTTGCAAATACCTATATTTTTCTCTAAAATTTTCTTAGTGTTGAAACTTTCATTTCTTTGTAGCATCTCTTTGCCAGAATAAATTTTTATTTTGTGCTTTTTAGGGCTTCACAATAAAAAGCTTCTAACATCCATTTTACACTTACGACTACTTTTCAGATTTTTTTTTTTTCTTTTTTTGTCATAAAAAAAGCTATCCTTTTCTCACTAAAAAACAATACTTAATATAAAATACGTTTTTTAGTTAACTGTTAAGCGCGATTATTTCTGGTGTTGCGTGAACGCAACACCAGCGGGCAATGGGTTAATCTCAAAACGCTACTTTAAATAATCAAGAGCCACATAATGAGGGCCCGCCGGTCGAATGGAGAGAGCATGCAACTACAAACCCGAAGTCCTTCAGTTCGATCCCCTCCAGCCGCAAGCGTGAAAGAAAATGATTGAAAGTACAGGAGTTCAGTAATTTCTCCCTAGATGTCAGCATCAAACATTCAAACTGAAACCGAAGCCGTAATTTCATGGTTCTTTATAAAATCCTGAAATAAATTTTATAGAAATACCTTAACCTACAGAGGTATTTATGGAGCTTTTATTATGGCTTGATTTTGCACCATTAAAGCCTTGATAATACCTTATTTTAAAAACCTCTAAAAACTGAAAAATACCTGTTAAAAGAAACCCAAGGAAAAACCTTCAGAAAACATTGGGAAGGTATTTTAAAAAAGCTTTGTATGTATATTAAAAATACCTACATGAGTCATGGTATTTTATGGACACCTTTTGGTATTTATAGAAAACCTGCAATAACTTTCTGAAAAATACCATAACGTATTCGTGAGAAACCTGTGGAGGTATTAATAGAGCTTTTATTATGGCTTTATTTTGCACCATTAAAGCCTTTATAATACCTTATTTTAAATACCTCTAAAACCTCTAAAATACCTGTTTAAAGAAACCTAAAAAAAACTTAAATAAAACCTTAAAATTTTAGTAAGGGACATTTGAAAGTATTACTGAAAATGTATTTTGTGTTGAGTATTAATATTTGCTAAATAATAAAATTAATTTTAAAATAGACCATTAAAGTATTAAAATTCATGTAGTCTTCTGAAAATTACCTTTTATTTATGTTATTATTTAAGTCTACTAGTAGTAATTTTTGAATTGATATAACATACAAACGTTAATTAAATTATGATAGATTGCTTACCTTTTTTTTTTAAACGTTTTTTTATTTCCATTACCCGACTACCGTAGGTAATGGAAGTATTGTATTCGGTTCGAAAATTTGATATCGAGTTTTCACCTGATTTATATGTTTTAAGGTCTCCTGAGTCCAAAACAGTACTCTTTGGAAATTGGTCTGTGTGCGTTTGTGTATGTGTGTATGTGTGTGGGGAATATTATGATTATCATATCTTTGAAACTAATAAAGATTGAACTACGAAACTTTACAATTGAAACAGGTCTGATGTACAGATGAATTTTCTAAATTTTGGTGAAAATTGAAAAACCGGAGGTGGGACATCGGAAACCGGATGTGGTACCGTAAGCCTGTATCTCAGAAACGGCTCTAACGATTTTCTTCTAAATTGCTATATAAACTCTCTATTAGATGTCTGTTTGAATGATATTGTTGGTTAATCTAAGAAAAATAATAGGCGTCCTGTATAAAAAGCTGAATTTCAAGCCTCGCAAGTGCATTCCTTTAAAAACGGATGCACGATTTGTTTTTTCAAACTTGCCATATTAACTGCCTTTTAAATAGCCTTTCCTTTGTAATTATTGTTTTCCGGTCAATAACTGAGTATGACAAGTTTTGGCAAAAGTCGGTGTCTCAAAAACGACTCTAATGATTTTCTTGAAAATTGTTACATAAATCCATTTTACATATCCTTTCTTATGTATTACGTGGTTATTAAAGGAAAATTAACAGTCATCCTGATTAGGCAGATCAGTTTTAGATGTCAGCAATTAATGTTTCGAAATATTGATAAAGCGATTTTTTTTTTTTTTTACTATTTTTAAATTTGCTATGTAAATCTGTTTTATATATCTTTACATGTGTATAAGCTCTCTCTTACCAGAAAAATTTTAGGTCAATAATTTGTTAGGTCAATTTTATGACTTCTGATCATATTATCTAAAAACAAAAAATACATATAAATGTAATAATGAGTAATGGAAGTCGTGTGGTTGTTTCACACCAGATTTTTAATATACTTAACATAATAAATATTAGCAAAATATTATTTATTTTTCTTTTAACTTTTTTTTTTTTTTTTTTTTTTTTTAGAAGTCGACTTCAATTCTGTAAGACGTTCTTCTTGTCTTCTTAAAAATTCTATATTCTAGTTGAAGTTGAATTTCTTAAAGAAGAAACAGTATTTCTATTTTGACATTTGTATCGCATTATGAGGCAAGAAATTGCTTTTCTCGATATTGTTTCATTTTTCACGTAGTATTTCATATCTGAAAAATCCTGTTCGCAAATATAATCTTAAAGAAAATGTCCAAGCATTTTTTTTTTAAACAATGAGTAATATATGCTAAAAGAGAGTAGATAAAACAAATTCTGTTTAATTAAGCAGACTTTTGTGTAGATCAACAAAAATATTATTGGGTTATTTTAACTAAACAGTTCTGCACACCGTTTACTCATTGATTAATTACGCAGAGATCCCAGAGGTCTGTGACATAGCTTATTGAATTATTCACTGTTCAATTACAGTTACTATTCTATCAACCTTATACTTTTGGCTAACTGAAGCAAGTTGGTTTGATTAGTTCAATAAAGTTATCTTTGAAAGGACAAAATAATTCTTAAAATCTCTCAACAAATAAACTTGCTACCTTCTATGTTTTTTTTTTTTTTTTTTTTTTTTATTCAATGATTTTTACCCAATGTCTGTGTCTGTTTCTGCCGCGGTCATGTTTGCACTACTCCCGTAATATAAAATCAGCCAACAATTTTTAAGCATCACTATTCAACTCAAAAGTTATTCACCTTCAATCACAAAATTTTGGGTTCAAATTTTTTTTCAAAAATCTTTGTGAAAGATATATCTATCACAGAAGATGGTTTAAAAATATGAATATTAACTGAGAAGCAGTTGATCCGGTGTTCGACTCCCGGTCCAGGCATTATTTCACTCAGTCGGAAAAATTAAATTTCAATAAATATGAGAAGCCCTAATTTTCGCTGTTTGTGAAATTTTTGCGATTAAAAAGTCGAATGGAGCCATCGAAATGTTTCATTTGGCCTTTTAAAGTAAACAAGTTGAATGATTCATTCAACATTCAATGTTATTTTATTGAAAAATCTAAAGTGAATGGTATTGAAATATATTACGTATTTTTAAAATATCGGGTTTTAGGGAAGAATTTTACAATATATATATATATATGTGTGTGTGTGTGTGTGTATACACATATATCGAATAAAATAAATTAAAAACGAAAGCAACCCTATATTTCAAAATATTTATTTATCTATCTATTTGTTTATTTTATTTTATTTATTTATTTATTGTAGAATTCAAGGTAAATCCAAATACTCTGCGTACACGCAGTGTATTGAATAATATCATGTCGCTATATGCAACATACTATATACGTCGCTATATGTAACATGCAACTGGCAACTGCAAAATATCTTGATAAAGAGTTGCAAAACCGTATGCATTCTTTTTATTTTGTTTTCCATTTTGTGTATATTATTATTTTGAACGAAACATCAATTTGCCACAACATTGTTAAATATATTCCTGTAACCAATGATGGATTTCTCATAATTGAATAAGCATTGTAAAACTTGTTTCTACTTTTTTTTTTTTTTTTTTTTTTCAATTGGGTGCATTCTTACGTATACGTTAGGTCTGAATTATTCAATAAATTGTCATAACATTTGTTTCCTTTATAAGCTGTATTTATATTCGCTGTGTTTATAGGAATAAGCTTTTTGTATTTAATATTCTTGGAATGGAATATTAGAGTATATTCCATAAACTTGTATTTAGTGAAGTTTTTTGCGATTGTTCTGATTGTTTTTTAAAAAGCAATCCGAATGTAAAATTTTATAAATAAATACGAGGAATATTGTATAACAATTTAATTACTACAAAATACGAAATTTAAAATTTACTAATATGATTTTCTTTTCTTTCGTTATTTGTAAGATTTTTCTGTATAATCGTTATGCAAAGTAATAAGTAATTATTTCTCTATTATACATTTATCTGATCCTCTCGCGAGTCTTTTAACAGCGTCATTATATAATAGAGCGGATGTGTAAGTGCATTATTTCAATCTATGGCTTCCTTATCAACCCCCCCCCCCAAAAAAAAAAAAAAAAAAAAAAAAAAAAAAAACGAAAAAAAAAAAAAAATCAATATTATTATATATAATGCATAATAGTTTGTGCCTAAAAGAGAATCAACATTAAGATTATACAATAATCAAACTTCCAAATCATAAAGATTAACAAAATCAGTTTTTTTTTTTTTTTAATGTAAAGATAGTAGTATGAAATTTGGTGCCTGTGTCTAATCTATTCGTTTTTTAGTGCATTTAATGCACTAATATGACACTCATTTTACAAAACGTTATATTAAAAAGTTCACCTATGTTAAGATATATTTGCGGTGTATTGCCCATGCGTTAGTATTTTTATACATATGGGTTCTTTAAAGTCTGTTACCACAATTTTAATTGCTGAATGGTTCAAACTGTAGTCATAAGATTGGTATATAGATATAGATAATCGCTACTAGATGTTATCACGTACAGTGGAGTTTCCATCTTGAAAACTGTACGAGATAGGCGAAAATGTGCATTCAAATATTTTAGAAAACATTGAATCAGTATTAACATTAAAGATATAAAACATAATATTCCATTTTTTCTTTTTTAACTTTATACCGATTATAATAAGAATAAAATAATATATATATATTTTTAAATTATTCGGTATTTTTTTTTTATTTAACCTTTGTAAGGATAATAAAGCAGACAAATACATTGAAAATTTGTATAAAAATTTGCTTTTAATTGAAAACATTAATTTTACAAAAATTTGATAGACAACAATGATTGTGAATGATATATTTTTCCAAATGTGCAAGAAAAATAAAATTTATCAAATTCGTTTCTTGTATCATAACACAAAAGTAGTTATAGATTATAAATTATAAATAACTATAATAAAAAATATTTAAGTTTATATATATATATACAACCGACATGTATATTCGTAGACATTTTTCTTAAAAAATGTGTATTTTGCATCAGTAAATTTAGGAGTAAGGATTTCAATATATTCAAGCGAAAATTGTTTATTAGTAATTATTGACATTCCTGACACGAAGATATTTGGAAGGAGCACCGAGATTTTATGTCAATTACAGCATATTTGTTTAAATATTTCCACATGTCTTTTTAAATGCATTAAATATTCAGTTTTTTTTTTTTTTTTTTTTTTTTAACAGTATATTTTGAAAGGTATTTTACAAAATGAAACATTCATTTGATTTTAGACAAGAAAAACTTTCTTTAAGAAAATTTTACAATCACTATTTTATTTATCATCCAGGATAGTACTAAAAACAACATTTACATATAAAAGATCCTCAGTATTTTTTCTTTTTTCTCTGTTTTTTTCAGAGATAAACAAATCGATTGTTGTTTTCTATCTTCTTTGCTTTTTTTTAACGATTTCTTTTGTTTTATATTTCATCTATTCTTCAGAGACTCTATTGAAACAACTTGGAGATACTATCTGAATATTTAAAAGTATTTCGTTTATGTTTTTAAATAATCTTAAACTTTACGTATTATTTAAACAGATTAAATCGTGATTTAAGCTGATATTAAGCTAAGATTTTTTAAATATATTTTTAGATGCACAAATAATTAACGATATATATACATACACACATATATATATATATATATAAATATATATATTGGCTAATAAGTAATCAAATCTATCATATTAAAAAAAAAAATAATAATAATAATAATAAAAAATACGTTTTTGATATTTTTAAAAACTGTGCACAAATAAGAAAAAAGAAAATGTACACCTAAAAAAAAATATATATTTGGACGTTTGAGCAAAAGTATGTAGCAATAAAATCTTTTTGTAATGAAATAGAACCGACTCCAAAAAGCAATTACTATTCAAACAGCTGAAAATAAAAGAAAATTGACATAAAATGAAACTTTTAATTGCGCCTAAAAGTATAAAATAATTTCCTTCGCCAAACAACCTAACAATTACAATTAATCATAACTTTTGAAGTCGGCGCAAAATTAAATAAAATTTAATTCGTTTTTAAAGATTTATTTTTATACCGATAGCTACAAATGTTGTTGCCTCGAATGATTCATTTTCATGTTTCCTTTATTATTTTATCACTGTATACAATTCAATTGGTCCATTATAGCAACATCTACACAGAACTGTGAACATCATTCGCAATTCGGTATTTATGTTTCTACGAAGTTGATACAGTTTCCTTTGCAAACTTGGTATAACATTGATAACTATCATCTTTCGCGGCTTTTAGGTTTGGCGATCGAAATGTAATGCAAAAATATACACGTGAGATGCATATTTTCATAATATATGTTGTACGAAGTATTGTTTAATATTCTTGATTGCTCTCTTAATACACCTTATTTAAAAACCATAATTTCTCAAAGGGATTAAATATGTTTGCCAGATAATTTGGCGATTGTTTTTTTGCCAAGGACGCCAGACACCAGCACTTCCCCCAACTTTTGCAATTTACAAAATCTTATTTCTTTATTTCAATCCAAGTAATTTTCGACTGTGTTTTGCAGATCCCAAAGTGAGATGTATATTTTGAATAGAATTTGATTTTTGTATTGAATAAAAGTATCAATTTTTATTTAATTTTGCGCCGGCTTCAAAATTTATGATTAATTGTAGTTGTTACGTTATTTGGCGAAGGAAATTATTTTCTACTTTTAGGTGCAATTTACAGTTTTATTTCATGTCAATTTTCTTTTATTTTCAGTTGTTTGAATTGTTATTGCACTTTGGAGTCGGTTCTATTTTTTTTACAATTTTTTTTTTCTTTTCAGTGAAAGCTTATTCATATAGCAGAAAATCACAAGACGTTCGACGGCGGTTTCACAAATCACAACCCATAAGAAAAGTGACACAATTAAAAAAAATGGTAATTTTGAGTTTATATCACTAAAAATTATATGAAATGCCTCCAATATGAACAAAATACGTTACATCTCCATCCAGAAAATTTTCAACAGGACAGGCAGTTGTATCAGTTTTATTCTTGTCAGCGCCTTATATTTAAATTGATTTTTCTGAAATACTGCATTTTTACGTTGTGTCACTATTCTTGCCTTTATCGGATATGAGAAAAAAAACTATTTATTGAATGAACATAAATTAAGAAAGCTTTAGAAATGTAAAGAACGAATACGCTGTATTCGTAACCAAAAATTCCGTTAGGCATATATTGAACTTTACAGTGAATGCGTGTCACACGTTACGCTGGAATATACGCAGCGTAAAGTTCAAACAAAGATCAAAACATGCATTGAAGCTGAGGGACAGGAGTTTCAACATCGAAATAAGAGTTTTTTGATTCGTTTACATTGTAAAAAACTACGAACAAACAAATGCACACATAAACATCCTGTTTTTAGCATTTATATCTACATGATGTCTTTCCGTACTAAACGAATGGTGCTGTACAACTTTGCAATTTACGTTTTCTCTCGTACCTTGTTCTGTTTTCGAGAGAGAAATGCTAACTCGCTATCTTCCCATCTGGTGGCGCAGTAAGCGGTCGCATCTTGTAGCACATGGCCACTATAAGATACTTACATACTACTTTTACGAGTGTAGCTGCAGGCGTTCAGCAATTAGAATGACAACGGACTTTTGTGAGTACCCTGTAAATTGTTTAGATCTTAATGAACTGATAATGAGACCTAATTCAGGCCAAGGTCTTTATGAATACAAAAAAGTATAAAAATTAAAGCATCTCTTACGAAGTTACATGCTAAGAAACCTCTAAATCAACAACAACAAAAAATATGGTTTGAATTGAGAATCTCCTCCTTCATAAAATCGATTTAAAACATCTATACATTAAATTTACGTATATGCTACAACGTATTACGCTATGCTACAGCGTATCACGCTATGCTACAAGATATGCAACGTCGTGCAAGTGTACCCAAAGTAGGAAATTGCGAACAAACAAATGCGCGTTTTAAGCGTTCTATTTTTAGCTTTAATATCTACAAACTGTCTTTTCGTTTTAAATCGATCATGCTCTGCAACTTTGTTATTCATTTTTTCCCCTTAACTTGAACTCTTTTCGAGATGGGAACACTAACTCCGTTGTTTTCCACCAGGTGGCGCTACAGGCGGTTGAATCTCGATGCGCATGAGCATTTTTTTATACATACGTACCATTTTTATGGCTATATCTGCAGCCGTTCAGCAGTTAAAAGAGTCAGGAATGACTTTTTTGGGCACCCTGCATTTTCTATAGATCGTAAAGATATTACAATGGGACTTATTTCAGACCAAGAACTTTACAACAAAACAAAAAATACCAAAATCGGAGCATCCGTTCTGAAATTCTGAGCTAAACAAACAAACAAACAAACAAAAAAAAAAACAAAAAAAAAAAAACATACGGTTGATTTGAGAACCTCCTCCTTTTTTGAAGTCGTTTAAAAATAAAGACTGAATAGTAATTTTCTACTTAAACATTTATTGAAAACCATTTATATCATGGTGTTCCTGTACTGATGGTATATATAATTATGTTTCCATGCACTGCAAAAAAAAAAAAAATGCTATATTACAAAAAAAAAAAAAATTAAAAGTTGCCAGAAAATATCCTTATGCCATGAAAAAATACGTTGACAGTTATTTTCCGTAGCAAAACAATACAGAAAAAATTCCCACACTGTAGTTTTCTTCGTAGAGTACACATACACACACATAGACACACAAAAAGAAAAAAAAATTCGCATTAAAGTTTTATCATTCTACTATTCAGGGCCGTTGACGACAATAGGACAGTATTCTCCTTTATTCGGAATGCAGAAAGAAACGGAATTCTTTCACTCAAGTTTAAATTGGAATATCTCTCTATGTTGTAATGAAGTTTTTCCGTATTTTGTTTGGTGAAATGCATTTTTCAAGAATGACGAGGGGAATTTCCACACTCTGTGCGAAATTTCAATTCCGAAACACATGAGAATACAAGGAAGGTTACCTTTTAGCCACGGCCTATTTTATGCTATTATTTAGCACTCTTCAGTCCTGCTTTAAACCATGTTCTCCTTATGGAGTGAAAAAAAAAGAAACCTCCAAATAAAATCTGTATCAATGGTTATGGATTTTATCTGGTTAAAGAAAAAAATGGGCCTTTACATTAAAATGTAATTTTATAGTAAAATTCTGTATTTTTAGAAAATAGAAATTTTCTGCTGGAACATCACTAACATTTTTAACACACACACACACACACACACACACACACACACACACACACACACACACACACACACACACACACACACACATATATATATATATATGTGTGTGTGTGTGTGTGTGTGTGTTTTACAGTGTAGGTATAATTTAATTGTACAAATTTAAAAAAAAAATTAACTCAGACCTTTCTTTGTGAACCAATCCGGATGTTATATGGTGTTATCCTCTGAAAATGGATTACGTTTAATGGATTAAAGAACTTTAATCCATTACGGAATTGTGGAACGGATTGTGGAACTTTAATCCATTACACGTAATGGATTAAAGTTCTTGAAAATGATAGGACTAGCTTGTATTGGAATTATAGAAAAGTTATTTTCTAACACAGGTGTCTTTAATAAATTTATCTATGGAAGTCTATTTTTTCTAAGATGCATGTTTGTAATATGAAAGGCGCAGTTGTAGTACGAAACAAGATCATTTAGTAACTTCGTATTATGCATTAAAATGTTTCTCATGGGACATTTCTTAAAGTAATCACTAACAATATGATTGTTTATTTATTTTTTTTTTTTACAAATGCGCTCCATGAATAGCAGATAGCTCTACAGCTTATCTGATCGAGCTTTTATCCGTTCTAAAAACTGGAAGACAGTGTTGCTTGGATTGCTTTTCTGTCAAACCTTTGGGCTTTTCCGGTGAGAGTTGTCCATCTCATTTTCTGAAACTCGTATAAATACATACTAGAATAACATGGAAAGTATTTATTATAGTATACAGAAGTGTGTTTAGACGTAATGAAGTAACGATTAATTTTATTAATAACAAAAACATTCACTTCTTTTCAAACACCGTATGCACAAGCAGACCGTATTTGTGAACATTATTATTATTATTATTATTATTATTATTATTATTATTATTATTATTTTTCGTTTGTTTATTTACAAAGCTTTTAATTTTTATTTTTAACGAGAGATTTTAGTTAATTTTTTCTGCAATGTGGAATTTCTGTCATTTTATTATATTTCATCGAAAAATATCATTACCAGCTAAAACAATGTTCATATTTTTACAATTATTTACAACAATATTAAATATGATTGAACATATCTGTGCATTACAACTGATTTAAAGTATAATGTAACAAAATATTTAAATCAAAATGTACTTTAAATTTTAAAATTTCTAATTCATCTAATGATTTATATATAAATTATATAAAAAAAGTAATACTTTTATCTTCTTACATATAATATATAGAAATAATTTATCAGTAAATATTTAAAAATACATTTCTTATATATGTTCCGTATATTGATGCTGAATGTGGCATACATAGAAGGATAATAATAAAAAAAAAAAAAAAAAAAAAAAGAGGTCTCATTTTTTTCTTAAAACGAATCGTTTAGTTTATATAGGTGTATATGCGTATGACTATATATATATATATATATATATATATATATGCGACTGTATACAGTTCGGCCACATATCCTAAAACTAGCAGTGAGGACGCGTCCAAAATGTTGGAGGGATGCCAGCTTCACCGACAAAATGAAATTTTAAAACATCCAATAATTCTGCGATCTGTTATTGCTCCTTTTCTCTGAGTCAGGTGACTGTCACCCCTATTTTAGCATTGGACTCGTTGAGGTAGCACTTGCGCAGATGCTTCCATGGTTTCATGAAATGTGGTCGAAGAATACACGGTGTCCCAGCCAAACTGTTACAAATTTCAGGGTGAGGGTAGGGTACACTTAGACGACTCGTAATCACACAGGAATGCCTGGGCGGAAACGACTTCTTGACGGAGTAGAGGGTATTGAATAGACGCGGGTGTTTCTATCGTACTTGTTTCGAAGCTTCATTTCGTATTTCGCAAGATTTAGACATAAAACACGATAAAACGAAAGGTGTGTTTGGTGTTGGTGTTTGGCAGTTGGACTGATTGACAGCGCTAGGGTCTACGTCTTTTTGGAAAGAAAATGACAAAAAAAAAAAAAAAAAAAGATATGTTTATTATTCGCTGTTGATATACACAGAAACAATAGAAACAAAAGAGAAGTACAACTCACATCAAAGGGGGTATTAGAATCAATGACCGTTGCACGTGATGCAGGCCTCACATATTTCCTGCATTGAAGTTTGAACATTCTTAAACAACGCATTAGTGTCTTCGATTTCTCCGGCAGCTCCACAGATGTGTTCTATAAGGTTATTGGCAATGTGAACTAGGATTTCTTAAACAAGGGATTTCACATGCCCCTATAAAAGTAATCCTTCCCGTCTTTCAAATCTTTCAAATCCATACACGAAAGGTCTGACGATCTCAGAGTCAAATTCACTGAACCACCACGAACGAAATGTTGTTGGCTAAATGTAGCATTCAAATGTTCACAAAGCCTGTAATGGATAGGGACTCCATCGTTCTGGTACCACAGAGGAGGGTGCGTTGTAATTGAAACGTGTGCGTTGTCTAATAATTCTGCTGACGCTTGTTCCAAGAATATCAAGTAATCTGCATCTTTCCGTGATTATGGATCAGGTATGACGCGATTTGGCTATCTCCTATAATGCCGGCACGTACGTTTACCATAAAATATGTCTGTGCAGCTCGAGTACGTATTGCATGTAGGTTCGCCATCATCCACTCATAGTTTTATGAATATTTAAAATACATTTTGGGCGGACTTGTGTGTGAACAATATGGAGACTGGGAAACGAGAATCTGGATCTCATTTCTGCAAATACCAATTTAAAAATACCCGATGATGATGAAAGTCACATTCTTCCAGTAATTGGACGAACTGTAAGTAATATGGATGCATGTCATGGTTATTCAGAATTCTTTACACGCTGTGGTGTGAAATTCCTATTTCATTCGCAAAACCTCATATACTTCTATTTGATGTGCTCTCTACCAGAGCAATTACAGTTTCCTTGCGCACGTAGCTTTCTATCAGGATTACGTGTGAAATTATGGAAAAAGTCGGTGTCACTTAATTGAGGGTGTAAGCTTGCAAATAGGGTGTGGGATGGAATTCGCCTCAGCAAATTAATATTTGGGCTTAAAACCTCTAAACGTCTCGAATTTTACACTCTACCCCCGTATGCCAGAAGCATATTCTCTGATTACGTGTAATCTGGCTTTCGACAGCTTCTCCGCTGCGTACTAAATGAAGCTTCCTGTCTGCGCGACTCCTTCTTATGGTAGAGTCCCTTTGGTGGCTAATACAACGCCCCTTTCAGAAATTTACATAATGATCATTTAACACTCTGCCGAGAAACTTTGCGCTACAACCGTACCCGTTTTATCCACTGGCACTACTCCCGCAAGTCCGGGGCCAAGAATCAGTTTTGTATTATCGAGCCTTTTCAATGCCATTATTGTATTAGGACTGTGTTTCCGACCCAGCATCCCGGTATGATTTCGAGTTGTCTAGATGTGTCTTATCTCCTCTCGAAGTTTGTAACATCTTAGCTGGGAAACCCCGTACACACACACACACACACACACACTCACACATATATATATATATATATATATATATAGATGTATAGATGTATAGATAGATAGATATATAGATATTAACGGCTAGTCCAAAATTCACAGAATAAATCAAAAATATATTATTAAAAATGTATTGACCCTAGCACTAAGCATTTTCAGTCAGATACACAGAAAGACAAGGTATTTTTTAAGAAACAAAAGTTTTATTGCCAAATTAAATTAACTTTTTTCCATCAGTGTCGCTTTAATTTAATAATTACTTTTTACAATGGGGTAATACATTCAATAACGCAACTATGACTATAATAGTTTATTGTGAAAGTCGTCATTCATCACAATGACCGTCAAACCTTTCATTTTAAAAGATTGACAGCCAAAATAAGCAATAAATGTTTAATTTAAATATTAATAAACATCTAAAGTTGCATTGAACACGCCACATTGATATTAATCAATATACGAGGAGGGCGTCACTTGAGAAGGCATACCTGTATAAAATGTGCAAGGATACTACTAATATAGCGCCATCTGTTTCTGAAAATATAATAATATTATATATATATATATATATATATATATATATGTGTGTGTGTGTGTGTGTGTGTGTTTGTGTGTAAAGAATCCTTTACTTTTCTGAGCATTTCAGTGAAAACCGCACATGTTTGTGGTCAATATATATATATTATTTAATTAAATTTTTCCTATGACTTTTTAATTATCCAGTATATATAGTCAATACTTTTCTGGAGGGTCGTTTTCTCCTCTGGAGTTTCTGAGCGCAGTATAAATACTTTATGTGATAAAAATATTTTCTTCAATTATTAACTTTGAAAGGCAAATTTGAATTGTATGATAGAAAAAATAATCCCGGATAGAAAACATAATTTGTCAATAATATAGGTATTATTTACATGAAAATAATAAATGTAGCCGTCAGAATACTTGAATAATTTATTTATTTAAAACAATTTATTCACAGATATTTTATCTAATTTGCCACTGTACTCTTAAAAAACATAAATATAGATTATACACCTTAATAAAATATATTTTAAAATAAATATGAACAAAAAAAAGTATTCACATTTAAAAATTTTACGTAACACACACACACACACAAATAAATAAATAAATAAATAAATAAATAAAAATAATTCCTAAAAAGGATTTAATTTAATTTATTGAATCATCTGCCTAATAAAAGAAAGTTTAACTTAAAAAATACTTACAAAGAAAACAATATTGTTAAAATAAACATGTTCGTTTGTGGGAATAATAAAAATCGAAATAAACTTAATATTTCGTAATTTTTAATAATATAAGACATACATACTTTTTTATTTTACTATTCATTGTAATGAGCTAATTCATTGTTCATCATAATAAAATTGTTAAAACAATTGATTTTCAAAGTTAATACTGAAAGATATGGCTTAATTTATCGTAACAAAAGAAATCAAACGAATTATTTAAAAAGTGGCATCCTTGATAATTAAGCTTTCGTATAGTTGTTTTATTGTTTAATTTAGAAGCTGGATTTCAGTAATTACCATTATGCTCTTTAAAGTGATTCAGAAGAAAATAATCGACAATTATACAAATAACGGAAAGAAGAAAATAAAAGTTAAGTACTTAATAGTTTGATGAACGTTTAAAAGGATATTTTATTAATGCTGTAAGGATGTAAAATATAACACTTAAGTTATATTTCTGTTGATAATAGAACGAAGTAAAGCTTTCTATAACACTAGTCTGATACATTTGATTCTATTATATTACTTGTTATTCAAAAGAAACGATATTCTATTATACAGTACACTCAGGAAAAGTGACAGTTTTTTTAAATGCACAAACGGGAGGACAAATAGAAAGCTGCGACTCTCATATTTACAGCTAAATTGAGACGAAACGAAAACGCAAACATCGTCATTTAATATCTCAGCAAATATGCGATATATTGTTCTGATTTTTTTTTTTTTTTTTTTTTAGTAGTCGTTTTTTCAAATTCTTCGGTCTAATACTATCATGAAATTTCATCATCCCTACAT